>PVJD01000366.1:0-468287 GCA_004026545.1 Mormoops blainvillei | reverse complement strand
CAGCCTCCTCTCTAGCTCCTGCCTTTTCTCTTTCCTTTGACAGCTCAGCTTCTGAAGGCATCCGACACCATGGCCTCTACTCCTTCACCAGCCCATTCACTACTGGGCCAGCATAATCTGGCTGCCAACCCAACAATTCCTCCAGAACTGTTCTCGGCACGGATGCCTGCTTAACTCTTTAATTGCCAAACCCAATGGGCGTTTTTTACCTCTTATTTTTATTGCCCTAGACAAACTGTTGATCCTTGAAACTGCTGTTTCCTTTACTCCAACACATAAAGAGGGGTCTGTTTTTCAATAATGGGTCTCAAATGCCTAGGTCAGGGAATGGCCTATAATAAGCTCTAAGTAAATACTTGTTGAATTAATTGTTCTTTCCTGGTTCTCCTCCTGCTTATCTGGGCATTCTCGGTGTCCTTCCACCTCAGTATTCAGCTGATGCTCAGCTTCAGCTTTGAAAGGCCAAATAACTGGATGCCAGAGTCGCTGTTATTTCTGGCGTCTCTGAGCTTGTGCGTACCAGCAATCACGACAGCACAGGTACCCATTGTGTCTAACCATATACCACTGTAACCCAGAAAAGGCATGTTGTTCAGATGTATTGTTAATATCAAAATATTCAGTTTCAAATATAAACAAACATTCTGGATATAATTTGGAGTGAAAATCTTCAGTGCTGTATATGCAAAATCTCTACCAGTTAGTTAAAAATATATATAACAATGAAAATAAAATGCTGAAATAATTAGCCATAATTGTTAAAGATGCCTCTTTTATCAACAAAAACAATTAAAGGTTTTCAAATAGTTAAATAGGAATTTATGATATAAACATACAGTATGTTTGCTAAGTATCTTTAGCAAGAACATGACATCCTTTGAATCAAAAAATGTTTATAAAATTTTAAATAATGTAATACAGGTCAAAATAGATAAATATAAGATAGATGACTTTAGTCTTAGTGGCATTTCCAGGTATGCTAGAATTCATGAAAATAAATAAAATACTTATTAATTATATATACTTTTTTTGCTTTTTTATTGAATTTATTGGGGTGATACTGGCTAACAAAATTATACAGGCTTCAGGTGCACAATTCTACAACACATTATCTGGATACTATATTGTGTGTTCACCACCCCAAGTCAAGTCTCAACCCATCACCATTTATCCCCCATACCTTTCTCCATCTTTTTCCACCCCCTCCTCCCTGCAATCACCACACTGTTGTTCATATCCATGAGTTTTTTCCTCTTTTTTTTTCTTTTTTGTTCTATCCCTTCACCGCCTCCTTAGGCAGCCCTCCCCCACACCTGACAGCTGTCAGCCTGATCTCTGAGTCTGTCTAATAATTATACTTTGTGTTCAGATATTTAATTGCATTCGGCCATGAGTCTTTCAAGATAAAGTACTATTGGGGAATGCTTTCAGGACTAGTGAGGATAAATTAAAAGGAAAATGTCACTGTTGCTACCTCCACCTTTCATAAGTAGGAGGTTCTCCAAAATCTGGACACAACAACAATCAGTTATCTTTGTTGCAAACACAATAAAGAATATAAAGAAAAGAAGAAAGAATTAGAAAACAATGAGGCACCCCAAAACATCTTGCTTCTCCACTGACCTCAACTGCAGGCAAACAGCAGTTCAGCGGAAACGGGCAGAGGCTTGAGCACAGGAGACGCCCAGGAAGAGACAGCACTAGGGAAAAGCGGCTCTGTGCTATGATATCACCGTTTTCAAGTTTGAAGACTCGATTTTTAAATAGCCAAATGGTAAAACTAATGACACTTAAAAATAAGAATTCAAATATATTCTTATATGCCAAAATTTCATTCTGTGACAGTGCAGTATTAGTTTTTGTCAAGTACTAATTATAACAGCATACCATTCCACAAAACTGTCTATTTATAAGCCCTCTTTCTCTGATTACTCATTAAATATTGATATCTCTTTGAGAAATACAGGCAATAAAGAGAAATGTTAACACTACAATAATCAAAAAGCAGACTGTGGGACAAAACAAATAACCTATTTTCTTTATCAGGCACACGTAATCCTATTCATATGCTATCTAGTCTCTCCCTATCATGAACGCGGCAGCAGCTAATTAGGCAGCT
This sequence comes from Mormoops blainvillei, assembly GCA_004026545.1. Taxonomy (NCBI): domain Eukaryota; kingdom Metazoa; phylum Chordata; class Mammalia; order Chiroptera; family Mormoopidae; genus Mormoops; species Mormoops blainvillei. The sequence goes on along the minus strand of PVJD01000366.1, from coordinate 466,168 downwards.
TTGGCATTCTCCATTTCATATGCCACCTAGCCTGTAGCACCATAGCCCAAAATAAAAATAACATATAGGGAAAACATCAGAAAGGGAAGTACAAGTTTCCTACTCCAGTCCTCCAGTTGGGTAGATGGCACCACCACCATCACTCACTTTACCCCAGCCATATATATATATATGTGTGTGTGTATATATATATATATATATATGTATATGTATGTATATATATATATATTTTTTTTAGTCTGTCCAGAAAAAGTCCAGCTATTATTAATATAATGAGAATGGTTTGCATGACATCGATATGTAACCTGGCAGCCAAGGCGAGTGGACTAGAATGTGCATGCGTAAACAATGATGACTTCACTGTACTAGTCAGTGGGGGTGGTAGACACCATTGAGTGAGCATGTGTATTGTGTGGCTGTCACAGTCAAAATGACTGAGCAGATAGAGCAATGAATCTGCATCAAATTTTGCATTAAGCTTGAACATTCCTCCATGGAAATGATTTCGATGATTCAGAAGGCCACAGCTATGGGCAACCGGTGATTGGCAGCTTCATCACAACAATATGTTCACTCACTCATTATGTCTTAAGCAGAGTTTTTTGGTGAAACATCAAACCACCCAGGTGACAACCCTCCTACAGCCCAGATTTTGTACCCTGCGACCTCTGGCTTTTCCCAAAACTAATATCACCTTTGAAAGGGAAGAGATTTCAGACTGTCAATGAGATTCAGGAAAATATGACAGGGCAGCTGATGGCAATTGGGAGAACTGTGTGAGGTCCCAAGGTGCCTACTGAGACATCATTTTCTGATGTACAATGTTTCTTGTATCTTGTGTCTTCTTCAATAAATGTTGCTATTTTTCATATTACAAGCTGGGTACCTTCCGGACAGACCTGTATGTATACATACACAATACAATGGGGATTGCCTTCTCTTCCCTCAACATTTACAATTAAATCCCCAAATCCTGAGAATTCTACACCCTTGAAGTTACTAGGTTCCCTGCCTCTCTGTGTGCTCAAAACTGGCAAGTTCAGCCCTTCTCTCCACTCCCTCTTCTGCTGCACTGACCTTCCTCTCTTTAGTCTGTTGCTCAGTGTGAAAATGGGGACACATTTTCACACTTGTCCCCATCTGGGTAAGAACTTTCAATGATATTCTTGCCAGTCCTAGCTGGTTGCTAATTCCTTATCCTAAGCATTAGGAGGTCCTGGTCAGGTGCCAAATTCTTTCCAGCCTCATTCCCTGCACTATTCCCATTCTTTGATGCTCCAACACCACACGGCTGGTGCAATTCCTTGACTCTAACATAAGATTTACCCTTCTAAGTCTTTTACCCTCTCTTTCAAAGTGTCCTTCCTCTCACTCTCTGCATTTTCCTACAATAAAACTATTCATCATAAAGCGGCTTAAATAATATCTTTTCTGAGGCCAGCCCTAGCACACCGAGATTCATACAAACTGCTCCCATAGGATTTACCATAAAGAGCTACTTCAGCACTGAGCACATTATAATCATTGTTTATGCATCTCTCTCCCAGTGCCCATTAGTGGCCTCACTCATTCTCTGCTCTACTCCATATTGCCCAGAATTTTATTCCCAGGTTACTTTTCTTCTAGTTCTAGATAGGTTTGGCCACCAGAAGACACTGGTAAAAGATTAGAAAGCTAGAAACCGGTAGGAGTCAGGTTCTCTCCCCCACCCCTTCAGCTTCCTGTGATGTTCCTGGCAATGTCCCTTGACCCCACTCCTCTGGAGGACCAGCCCCATTACAGTTCTATTCCCTACCACACTGCCGTGACTCCTGGGCTCTGTTCTAGGGCAGCACCGGTATCCTGCTCATATAAATCCCTGGGTTGTCTCACCATCCTCTCTGGCACCTGTTTTCCCCTCATCATGTAACCAATTTCCTATATTAAATTCCATTTGATTTAACATGTAGAGTGATTCTGTTTTATTGAGTGGATCTTGACTCATATATACCACCTCTAAATCAAGATCCTCGAAAGCAGGAATCATGTATTCAACCAGTGCTTAATAAATGCTCATTTAAAGAATGAGTAGAGCCCTATAAATTTCTGTCTTAAGTTAAGAAGCTTCCATACACATACAACTCTGTATATTAAAGAAAAGGAAAGAACCAAATCCCCAAAGATGTGAGTGGTTCCCACAGGCAGGTGATCACATGAAACACCCCAACAAGACATGCCAAAAAAGAAGGGTCCTAGTAGGGGGCCTCTACAGGAAAAGGCAGGAAATTCTTCCAAACCGACCCTGACCTCTGGCCTTCTTCATTAAAATCAACCAGTATTCTATTAAAAAGTTTCAGCCACAAAATGGGGCATTCTTTCCTTGTGATTCACATTACCCAGAAGCCTCTGGTTTCCCAGAATTTGTGGTAAGTAGTAGCTTTCAAAGAGGATAATATTTGCCAGCAATCCCTGGGGCACTACTTTACATTTCCATGAAACAAAAAGGGGATTATTTTGTCCATATTTCTCATTTCTAGAGGCTTTTGCATGTATTAGTTTTTCTTCCTCTGGCATTAAATAGCAAGATGTTCCCATTAAATTATGAGACTTACTCTATCATCTTTTAAACATCAGTTGTCAATTAAGGTTGACAAACAAGCTCGCTGACATTCTCATGAACATCTTACTCAGCATGCTGGTACTAATTTCTCACTCGTTTTGAGAAATACTGGTCACTGGCAGGCAGGACTGAACATTTGAGAATTTTATTTTTACAAGCTTCCCATAACCAACCTGTTCAATTCTGTATGCTTGCATCGTCTTTTATAATCTTTTAAATTTTACAGAAAAAAATAATGCTGTGATTAGCATTGATCTAATCAAATCAAACTACTCTCTGTTGACAGCTTGTTACTTTTCTTCTCTGGCCTATTGTCATCCTTCCTCATACCCCACAAGTGCATTTTATTACACTTCCTCCTGCCCATGGATTAGTATGTCCAGACTCTAGCTTTCCTGTATGGTTCAGTTCAAATGCCAACATCTCCTCTGTGAAACTTCTATGGCACTACCCTGCCCAACAAAATCTACCTGTCCTCAATGTAGTCCCTTCTCTACTACCTTATACTGCATTTGTAGACATTATTGCACATGCCTTAACTCTCCTGCATTACAATGTCCTTAAAAAAAAAAATACACATGCTCTTACTACATTACCTTTACAGGACTTACCAGAATATTGAATTTATAGAGTTTGTTGAATGAATACATTTTTTTTACAATAAATTGTGGTCATAGGTAAATTGTTGCTTTAAAGATTTTAGTGAATAATTAAGAGAAATTTGGGGCAAGGATTTATAATTATTTGAACAGTGTTTGATGTATATAATGTAATCTAAGTTCCACTATTCTTTTGCTCAGAAATTCACCTTCTCTGCCCAGAAAACTCTTACTCATAACTAGGATGTAAACTGCGTGAGGGCAGAAACAGTGCCTATTGTTTTATGTCTGTGCCCCTGTGCCTGGTATATAATAAGTATTCGATACATATATACCAAATTAACCCTTCAAGGTCCAGCTCAACTTCTTTCAAAAGCTTTTTTCTAACCTAGACCGGATTCATTCATGCCTGATGTTACCTAAATATGTATAATATACATATATTCATAAATATATATATGTGTGTATAAACAGGGTGGGACAAAAGTGGGTTTACAGTTGTGAGTACACAAAACACATTTTATTCTTGTATTATTCTTTATTAATTATTGTATTATTTTCCAAACAACTGTAAACCTTCTTTTCCCTACCCTGTATGTAGACATTTATGTATATATTCATTCTTTGAATAACTCAATACGACAATCATCCAAAGAAAGCATTATCCCCCTGAATAGATGAGAATACTGCGGGTCAGAGACTTTTAAGTAATCAGATTACAAACGTTGAGTGTCAGACCTTGAATTCCAGTTCCAATATGCTTAATTCCACAGGGTTCTTTTTACTACACCACAGTGTCTCTTATCATTCCATGAGGCTTGAAATGTTGACAAAAACAAAATTAAAAAAAAAATAGACAGGGGCAGGTTAAGAATAGTATAGGAAATTGAGAAGCCAAAGAACTGATATGTATGACCCATGGACATGAACTAAGGGTGGGGGCGATGATGGGATGGGGTGCAGGGCAGAGGGGATACAGGGGAGAAAAAAATGGGACAACTGTAATAGCATAATCAATAAAATATACCCAAAATTTAAAAATTTTTTAAAAAAGTTTTCTTTACTTTCCAAAATCAATAGCATAGTAACATAATCCTTCCAGGGTTAGCATTAATTTTAATATCTATATTCCTTTGAGATATTTCTCTTTCTATTCTTTACTTCATGGAAAAGCATTCTACTTGTGATGAGGGCTTTCGTTCTAGTTTTATACTGCCATGGCTTCCTTTTCTATATATGAATGAATAACGCATTTTTCTTGGATTTCTCTCAATTCTTATAGTTTAATAATGCTTTCCAAAACACACTATTATTTGTTGTTGTTGTTGTTGTTTGTTTTTTGTGTCTGTGCACACTTTCTTCTTCCTACCATTCACCTCTCTTTTGGTCCATCTTTTCTAATAGTATTATAGAGTTTGTTGAATGGACCATTTCTAATGGTCCATCTTTTTTCTAATAGTATTTCATTTAGCATAAATTAACCAGCTGTTCCCTTCACTTTTTAATTATTAAGCAATACAACTTCATTATAGAAATGTTAGAAAATACATATAAATAAAAATAAAATTCTGATAATTAAAAATTTCTCCTGGTCGGGTGGCTTAGTTGGTTGGAACATCATCCCATACACCACGAGGTTGCAGGTTCGATTCCTAGTCAAGACACATACCTAAGTTCTGGTTTGACTCCTGGTTGTGGCACACACAGGAAGTGACCAATCGATGTTTCTCTTTCATATAGATGTTTCTCTCTCACTCTAACTGTGGTGCTCTCTCTCATCTCTTTCTCTCTCCCTTCCTCTCTCTCTAAAATCAATAAACATATCCTTGGGTGAGGATTAAAAGAATAACAATAATAATTAGAAATCTCACAACCCAGAGAAAACACTAATACTACTGCAGGTTCCACTAGTTTTATTTTTTACCTATGTGAATATATTTGTACATATGTATATAGATTTTTAAAAATAAAATTATACACACGTTATTTTTAATTAAAATTTGTCATTTAGTGTTCTATTGACATTAAAGAGTTTTCTGCAAAGAATAAAATTTATTATATATTTATATAAGTCTATATTTAAATAAGTCTATATTTAAATAAGTTAAGTTTGAGATGCATTTGAAAAAATAGACAAGATTGACACTCTAAGGAGAAATCTGGGATGGGAATGTAAACTGGGACTTGTCAGGATACAGAAGATATTTAACATCATGAGAGTAGATCAGAGCTCCTAACATGAAAGTATAGAGAAGAGGTGAGGAGGCAGTCAAACACCTACAGCCCGAAGGAACGCCCAGCGTTAGACATGTTACAAGGAAGAAAGAGCCAAGGGAAGAACCTGAAGGCTGTGGGGTCATGGAAGCCAAGAAATGGAGCTGTTTCGAAAGGAGTGGTTGACTTCCACTTAAAACAGTAAAGGTGCTTCTGCCTACTTTTTCTCAGAACTCTCCTCCAAACAACGAGGAGAAGGAGAACAGAAACACAAATTCCACTTTGAATGAATCCTGGAGACATTGGTAAACCACAAAAATAAAATATGAGGAATGAGAAAGATATAGAAGAATAGTAACCACCTATCAGAATAGTAGAAAGTGAAACTTAAATGCTTATTCTGATGAGAAGAAAGTGATCTTATTCTGTCAGAACCTGAAAAGCTACTGGAGGCAGAGTTATCCAGTGTTGTAGAAGGGGTGGGGGTAAAACTGAAAATGGAATTTTGGGATCTGGGATCTCTTGCTCCTCAATATGAATAGACAATGAAGCAATATCTGGAAAGATGTCTCCTCTAATGTGAAAAAAATATTCAAACAAACAAACTATAAAAAGGAACTTGAAGAATAAAACAATGCAAAGAGCAGAAGAAACCTTAAAATTTTTTCAACTGTAATTATTTTCCTCAGAATGATGAAAATATGTTCGTGTTTATAAATCCACAACAGAAGGTCACACACACACACACACACACACACACACACACAAAATAAAAATTCAGAGAATGAAAAAGAGATACTGAAAGAGAAAATATAACCAAAATTCTTTTTAAAAATCAGTGGAAATATTGGAAGATAAAGTCAAGAAAATACCCCAAAAAGTAGAACAAGGAGAGAAGAGATTTTTAAAAATTAAAGTATCAGTCTAAGAATTCACATATAACTAAGAGGAGTTCCAGAAAGGAACTCTTTTCTGGAGAAAACAGCGGGAGGGAAATGATCAAATACACATATGTGCACATACACAATTCCCAGGATTAAGATTAAAAGACATAAAACTGTAAATCAAAAGGGCCTACTATCATACAAAATGAAGAGATTCCTAGGATAAATGATCATGAAATTTTAGAACGCCAAAATAAAAAGGTCCTAAAAGCTTCCAGGGAGAAGGAAAATAGGTCCCATAAAAGGAATAGAAATCCAAATACTATTGGACTTGATAACAGTTACAACAGAGGTGCTAGCAGAATGTCAAACTTGGGAGCCCAGATGCCTGTCCTGACTCTACTCTCCACTGGCAATATGACCTTGCACAGTTAATCTCGCTGCGCCTGTTTCCTTATCTGAAAAATGGCATTAAGAACAGTACCTACATTATATGGCTGTGACGAGGATTCGATGAGTTAATGTTTGTAAAGATGCTCAGAATAATGCCTGGCACTTAATATTTGCTACTTAAGTATCCTCTAAAGAAACTTAAAGAAGACAAATTAAACAAGACTTCAGAATTTTAAGAGAAAGTGTGTTGAAACCTAGAAGTGAATATACACCTAAAACTCTTGAACAAGTATGAGAATAGAAAAAAAACCTCTTTTTAGACACACAAAATCTCAAAGACTGTTACTTCCTCGGCATCTTTTTCTTGGGAAGCTCCAAAATTATGAGTATCACTACAACAAGAATTAAACCAAGAGGAAGGTACAGTATCCAGGGCATAGGAATCCAACATAAGCGAAAAGTCCCAGGATCCAAGCAGTACAGCAGGCCTAGAGGGCAAGCAGTGAAGAGCAAGGGAATGTCTCCAGGGAGATACATGGAGCAGACAGTTTATAGCCAGATGGGACCACGTGGAACATTACACTGAAAGGAAGGAGAAAAATTAGCAAAGGCGACAAGGTACAAGGAAATGGACAAACAAAAATGAATAACAATTACTAACTACAGGAAAAACCAAAAGTTCTATAAAAACAATTAGTACGCAGCTTGGCAAGGCAGAGAGCAATGTTTATTGAATCCGGTGTTGCAAATACTTAACAGTAATTTAACCACAAACTGTGATGTAATTGTACCAGGAGGTTTGGAAAAGGATAAGAATTGGGAGTTGGGAGAAATGTGAATTAAATGGCATCTACCAAAGTAGGAAGTCAGTATCGTCTCTAAAATTAAAAAAATACAGAGATTGAGGGGTGAGGTGGGGGTGGGGGAGAACAACAGGGGAAAAATTGGGACAATTGTAAATGAACAAGGAAAAAAGAAAAAATAAAGAAAAAATAAAAAATGAAGAGATTGAATATTGACATATCATTCAGAAACACAGAGGTCAATGCCAGACCAGATATTTGTCCCCAGTAGTGTACCTGGATTCTCTTTGAGTCCCCTCACTGATCCTGGACACCCCTTACACTTCCTCTTAGATCTAGCTGGAAAGCAGAGAATACATGTTCTCATAGCCATTCCGAAAGAAGTGTGTAGAAGGCCAGAGAGAACTGAGGCCTGAGCCTCACTGGGGCAACTGGGGTGGGGAATTCTTTGTTGTTTGACCTCCATGTTCCATTCTCTGTCATAGGAAGGCAATTTTCCATGCCTAGATTATTGTTTGGCTTGATAGCCACTCTGGGTACATTGTTTAGAAAGTAGGCATTGATACCACTCCAGTTCAGGAAAGTAAGTCCTTACCTGCCTAAGTTACGGAGAGGATGGATCCAAGAAAATTCACAACTTGCTTTTCATTGCTGTAAGCTGTGCATCACATTCTTATTTTAGCTACATTTCCCACCTCACTCCTATTAATCTTTATCCTTTAACTTAAAGGGTGCCAAGAGGGTTTTCAGGGTTTCCTGTCGCTTCCTTCTGACCCTATTGCACCATACCTAACAGAAATTCTTTGAATTTTCTGGAATGTGGTTGGCGCTGTTCCTTGGTTTCAAAACAAATGAGTTGGGGGTGTTTGTTTTTGTTTCTTTAATGTCTCTTGGCTATTTTCAATTCTGAGAAAAACTTCAGAAACTTATACATAAGCTACAATTTTTCCCAGAAGTCTGTGGCAATTGTCAAAATTTCTTGATTCCCCTAAATGTGCTTAATTCATATCTAAATATTCTTGTAAAATATATTTAAAATAGACCTTTTCAGATTCACAACCTGAACAGCATTTATGTTTTAATGTATACTAGATCACACCACCTGGTCCTGTAATGATTCTGGAATTCCACCAGAATTAAAAGATGGGTAGGAAAACAGTAAGCCAGACACTAAAGTCATCAGTGAAGTACAGAGGAAATTGCAACAAGAAGAGTCTTGGATTGTCAAGTCTAAGGGCATAAACTTCAGAGATGGAGATGCAGTATTGTGTGTATTGCTTTTGTTTGTTGGACAAAAGAGGTAACAATGAGGAGCAAGATTTATACCTATTCCATCACCCCATCCCTACCAAATCTTGAGTTATCTGAAATGTAAAGGCATAATTGATTTAGGTTTTGGGTGTCAGCTCCTAACTTCCTATGACAGTGGATGAGGACTTTGCTCTTCCACAACATCACCTGCCTCCTCACCTCACCACCTATCACAACCAACAGTTCAACAATTTTCAGTAAAATTGTTAATCAGAGTTTATATTATAATAATGTATAATAATGCTTCTGAGGACCCAAATTGTCCTTTGTAACCATATATCCTGTCTTGTTCAACCCTTCGTTATCCCTAGAGTTAATAATTATTCCATCTTTTCATTTGATTTTAATGCACCTCTAATGCTATTTTGTTCCAAAATACTCCAACATCTGTCACCTATCTGTTGATAACTTTTTGCATACACTCGAACACAGTGGTTCGGTTTTCCCTCCTAGAGACCCTTCTCCTGGACGACTCCATGTTTCTGCTTCAATCTGGACTGATTTTTCTTAGGCCTGCTACATAGCTTTTATTTTTAGGACTTCCCTTTGCTGCTCTCCCTCGCCTTTCCCAGATCCCATGTCTTCCTCTTTCTTAGTTTACTTCTGCATTTTGGTGGAACATATTCTCCCCTACCTTCCCAAGAAATGTTGCGAAGAAGATAAAGGTTTGGCATCCCTAAATATCTGAAAGTTTGTATATTCTACCTTTATCCTTGATTGGTAATTTGATAAAGTCTAGGATATTTCCAAATTGATATATTACTTTATATATGTGATATTTAAATGTACATTTGTAACTAAGTTAACATAGTAAATATTAACAAAAAAATGAGTGAATGAGATATGAAGTACTAGAGATAAATGTATATTTTCATTTTGAACTTGACTTTGAAAAGAGAAAGGAGAATAACTAAATAGAAGATAGAGAAGGTTTTTTTTCTCTTTGATATAAAAAAGGATTTAGAATATTTACAGACTTCAAGAAGTTATCTAAAAGAGACTATAATGAAAATAGAAAGAAAAAGAGATAATCCAATTAAATATGACTGTGGTCATAGGAAAGAGAAGAATTAGTAGAAAAAATGGCCTTATACAAGAGGGTAATATTTTTTATTCACTACCAGACAGAAGTAGATTGAAGGAGGTAGAGGTTGGCTGATGATAGAGATGAGAGGGATGGGAAGTTGAGGCCTTCCATGCAGTGTGATAACCTTTATTTTTTCTGTTTATTTGAAGGCAAGTGTAGGTTCTGAGAGGGAGAGAATAGAGGTGGTGGGAGAGATAAACCCAAAAGGACAGTAAAGTTCTGGGGAAGGGGAGAGAGCTGGACAAAGGAATATAATAGAAATGCCGAGAAGTTCTGGGTTACAAAAATAACCCAGCCCTAAGTTTTAGAATTGTAAGAGTCAGATAATAAGCACATGAGATAAAGTTACTTCCCCTTTCCTTGTAGCCAGGATGGCCAGGGTCAGGTTTGGATAGGAAAAGCAGAAATAGAGAGAGAGCACCTTGGATTGCTTTGCACCTAACAGGTCTTTACTGAATATGAAGTTTCCATTTCCCCACAGATGGCCCTCCCACCGGAAGATCAAGTTCCTAAGGGTGTCCAGGCACTGTATTAATCTGCTTTAATCACATGCAGTGTGGAATTGCTTCAAAACATGCTACACAGGTGGTGACAGAGGCAAGGAAGTGAGAACATGTTTAACAACTTGTTTACAGGCAAGGTACCTTTTAAAGGGTTTTTGTTATTGTGTGTAGTTTTACTTGGAAGATGTGCTTTATGCAGTAGAATTGCCAAATATGCCATGCTTCCAGGGAAATCTACCATACTTTATTCGCACTGGACATGCAAGCCCCATGTTTTACAGATGGAGAAACGGAGGCAAAGAGTGGGTAAGTAAGGTCACAGAGCTAGTGAACAGTAGCATTGAGAATCAAACTGGTGCCTGACCTGGTCCAAAGCCAGAACCCTAAACCACCATCTGTTTTACCTGAAACACACACATACATTTGGTACACTCCTTCATTCACTTAATACAGATTGAACAATTTTCTGAGTGAATAAAGGGAGTGGAGAAAGCGCCCCTATAACCCATAAAAGGTATCCCACCACTGACAAATCCTGGGAGCAGAGCTGGTGGAGCCCTAGCATTCATCTGAATGCTAGGCTGAGAACACAATAAAGACCAGATACCTAGCAAATGGAGCTTCTGTGAGGCTCTCCTGCCAGAACTGTGACTTACATACCTCTGCTTACATACATCAAAAGGCAAAATTAGATTTTTGTTCAAGTTATTATTCTTTTTTGGAAACTTTTAGCTAGAACAGCACTGTCCAGCAGAAACAATGCAAGCCATATATATAATTTTAAATTATCCAGTAGCCATATTTTATAAGTATGTTTAAAAAGTACAGACACAGAAATTAATTTAATAACTTAACCCAGAATACCCCCAAATTATCATTTTAACATGTAATCAATATTAAAAAATTATTGATGAGAAATTTCACATTATTTTTTATACTAAATCTTTAAAATCTGGTGTGTAATTTATGCTTTCAGCAGATTTCAATTTGGACTGGTCACATTTCAAGTGCTCAGTAGCCAGCTGGGGCTAGTACTGGACAGCTCAGAGTTAGAAAGTTCCTCCTTGTGAGGCAAACTTGGCCTCTCCAAAATTCCACTCATAACTCTGGTTATGTTCTGTGAAGTGAGAAAGTACAACTCCATCTCTTTCAGGGAACTTAGCTTCTTTTAATACTACAGGTATGGAACATAGGTCTAGAATTGAAGTAAATGTCCAAGGTCATCCATTGAGTTGGTGTTAAAGCCAGGATGAGCACGCAGATGTTCTAACTCCTATGCTATCTATGCTCTTTCCCAAAATGCCATGCTACTTTCTCTCACGAGGCAGACTTCTTACATTTGAAAATATTCTTGGGCTTCTGTTTTCAAAGCAAATCCTTTTAGTTTTCCTCATCTGTGCCTCTGAGACCTGCCATTTTCCTGTCATGGCATTTTGCACATAGCAGGTACTCTATAAATGGCTTTTAATCAAATAGGATTTTTGCAGTTTGTATAAACAGTACCTGTACAAAGTGTTGTTCAGTTGCCTTTCTGTAGTTATTTAAGCATTTTGGTATGTACACCACGTAAATCATTGTGTCACATAATCATAAAGGAAAAATGAATTTTGAGATGACCTGCCTGGCCCTCAGGACATCTGGTAGTTGTTGAATTATTTTCTATTATTCTTAAACTACCTGCTGCAGAACATAATATAGTCCTTTTCCAGGAATCAGTGTTAAACATACTGGCCTTTGTTACCCAGAATACATCCCTCTGGAGAATTAAGGCAATCTTTTCTCATTTCTGTGTGTCTGAACTCTCTCCCATTTCCCCTAATTTATCACAGATTACTGCTAGTGATTCTGAGACCTCACTGTCAAGTTCCCTCAGCGCCCTAAAAATTCATTTGTTTGAGCCTTTTAGGTAAATGTTCTCCTACTTGCCTTTTCCCCATCAAAATTCTTATACCAGTGATCCTCAACGTGTGGCCTGCAGCCCCTGTGGAACATTGAGATCCTTTTGGATAAACAACTAACAGTATTTATGAGTAACAAAGTTCTAGCTTTTAAATAAAAATTATACTCTTAAAAACTCATATCTGCCACTTGACAGCTTCTTAATATTTAAAGACCTTTCTGCTGAGCTCAGGGTGATATTAACAATTGTGATTTTTTTTCTTGCATTGTATAATGAAGTATGTCAACATTTGGAAGATCTACACAAGTTAGTGAACCAATATTTTCCAAATAACCCATGCTTGCTGTTGCAAAATCATGCATGGGTAAAAAAAAATCTATTGACAGACGACAACAAAACCAATGGATTTGAATTAAACAGGGTACAAAAAAATTCATTGAAGATTTCCAATTCCATATTGCAACTAACCTTTAAGAAATTATAACTTACTGAGTCTGGTAGTATCAGATTACCTACAATTATCTGAAAAGGCTATTAAAATACTTCTCCCTTTTCTAACTACATATCTGTGCAAGGCCACATTTTCTTCAAATACAACAACCAAAACATGTCACAACAAGTTAAATGCAGAAGCATATATGAGAACCCACCATCTTCTATTAAGCCAAGTGATAGGTAGGAAAAAATGTTTTCAAAAAGCCACCCTTAACACTAAAATTGTTGTTTTGGGAAGTATATTTTTATTACAATGTTATTTATGTTACTATGTAATAAGTTTATATTTGTTATTTTTAATTAACAGATATGTCAGGTAATAAAAAAGGTCTGCTTTAATTTCTAATATGATATAACCCACACAAATAACAATTCTTTGAGGCCCTCAATAAATTTTAAGTGTAAAGAAATCCTGAGGTCAAAAAGCTTGAGAATTGCTTCTTACACCACTGTTTTACCCTTTCCAGTATGAAGACTATGCTTTTTCAAGAAAATAAAAGGTCTTATTAAGTTGTTAAAGGAGGTAACATATTACACAGGAGTCAATGGCCTAGGTTTGGTAATCACCTTGACTTGGATTTAAGCTCTGGCTGTACCATGGACTAGTTTTGGTATGTTCAGCAAGTTTGTGAACCTTTCTGTGCCTCAATTCCTCATGTATCAGATGGATGTAATTGTACTTCCAAATTATGAGAATTAAATGACAACACTGTTAAACTCTTAAATCCAGAATTATCATTGCCACAACAATGGTTCGTGTTACAATTTAAGAGTAATATGGTGCTAGTATCTATCACAATGGGGGAGGTATCCCAAAGTTTTGCATTTCTCTTCTGTCATCAAAAAGTCATTTCTTCAAACACAATACCAGTTCAGTTTTTCTCCAAACTCGCCTTAATGATTTCTCGTAACAGATTTCTAGGTACTAGCAGCATTAAACATTGCATTTTTTTTGTTACAAAATTGAAAAGCACATATTGTACTTACATGATAGGTTGATTTTCGTGTGGTATGTTTGTAAGAACATTCATATTTGGGCCTGATTGCAAAGACTGGATCAAAGAGTTAACATGAGCAGGAAAGCAATTACCAGACACCAACTCTGAGGATGAGCTTGGCAACTATTGAGTGCTAAGTCTGTTACGTTTCAAATTACTTTTATTACACACACACAACTTAATAGGCCCAATCAGAAAACTTTTGTCAATGTATACTTCACCTTGGATATTGCAAGCCATGGAGCATTTGAAACACGTTTTTACGTATTAAGCCAGTATAAAATACTGTAATAGAAAATGCTCATAATCTTCATGGTAATGCATGACCTATGATAATGCTAATTCTTTACTCAGTGTAACTGACAAACAGCAGAAACTTCTTCATATGTATCTGAGGGAGCCACATAAATGTACTTGGATTCTTATTAAGCTTTGTTTCTTAAGCAGTCTACCCAGCCTAGGCTTAGACTGCCGCTCTGTCTCATCTTCTGTGAGTGGCGGTTTTGATCTGTTTCATTTTCTAGGACTTTGCTGTGGTTTCCTAGGTCTGCTCTGTGCATGCCTGCTCAGGAGCGAGCCCAGGACTTGCGGGAGTTCATACACAGAATTAGAAGATCCCCTTTCCAGCTCTCTCCTCTTCAGGATTTCCCCCTCCACCTAATACTGTTTTTTGGCCCATAAGAAATGCTTTTCCTGGTTCTTCTGGACAGAAGGCTACTCATGCTACTCATGCTCTCCACTGTTGTGTAGCTCCACGAGTGGGGCCACCCTTGGGGAAAAGCCATAAAAGATGAAGAACATTCTCATGTAGGCTGTTTTCCCAAGTCTTGACTCTGCTTTACAATCTGCCTGCTTCTGTTTACAGAGTTCTTTGGTACTTGCTTTTTGTACTTGATTCAAAGATTTTTAATTGCATCAGCAAGAGAGATAGACTCGAGTAGTTATTCCACATTGGCTGGAACCAGAGTTCCCCTCCTACTTCTCCAAATTCTGTCTTCCACCACTCTCCCATCGCTTACTCTGTTCTAGCTTTTCTCTTCTTCTGATTTCCTAAATGGCATATTTGTTCCTACACCAAGCCATTGCACTTGCTCACTCCTGTGTGTAAAATTTGGTTCCCCACTCTAAAACGTAAGCACTTTGTGACCTTTTCTGGCTTGAGCATTACTGTGATTCCAATTGGACACAGTAGGCAAGCAACGGCATCTTTGTTGGGTGGCTGGTTGGCCTGCTTAACTGAGAACCAATGACTTAAAACTGGGTATTCTAGTTCAAGTAAAAATAAAGTACGTTTACTCAATGGATTTAAAACTAAACTAGCAAGTAAGAGCTCTTAAGCTGTCTTGATATGTGCCAACATCTTACCTGTCGAGAACTTTGCAAGATACATAGTTGTTTTCTCTTTTCATGGCTCAAACAATTGCTAAGTACTTTTTTATTTTTATTTTGCAGGACTTACACCTTGTACTAAAGTTTCCTTTTCTCCCATCAGTAATAAAGAATATTGGCAGGACTTCATGACCTATTAATTGTTTAGGCTTTTTTTTTGTTTGGCTTGTAAATCTGATTCTGTTTAAGAGGTAGCACGCTGCCCGGGGTTCAAATCCGGTTCCCTACTTAGTAGTTGTGAGACCTGGGTAATTTAAGTACTCTTTCAATATTTGTGCTTAAAATGAGATAAAACCACCTACCTCAAAGGGGGTAGTAAAGCAGGTGGAATGTCTATCAGTGTCTAGCATGAACTGCAGGCTCAAAACAGTATTACTGTTCTATTTCCCTACTAGCCTTCTAGTACTCAAGTTAGAGCTCTTCCTATGGATGCTTCTTTCCTTGCTTCAGCTTCTTTTCTCTCTGTGCTCCTTTATTTTGGTCTCTATGTATCTGAGTCACCACATATGGGTCTTCAGGTTTTCTGAGGAAGAACTGTATTTAATTTTCTTGAGAATGAAGTTGCTTGAGGTTTTCAAGTTAACTCCTAGCCAACATGTTACCTCTTTACAAGATGGAAACCATGTTCGTGTGATATTTTTGCTTTAACCTTATTGGATTTTTAAATAAAAACAATGGCTCAGTCTTCTTCAAGGACAGCCAAACACAGTAAGCGGTGTCTGCTGAATCTGGCAAAGGGAAGTTTTACCTTATGCCTACATTTTCACAAGAGGGTAAAAATTAGTATTTTCCCTTTCAAACATTTATATAATATACAGTACTAATAAGTCTAAGAAACTCCTGCATTATTCATATGAATTCATGTGATGATTGTACACAATAAACAAAGTATTAGCTAATTAATTACTGAAAAAACAGAGTTCCCTTGTTGAGAATTAATGATGTAAAATGTTGGGCTTTCTTGACAATGACATCTTCATGGAAATATTGACATTAAGAAGTTTGCTAATTTGCAACTACTTCTGACATTTAAATGCATTTCTCTTCCTCATAGATAGTAAGAATTAGAAAATTCGATCTTTAATTTCAAAACATGATTAAAATTGCAAAGAGAAACATACACGACTCTAATTTGCTAATAGTTCCTCCAAATTTGCATGTCATGAAGCATTCTAATATCAGTTAATTGAACTACTTTAGCTCTCTAATAAAAGTTTTACTACATAGGCAGTATTGTCATACTTGGAGAATATTAACTGGAAAAACAATTAAATTTTTCCAAGTCTCAGGAAAAAAGTTATAAATCTCAAGAAGCATAAACACTATTGTAAAAACATGGCATACTTCCTTATAAATTAGGTTTGAGGCTTATTTATCAATGTTTAAAGAAGCAATCACAATAGTATTGGAAAATACTCTCAAATTCAATGAGGTAGGTTCAGGAGACATTCCCAGTAAGTGAAGTTTAACCCTTAGGCCAAGACCAAAGCATATATGCAATATCTTTTTCTAAATTTACATGACAAGTTTTCTCACGTTGGGGAAACCCATTGAGCTATACCTTAAATTTTTCTTAAAGCAAACGGCAAGAACAAACAAAAAACCAAAGTTCATTAGAGTAAAAACAAGATGCAAAATTGCCAAGAAAATTGTCTTTAAAATCATTTAGAATCCTATTTAAAGATTAAGAATTAAAAGCTAACAGTTAATATTTTCTCTCAAAATATCATGCCTAATTATATGTACCTTCCCTTATGGGAGAAACTGATTACTAGTAAATCAGTTAATAATGCTCTGATAGTCCTGACTGGTGTGGCTCAGTGAGCTGAGCACTGGCCTGCGAACCCAAAGGTTGCAGGTTCAATTCCAGTCATGGCACATACCTGGACTGCAGGCCAGGTCCAGGTCCCCAGTTGGGGGCGTGTGAAAGGCAACCAATCGATGTTTCTGTCATACATCGGTGTTTCCCTCTTTCTCCCTCCTGTCCCCTCTCTTGAAAAAATAATTGCCTTTAAAAAAATAAAAATAATGCTGATAGTTATAAATTTCTATTGTATCAAATTAATCCAATTATACTATTTTCCCTTGACCACAAAGTTAAACTTCTTGATCTTAAAATGGAGTAGGAAAGGGGAGGTGGGTTTCTCTCTTTGTGAAAAAAAATATTTTACTATTTAGATATTGATACTTTTCCAAAGGCTTCTGCTTATGAGCTAAGAATTAAAACATATAGGCCTAGGCCATAAACTTCACCCCACTTGTTTTTCAAGTAACTAAAAATTTATAACTTGATTCCCATCAATAAATCATAAATGACATTCCTTTCAGCTTTATAAAAATGTTTAAGGCCGTAACATAACTTGAACTTCTGCTGAAAGCAGTATCAAATACTTTCAACCATAACCATATGCATTCAGAACTGTTAAAATTTTTAAATGAACTTAACTCTAAGAAATGAGCAAGTACAGATATTTATAGGTTTTCCCAAACTGATTTAGAAAAAATGATTTAAAACACTGACTATTTTGGACGATACTTAGAAATTCTCCATAGATTCACCAATAATAATCTTAAATCAGGAATATAAAGTTGCAAAAGATGAGAATAAATTTTATATAAGATAGTAACTGCTTCCTGCAGTTTGAAAGGATGAAAAAAAAATGAACACCATTGTTTGGTGGGTCTGTTCAGTTCTCGCCTTTCCATTGAGGTCTATTCCAGACCACCCTATCCAACATTGCTATCTCTCCACCTCTGCAAACCTTATTTCACATTTTCTCCCCCACAGCACTGAATACCTTACATGTGGTATGTTAGTTATCATCTATTATCCCTTATTAGAATGCAAACTCCATGAGGGCAGGGATGTGTTGTTCACCCATTTGAATCCCAAGCATGTCAACTATTAAGTGACTTGTAATTTAGTTTCTTTATTGTATCATTTTTTTACAGGTGCCACTTTTTGTTTTGCTTCATTCTTACCTCCTGATTGGTTGCTGAGGAAAATTCTTCTCTGATCCTTCCAAAACATTAGTTACAACATAATTAGTTACGTGATGGTAACAAATTATTCCATATCACTGTAAACTAATATAATTATTTCTCATTCATGCTAAAGTCTAACACATTCAATGCAAAGGAAAGATTTGAGGAAGTTCTTTTCCAAATGGTCACTCAAGACCCACACTGACCAGGACATGTTGTTTCTGATTACCGCATTAAGGAAAGAGAGAAGCTAGAGGATTGTACAAGAGATTTTATTTTTAATGCCTTTCCTCAGAAATGTCACATAACTTTCAGTGATTATTTCATTGCAATAAAGTAATTATAATGGCCCCATCTAACCTCATGGGGGTGGGAATTTAAGAAAGTATATGAAATGTTTTGTGATAATTACTGTAACATATGCATCTCATATTTCACAGCATGTTTCACAATTTATAATTATTTTAATAAAGTCTATTTCGTCTACTAGAGTGGAAGCTCCTTAAGGGCAAGAGAGGGTGTCTGTTTTGATCACTAATATATTCCAAGCATCTGCTATATATAGCAGTGACTTGATAAATACTTGCTGAACAAAACGTTTAAAACCAATTATTCAAACTAAATTATTCTTTTAATTTGTTAAAGAAAAACATACTCTCCATATGAAAGCATTTCTATTTCTTATGTTCATCAGTAGCCAAATTAAACTTGATATAAACAACTCCAATACACCAACTCTGGTTAAACATGTAACTGAAAATAAATCATTAATGCACACATCAAGATGCTACTACCAAACCAATTAATATCCAAGATTCATTATTGTATGACAAAGGTCATCCAGGATTAACATTTTCATTACAATGAACTGTAACCTTTCAGTGAGAACTATTTTGCCTGAATCAAACTCTTAATTTCCAAAGTTGGAATCCAGCATGTGTGTGTACACACCTGCTCTCTCGCTCTCTCTCTCACTCTCACACACACACACTGCCCAGTATGGCATTAGGACAATTTAAATAGTGAAGGAAGGAAGGGAGGGAGGAAGTGAAACTGAAAGGGGACTTGTAAACGTGGAATATCATTTGGACAACTGCATAGAGTTGGTAGAAAATCCTAAAGGTGCAGAAAACCAAAACTAAACATTTTAAGAATTTCACTAGAGTAAACAGACTTCACAAACTGAAACACTAGAGCCATGACTACAAGCCTTGCTCCATTCCACACAAACAAAATCTCTGACCATTTCAAGGACAAATGAAAATCCACATGCAACAAAGGAGATATAAATTACTTTTAATTAAAAAAAAAGAAAAATATAGATCCTTGTTAAACACTTCAGTAAAAAATATGCAGCTTTATTTTAAAATGTGATAATGCTCAAAGATGGCAGTTGACTTGACTCATATGTAAAAATGTTCTTAAAATATCAATACATTGGTTTATAAGTTACGTACTGCCCTCCAGCTAAATTCTCAGATAACTGTCAAGAGTTGTATGTTCTGGGATAAGCTCACCATTGTACTAGGTAAGTTCTAGGGCCAAAGGTGAAACATTCATGAAATATTGTTTTTGATGTGATAGGAATCACATGAGCACACAGATTTAAAGACAACGAAGTGATAAACCAGCAGATTTGCCTTTTTTTAAGGTGTTAAAATAACTCACTCTAAATTAAGCAACTATTTCGGAATTACAAAAACTGAAAAATCTCACCCTTTTCCCATCTATAAGGGAAATAGAAAGGTGAAGATTACTAATATAGTGTTTCATATATTCTTGTCAATCTAGTTAATGTATAATTCCGAAATGCAAATATTTAAAATGGTGTTTGAAGAGAAGTATCTACAATGTTAATCTTGCATATACTATGTAAATATGACTGTTTTATTTACTTAAGACATGTATCATCCTGATGCCAACACCAGTTGAACACTCATGATTAACTTAGTTTATTGGAAAGGGTTCTCAATAATTGCATATGACCTGCACCTGTAGTATTAGAAAGAAATCAAGCCACTGTCCATTTCCTAACGTTAGTGAACATTCTACAAATCCAGGACAGAATACTAAGCTGAAAGGCTTTGAGAGTATGCACAGTACAAATTTCATTTTTAAAGAAATTATACATGAATATACAGAAAAAATGATTGTACAGTCACTAAAGCATTAATAATGGCTATGTCTCCAGGTGGTGGGGTTACGAGTGATTCTGTTGTTGTTATGGGAAAGTATTCTCAAAATAACTAATTTAAGAATCAAAGGTTTTACCACCGAAGAAATTATTTTGTCCTTTCCTGTTTTCACATTACAAACTTTTAAAGCTACCAACCAATATGAATTAGTCAGAGCGTCTACTACATTCTGACATACTTGTAAAACCTCTTGAAAGACGGAAAAATAGCAACATTATGGCCATAAAATAAATTTTATCTAAAATTGAAAACAACTGACAAACAAATTAATCATTAGGCTTCCTATAGCTATATAATTATAGGAAAATCTGTCTCTAACATTTCACCTTTAAAAGTTTAAAAATATTTTTCTCTTTTATCTTTTTTTGCTACTTTTTAGGTACTGTACTTATGCTGGTTCGGACTGAATTATTTATTATTGTTTCCATTCACAAGCATTTCTCTCTGTACTGGTAACAGAACTCCTAATCAAAACATATACTTAAGCTATTTAAGAATAAGTTTTAGATGTGTGGTTAATTGTCTGGCAACAATAAAAGAACGAAATATGTTTCATGTTAGCAGCAAATCAACTAGATTTAAGGGTCTTGATTTTTTGTAAGCCTTTGGAAGCCTGCATGTTAAACACTGGTGATTTTTAAATTCTCAATGGAAATGGTGATGGCATTCACTTAACTAAGCTAGCTCAAATTACAGTGTAGTAAGAGCATGAATAAAGACAAAATTGCCAGTAAATTCCTATTTTTCAGAAATCACCATGATCCTATAAATCAGAAAAAATTTTAACTCCAGTATAGTTTTCAACCATATTTAAAAAGTGTGTATACACACACATACTTTTCAAACTTATGTTATTATACATTATTCACATTTACTTTTAAAGTCACATGGAGAAAATGTAAACTTGAAATAGTATTAAATTCCACTGTTACATAAATGGTCTGCTTTATTTTCAAAACATTTGTACAGCCACACTCTCACTTATTACCTTACTATGATTTGTTGAAAGAATACACCTTAGTCTTTAAGCTTTTAAGAATATTAGAAATAACAAGATTGAATTCAAGTATACCAAGTTCTTTAAACTCTTCTGGAATATCAGTTTTTAAATGGCATGAGTCACAAGGAGTAGATGAAGCTTCCCATAGGTTGATGGCAGACCAGAATCATAAAGAATGAAAAAGCCACAAATTGAAATCTGAAGTATCAAATCTGTTCTGG
Source organism: Mormoops blainvillei (assembly GCA_004026545.1). Classification (NCBI taxonomy): domain Eukaryota; kingdom Metazoa; phylum Chordata; class Mammalia; order Chiroptera; family Mormoopidae; genus Mormoops; species Mormoops blainvillei. The sequence continues at coordinate 444,592 of PVJD01000366.1, read as the reverse complement.
GCAATTATCTGCAGACATTTGGCTTAGTTTTTTTTTTTTTTAAAGGACAATTTTTCAAGAATCTTGAAGTTTTTCAAGATTAGAATGTCATATAATGTGCTCAAAACAATTTATTAAGTGTTGACTAAAGTCCAGCCCTAAAAAGTGCCTTTCTCAAATGTGAGTGGACTGATATCTACTCCCAAGGTGACAAAGCCCATGTTTTACTTATTGCAGACTGTGAAGGACAGCAGAAAAAAACTTACAAAAAATGTATTAATTATATTTGGCTGCCCATTATTTAAAATTTCAACAAATTCAGGCAATTTAAATTATACTCTGATTTAATAAAACACCCACACAATGACAAGAATGAGACTTTAATCAGTTTTAAGTGGAGTTTATAACACTAAGAGATAAAGGGTTGTTAACAAACACAATAACAAATGGACATCTGATTGGTATGAGGCATTATCCTGTACACATATTTTTTTGTGTATCCTCAGTGCATAGCATTTACACACAGAGCCACTGCTGCACAGCACAAGAGTATCTGAAGAGGCTGAATCAGAGTAAGGCTGTTTAACAGACTGAAATTTTTTAGTATATATATTCTATATGAAAACAGATTGAACTTTTGAACTGGCAGGGTAGAAGGCAACTCTGCCAAATACCGCAGTTAAAGCCCCCACTTTAGTGCACAGTTCCACCCCTTCCATCTGCATGCATGACACATTAACAGTATTTAAAGGTAAACGAGGCACTTTGTGGCAACCACAGCCATCGTTATAAACATATTGCACAAATTTTCTAGAACTAAACATTTAACTTGTACCCTTTTATTTTTTAAAGCTGAAACATTTGATGCTGCCGGTAAACTCCACTTAAGTTTATAACCTGTGCCACAGCAAAGAATGGTGATGCTATTTATTCAACTACCTTTAATAATTATGGCAAAAAAATGTTCAAGAGGAGCTACAGAGGACTTGTGATGGTACATGGCCCAATTGTAAGCTTTCTTAAAAGTGATGCCTTCAAGTAACTTCAGACATGTAAGCGGCTGCACATCCAAAATGTCTATGAAAACATTCCAGAAACTCAGAGATTACCTTCAGAATGCATTTCAGGCTAATTATGAATACTGTCATAAATAAAGTTTTAATAAGGACTCGAAAACTTTCAGTCATAGCAATTCTTGTCAAATTCTATGGGGATGGTAACTGAAATAAAGGAGAGTAATATGTATAATATATATTTATATATAATATATATAAAATGCCATTTTTCCATTTCCAATGACTACACCATAAAATGTAAGCAAGGCTTCTCAAAAACATTGAAACATTCAAAATCAAAACCCTCATTCAGACCTTCACATTCCAAAGGAAAAATAATAACAGTGCAAAAGCCCATTATAATGTCATTATTTATGACCTGGCCTTCCATGTTACATATTGGAACAATACAAGTTATGTTTTAATATACTGTGCCCAAAACTGTAACAAATAAAGAGTATTAACAACTATCTTCAAAACATTAATGGTTGCTTTTCAACTTAGGTCAACAATTTTCAGCTTTTATGAAAGACAAGATGGCATATAAATTTCAATGGTGAGGCCTCAGGAATAGTTGTCTCTAATCTTACCAATTTATGAGCAGTCAATCAATTCTCTATATATCAATGTTTAAATATAAATGTGTAAATCCTAAGAGCTTTGTTAAAAATTTAAAAATTTTATTTGTTGAATGAAACTGACGAGGTATGGAAAACGTGTCAACCTTTTTTACTAAGAATATTTTAGATGAAGTTCTGCCTAATCTACTTACCATCAAACTCTATAAATGCTGCTTTAATAGGTCCTATGCAATCTGTATTTGTAAATTAACTAGGTCAGACCACAGCTAGTGAACAATTTCAGCACCAATAAGTTATTGAAAATGAGATTTTACATCATTAAGAAATAAATTGGCTAGATAGTCAAATGTTTCAAAATCAAGGTATAATTTGAAAGACACCAAATTTCTGGGAAAAAATTCTTTTAATAGTATCTTCACATTAGCTTTACAATAGTAGTTGTACTCTGCTTAAAATCATATGCAGTCTGGGCATATCAAATATATGATACTTAAGAAGTGAAAACGAAGCCCTAGTCCTAACTCTAGCACTATGAAGAAATAATTCAACACTGCACATTAAAAAAAAAATCTATTCTTTCAATAGCAAATCATTAAAAGCATTATGTGGGACAATTTCTACTGAAAAAGTAAATGCCTTATTACTTGTGCAGTGTTGAAATTTTACTGCAACTCTAATTTCCTTTTTAACACAAATAATGTCCTTTTAAATATAAACATTATATGTATTCAGTATTCAAGTAAAATTCCCTAACAGTTAATGACATTTAAAATATGTGCAAAACTGCAAAACTCATTGTAATAGAATGTGTAAGGTCAAAAGGGTGGAACGGCTGACAGCTATTGGATTGAATAAGTGCATCGTAAATCCTCAAAGGAAAAAAAAACTGCTTAAAACTGTAGACTCTCAAATTGAAATTTCCTGTGCAGCATTACAAAATATTTTATATTTAATGAGAAAAAAGAAGCTTGCAGGCAGCACATGAAGCATCCACAGCAGGTATATGATTGAAAACTAATAAAATATGTGTAAGTTGGTGACTGATGTAGGTAATGATAGCATCTGACTTTTAGCACTGGCCTTGATTACACAGGAGATGGAGCAGTCATTACAATTGAGAAAACATATTTAATAAATCATTGTCAATTTTTATAATGTTTCAAGCCCATTCTTTGTTGATAGCCTCCACATTTATATGGTTAAGTCATTGTTGCTGTGTTTCTACTACAACCACATTATTTTTATATCCCTTCATTTGTGGATTCTTAAGATGTTGTGGAAGGTTCATTCCTGTACCCCAATACAGATTCACTCCCTCTAGCTGCCTTTTCTAGCACCAATATGCTTTAAAAAAATAAAATAAAATGCACAAACAACAAGCAGTGACAGCGGCCAATTCCTCAAATATCCAGATTAATAACTGTAGCATGCTAAAGAAAGGTGCATGTAAATAGCTGAAGATGGTAGATGGTTCAGAGTCCAGCACAAAATATATTCCTTTCTGAGCATTCCCTCCATTCCCCTAACCCAAATACATGCATTAGAATGTAGCACAACTCTTTAGAAACTCCTCCAGCCAACTGCAAACTTATCTGTTGCCACAAGTGCAAAGGGGTAGGATGTGAACCTGTATATCATCACAAAGCTCTTTTGCCACTTCAGTTGGTGACAGAACACAAAATGAGAAATTCCTACGTATACACATCTGTCTGTCTCCACTTTTTATAAAACTGGAATAAAATGGGAAAGTGCCATCTTTATTTATCCTAATTGAATTTTAAATGTCCTTTTGACACAAAAAGGTATATACATGACACAGCTACACAACCTTTTTTCAACTGGACAACAAGTGTCAAAACCCTGTGGATGTATAGGGTAAAACAAGATTGGTCAGGAAAAGAGAATTGTTCCTATAACTGGTAATCTGACACAATGTCCTATTGCCATTAAAAAAAAAAGGTCCATTTTCAGTTTATTCAAGTTTGTTTTCATGGTGTTTTATCCCTCTTGATAAAAAAAAAATTCAGACTTTTGTAATTTGTGTATGCTGATCTTCATCAAAAGGTTCATTCTCTGGATCAGAGTCAGTGGTGTCAGAATACCTATAATGATCAGGTTCATTGTCACTAACATCTGGTGTTACAGAAGTTGAACTGCTAGCCTCTGGATTTGATGGTTCCTCTACTGTTTTTGTGAAGTACAGCTTCACCTAGAGAAAAAAAGAGAAAGTTTAATTGGAAAATCCTTAAATCTGACTAACCTTAAATTACTTAGTATAGATATATATTTTTAGCAGTCTCATTTTTAAATACTATGATAAATATGATCTTTAAAAGGCAGCTGCCTTTTAAATGACCCTCTTACAATTTTCTACATTATCTTTATTGTTATATGCCAAAAAGAAAAACTGGGATATATATATGATTTTATTTACTATAGTTTTAATAAGGATAAGCGGCATTAATTAAATATACAAAAGAAATACACTGATACTGAAGTTCATCAATAGTTCACATAATATATTTTCAATCACAAAATTCAATTCACTAACAGTTGAGCTCCAAAAGAATGTTTCACCACCTATCTAAAACTCAATTTATTATCCAATACAAACAACACTAAAAGAATACGAATATTATACTATATAAAATTCTGATCAACAACGATGTTTAGGATCCCAATAGCCCTAAAAACTTCACCCGAAGGAAGGAGAAGAACGTTATTATTAAACAGTGGTCTCTCCAGATGACTAAGGGCCCTTACAGGCTTAAGCTGAAATAACAGCTGTCAAAACAGCTCTACAAGGCAGGCAGTTCCATTTTAAAGGAGAGGAAACTAGACTCAGAAAGGTTAGGTAACCTGCTGAAGACCACATATCTAGTAAGCAGTGGATGTGGGATTTAAATGAGATTTGACTTAGAATACCTTGCTCCTGCTATTATATCGAAGACTCTCCCCCCATCATCCGAGAGTCCTTATCAATTTTTCTCCTTCTCTTACACCCAACATTTCTTCACTCCATCAGTAATTCTTTTAGTTTTACCTTCAAAATACTATCACAGCTGATCCTGGAACAATGCAGGGGTTAGGAGCACCAACCTCTGTGCAGTAGAAAGTCCATATATAACTTCTGATTTCCCAAAAACTTAACTACAGCTGTCACCCAGTACCCATGAGGAATTGGTTCCAGGACACCAAAATTTGTGGATGCTCAAGTCTCTTATGTAAAATGGCACAGAATAATGCATACAGTTGGCCCTCTGTTGGTTGAATCTGTGGATGCAAATCTCAGGGAGAGCCAAATGTATATTTACTGAAAAAAACCCGCATATAATTGGATCCACACAGTTCAAACCCACATCACTGAGGGGTCAACTGTAGACCTAATCTGACAGCTTCTCATTACCCCTTGCTGCCACCACTCTAGTCCAAGCAAACACCGTTTCTCATCTGAACTAAACCACTGCCAATAGCCTTTTAACTAATCTCTCAGCTTCCATTCTTATCTCCTCTCTCTACTTTTCTCTCCAGTCTGTGCATTAAAGAGGTGGACAGAGTGAACTTTTAAAGAAGACACTAACATTACATCTTTCCTGTGCTGAAAAACACTCTAAAGTCCTCATGCTTGAACTAGTGTGCTTTAGTCAAAATGACTTCTTATCTATCAATCCTCAAATATACTAATCTCACTCCTGTGTCAGGACTTTTATACCTACTCTTCCTTCTTTTCTCAGACATTTGGATAGCTCACTCGTTTCATGTAGGCCTCTAATTAAATGTCACCTGCCTGGGGAGGCCTTCTCTAACCACCCAGTTGAAAAACACACCAAGATCATCCTGTAGCCCATCTCTACTTTATTATTTTCATAGCACTTACCATTATATGATATTATATTTCTTTACTGATAATTAGAATAATTTTAAGCATAATCATAAATATTAAATCTCTTAAAATATTAAAACAGAAAACAATAAAACTAGGGGAAGTCATACTTGTAAAAACTGGTGATTGAGGAAAATGTAGAATTCAAGAAAAGAAAGAAAACGGAAACCTGTGGATTCTAAAAGGCACTTCTAAAAACTTAAAAGAAATAAAGATCTAAAGGTAACTAATATTGGATCTATTTTCACTTAAAATACACAGCCCTCCCCTTTCCTTTTTATATTACTAGCAATATTCTTATAAGCTATGGTCAGTTTTGTTATATTATAAACATGGAATAAAGCAAAAAAGTTAAGAGAATTTTTAAAGAGAAAGGAGGATGGTATGGTGAAAGTAAGGGGAAGAAGTCAAATGGGGTCCAAAATGGGAAAGGGAAAGGAAAAAATGGCAAACCTCCATTTGGGAAGCTGGAGAATCCTCACCTATACATAGAAGCAGGAACAGAAACACATATACCACATCACATATAGATGAAATTAAACCAAACAAACAATTCCATCATAAGAGGAAACAGTTTTAGAAAGGAAATAGCAGGAAAAGATAATCAGAGTCGAACTTTCCGGCCACATGGAATTGAATTTGAGACTACAATATGAGAAGGGTGCTCATGTGAAGGGTGGGGAAAAGCTGACAGTGAGAGGGGCAGGGAGAAAGAAGAGCTGGAAAGACCAGAGGCAGAAGAGCTTAGCATTTTGAAGAAATGAAGAGAGATATCAGTATGGGTGAACCTCAGGGAACAGGACAAAAATGTGTCTAGAGTTGATGTAGGAGGTAGGCAAAGACTGCATCTTTAAAAAGTGTAAACAGGAGTGACACAATCACATCTATTATTTTTAAGATCATTCTGAGGGTACTGAGAATAAATTGGAGGGGTACAAAGTAAATTCCATATAAGTCATTCCCAAATGATTTCGAATTCTCTCCTACCTCTTTCTTCCCTCATTTCTCCTTCATATACCACTTACCTAACTCCCCTCCCCAACGTCTGCCCCAAATTTCACCAAACAATAAAGAATAAAGGAAGGGAAATGCGGTTTTCATGACTTTTCATACATCCTGGATTTCAGACTGCTGCTCCATAAATATTACTTCTAAATAATATTTAATTTAAAAATTAGTCAAACAAGTTCTTCACTAGCTACACACCTATAATCACACACACACACACACACACACACACACAAAGTCACCCATCAACTCCTCAACGTGTTTTTAACTGACCTTAAAATTTGGAGAAAAGTATCGGTTGGCCTTGTCTTTATTTGCTTTGTCGAGATCATTTTTTGTTAAAGTGAGTACTAGATATTCCTTGTCATTATCTGCTCGCTCTATACTGCAAATACTATCAATTTCTTGATCACATAGACTTCCATTTTCTACTTTTTCTGAGGTTTCCTCTGGTCCTGGTATGAAGAATGTATTTACCCAAAAATGAAACATTTTGTCCTAAAAAATAAAAATGTCAGTTTTTATATTTTTTAAAAAAGAAAATGTTACCTATAGTCAGTATTTGCCACAAGAAGTCAACAAAATAAGCCATGTCATTTGATATTTCGAATAAAGGTAAATACAAAGATTAATACTTGGCAATCTGTGGGTTATCTGTTGCATCTAATCCACACGGTTTCTCTTTTATTCAAATTTTAAACCGACAATGTAATCCCACCACAAGTTCTAAGGTAACTTACTTTAACTTTAAAACCTTAAGTAAAATATCTCCTTTCTTGTCCATTGTTAGCTTTAAAAATGTCTTGAGTTTATATGTACGTATTTAAAAATTCAGAAATGGATTTAACTTTCTCTTTGTTTCAACAAACTGTCTTTTACAAAATTTATTTTAACAGAAGTTCTCAAAATGTCAGTACAATCTCCCAAAGAAACAAGGCAGATATATTTTTACTGTTACAACAATACAAACATTAAGTGGCTCTAATTTCTTAAATGACAATGAATGTTTGAAAAAAAATCATAATAAAATATGGAGGGGGGAAAAGAGGTTAAGTACTTCTGACTTTTTTATGTTATAAAACTCTTTTTTTTTTTTAAATGGAGCAACCATCTATTTTTAGACACTTTCACAAAGAGGCTGTCAGTATGTAAACTTTCCAGTAGAGAAGAACAAACATGAAAATCAGCCTCCAGCCACGGGCAGCTGCTCTGCTCAGGGCCTAGGATCCTCCTTACCCAAGTGGTGGGGTGAAGGCGTGTACTTCCCCTCTTCTATTAGCTTATCTCTCTGCCTCATGATGGTACTTAATCGTTTCTCTTTTTCTGCCAAAGAAGATATTCTACAAAATCATCATATTCTATCTCGCACTCTATCTCTGTGTAGATACCAACAATTCCATGTGCACATTCTAACTCTTCTTTTTCAAAAGCATGGCACCAAGATGGAATTTTGTGAGGCTGCTCAGCACTTTGGACTGTCATCTGTGGTCTAAATCAATGCTGAGCCTTTTCTGTGTATCAAAGAAAAGCATGGTGTCCTGCAGCAGTGCCCTTGCCCATTCACTGGCCGAGGGTATGGGATGATCTCTAAGATGCCTATTTTTAAGGAATCACTTCTTACTAATAATGTGAGGTCTGTTAATCAAAAACAACAGAAGTTCATCACTTCGCACCTTTCTTGAATGTTCTCTCTCTTAATTACCAGAATTTGGTCTGCATGGATCATTTGACAATTAATGATGCATAGCCTTGTGACACCTTATCTGGTACCATTTAAATATGTTTTTCTAATTTATCTTCAAGTTATTTTTTTCTCCAAGAAGATGGTAAGGCTCTTAAGAATCTTATATGTTAAATGTCTTTGTATCTTCTAACAGTACCTGGTAAAGCAATCTTATGTCTTTTTAAAAATATTTGTTAATTTTAATTATTTTAGCAAAGTCCCTAAATTAGTAACTACACACATAATTTTACTTAAGAGTCAGAAAAAAATAAGCTGGTAATATGTAAATTTCCAGAAATGTGGATTCCATATATATACACACTGATTATACTAAACCTGTTTTTGTTTAAATCACTGCAAACACTTATAGCAGGAAGGGAAAATCACATAAAATGGAAATGTATGTAAAGTAACCCAAGATACACACATATTATAAATATTTACTCTAATCTTCAATTTTACATGTGTTAATGTAATGCACAGGTGGTAGTAACTGAAATGGTAAGAATTAGCACCCTCCTAAAGGTTTAGGGAAATAGTAATTCAAGTGCCTGTTTTTAAAAGCAAAATATAAAATTCTGAGTGTACTTGTCTTACAATGAACATAAGAGAAAAAACTACCTTAATTTTAGAACATTTGCTAATACATCTTGGATTATTAAAAAATAATTATTCAAAGTTGTTGAGATATATATATACAGAACAGGCAAGAAATGAGTTTCTGGTGAAAAGAATCAGTTTAGCATTTTGTGATTTTCTAACTAGTTGGATTCTAAGTAAAAGAAATTATATTCTAGTAAGTCAAAGTCAAGTTTAAAATTTTTGTGATAAATGAAACTTATTTTCTCTCAAAAAAAAGCTAAAAATCAGGAAAACTAAATCAATCCTATTACTGAGAATATCTAAATATTGGCTATAAGCTATCTAGTATGTTTAATGAGGCATTAATACACAAAAGTTAGTATTTTTGTTCATTACCACCTAAAAATTTTGTACCTTATGATCATTTTAATGTTCACTTATACTAATTTAAAACAAGATAGTGTGTTTTAAAATGAGCTCTCACATTTTCTAAATATAGCTCAATAAGGTGCAAACCTCACTTTTCTAAACCTGTATATTTAAATAATGCCACATTTTTCATTCTTTATTACTTCCTCTTCATATCTATTTCTCTAACTAAAAATCAAAATATTCAATAAATTTGAGGAAGCTAAATATAGAATGACCTAATTGTAAGAAACATAAACTGGGGAAAGTGGTTCGTGTCATTACACAAGATCATGAAACAGACATTTATACATATCGACAAAACTTTTTGAAACTCATGATCCTATGCTAACTTCTCAGGTCCAAGAGAATTATAACTGATTTCATGGAGTACGTATACAATTTTTAATATTTTTATAAAATGTCTTTACATAACCCAAGTTAAAGAAAATTCATCTCAAATTAAATTACATGACTTTAAAAGGCCTTTAAAGTCAAAAGCCTTTTCCTTCTAACAGGATTATTTACCATTATGATGGCTCATTAATGCCATAGTAAGTAATCATGTGCAATCTAATAGAAAACCAATTATAACTCATTAGGTATCAGTCATAAAATACACCTTTTAATCTCTCCTTACAGACTGATTTTTTTTGGTAAGATTTTATTTATTATTTTTAGACAGAGAGAAAGGGAGGGAGAAAAACGGGAGAAAAACATCGATGTGAGAGAGAAACACTGATCGGGTTGCCTCCTGTATGTGGGACCAAACTGCAACCCAGGCATGTACCCTGACTGGAAATCGAACCGGTGACCCTTTGCTTTGCGGGATAACACCCAACTGAGCCACACCAGTCAGGGCTACAAACTGATTTCTGCCGAATCAAATAGTTTAGACACAAGATCTAAGGTTACTATTTAAGATATGATTATTTTGAATATTTTTTCCAAGAAAAGTAAAGTGCAAACCTTTTTTAGCTTGTTCTGTTTGTGGAAGAACTCTACTTTGATGTCACCACACACAGGCAATGGCTGAGGGAACTCAAAGTACATGAACTTGTCTTCCCGTCTTGTGGGTCCTGAATTGGAGGAATATATCTTCACCTTTAGCTGGCAGACCACAAAATGAGGATCTGCACGGTTAAATACATGTAAGTATCATTTCATAGAAAATGCCTTTAACTATCAAACTGTCAAAAACTATTTTAATGATTAATATTAGCAATATATACAAAATAGTAATTCTGCTTTTAGAACCCTAATCTAAAATCAATGAAAATAAATTAGGTCAAAAATATAATCAATACAAGATTTTCCCTAATCTCTACCTTCAAAATAAGGTTTTATTACTGGTGTGAAAGTCGATTTATTTCACAAATTTTAAGTCCCAAGATTAGATTTCTAATACTATAGTAACATAAAAACTTTATTAAAATGATGTTGCACATCTATGAACTGTGTAAAAGGTAGCTTTTGAAAGTTATTTTGCTGCAGCATTTTAAAGTCTCTACTATGTAACAAAATCCACAAAATATAATCTATAACAAAGCTACACTCAAGACCATAAAGACAAATCTCAATATTTATAAAATTAACCATCATTCATTTTACCTGTAGTTCACATTTTATTTTTAAAGGTATATAAAGACACCATCGTGAGAACAGAAGAAAGAGATCTGAAATGTCTGCAAAGAACTGTAACAGCCATCAAGTACAAACTGTAGGGCTCCCCCACCCTCTAAAACACACACCATATTCAGTAACACTATTTTGGTTTTGGCCTATGTCTGTTTTAAAATAACTAGTAAAAATACAACCTCTCAAAATTTATCATGCTTATGTATTAGCAATGCAACTAAAAGGTAGTAGAGTAAGGTGTTGAAAGTGAAGAATCATGTTTTTTATTTTATATCTCATAAATACACTTATACCTAATGACATTAATGATGAAAATTAAAGATAAGAATGTTAAAATCCTAGGGCTTTAAAAACTAAATTACCTAAGTAATTTGACAAAGTATAATTCATTTGTAGCACTGTGAGTTCAAAAATGAGCTCATTAAAAAGAAAGGGATTAACCTTAGGATGGTTAGAAGTGGCTTTGGAAGGAAACATAGCCAGATGATCAAGAAATAAAAGCAGGCTTGCATACAGTGCATGAGAAATATATGTGTGTATATATACATATATATATATATATACACACAGAGAGACATAAAATTCTCATCACCAAAAGGCATTATTCTTAAAGACAAAAAAAAGAGTATCACATTCTTTATCAATGTGCCCAACAACCAAGAACAAGGCAAAAAGCTTATCTATGCTAAATGAATTTTCCAGTTTAATAGACATCTACTGGCTCATTTATAACAATATCTAAAGCAATATAAGCAATCACATAATAAACAGGATTGATCAAAATATGGGTTATTCTAATTTGGATTTTGGATTAAATTTTCTTGAACATACGCATATTTGTAAGATATTTCTCATGAGAAAAAGGTTCTCTAAAAAGGAGAAATATTACACTAACAGTCTGTCAGTAATTTTCACTTCCTTGACTAACGATTCAAAGTACAACGAGCTATTTTACAAGATAAATTTTACTGGGAAGTCTAGCCTGAAGAAACAAAAAACAAGGTTAAGATTTCAGAGCTGTGAATAGAAAGCAACCAGAATGAAAATGCCTTGTAACCTTATTAATTCAAACTCCACTAACTCAGAATCTGAGAATACTGACTTAGAACTTTAAAAAGCAAATTAACTATATAAGTCATATTTCTTCTAAAATGTGTTACTGAGAAATTCCCTCAAAAACCAAGCTAAAATGTTGTAATAAAAGTGGAAAATATTTCCTCAAATCACTAAAAGAAAATAGCTTTCTTTATAATATGAATTTCACATTTTAAGTAAGACAAGTCCAACATTAGTATGATTCTGCTGACTCCTAAGACACAATTCCGATATATCCTTTGTATGACTGTGTTCTAAAGATTGGTGCCTAGTAAAAAACATCAAAATTAAATTTTCTTGGATATATGCATATTGAGACTAAAATCACAGTGATGATCTTTCATTAACATTTTAACCATTTAAGATACACAGAATATAGTAAATTTTCCTTTATTTAGACATATTAAGACATTAATCAAATCTTTAAGAAGTTGTTAATCCCTGCCAATTTTGCAGAAAACATTTTATTTTCACAAGTTTTGTTCTCTTCACTGCTACCCCTTATTCCTCCTAAAACCAAACTGTTGCAACTCCCCTTGTCTCAGTCCTCAACATTTCCCTCTGAATCTTCCTATCCTATAACCCCATACCACATTTACATGAAAGGCTTAACTTTCGTGATGCTTCCCACAATATCTGACCTTTCTCTCATGTAAAGACTCAAACCAATACTTTCAAGTACTCACTGAATATCTACATATAAACAGCTCACCTTCACCTGAATTAAAACATGTTTAAAGCCATATCAGCATTCATGTCTCCAAGTCTTGGATTCACTTTTTTTTCTCCCTTTTCTGTGAATTATTCACCTTACCAGGTTCAAAACTCTTGACAAAATTTTCAAATATAAGTGGCAAAATAAAAACTAATCTGCCTTGGCAGGGTGGCTCAGATGGCTGGAGCATCATCCCGTGTACCAAAAGGTTACAGGTTCAATCCCTGGTCAGGGCACGTATGGGAAGCAACTCACGGTTTCTCTCTCACATTGATGTGTCTCTCTCTCCCTTCCTCTCTCTAAAAACAATAAAAACATATCCTCGGGTAAGGATTAAAAAAAGAGAAAGAAAAACTAATTCCATTTGATTTCCCTAGCAAAGTACATATCTGGCTTACAGCAAAGGTACATAACTGGTTTCCTTTCCACCATTTTTTTCTCTCTTGCTATCATCACATTCTTCACAACTATACTTAAAACACAGTTTAATTCTCCAGTATTAACACTGACACTGCAGTATTTATCATATCAAGTCTGATATCCCCATGCAGGGTTCTCTAACGGTCCGCCACACATTCCACTCCTATTTTATTTTCTGTCTCTACATTTCTTGTCCAGCTCATTTCCTTCTGTTGTGCTTCAATCCAAGCTATTTCCTATTGCCTGTAATACTTCCTTCAGTTTTAATGCCAATCTAAACTGTACGCTTTCCCCAGTGTTCAATGAAGAGCTAGACTTCCTTCACCAAAGTATCTAACAACCCCCACCCCCAAACTCTTTCTTTTTCTCAATATTCCATTTATAATTTATATATACAACCTATTTATCTATATATTATTTATATACAGCTTTATTACATAGTATTAAATCAGTGCATACAAAATTAATAAAGATTAAAAAGATTTCAGTAGTCAGTATAAATGTAATACTGAGACCAAAACAAAAAATAACACAACACAATATTTAAATGTAGGCAAGTAGAACAGAACTGGTGACATTTTTAAGAGAGGCCAATGTGAAAAAAATATACAAGGTAAGATTACTGAACTGAATGTTCTCCTTCCCTTATTATTTCTCTAATAGTTGATACCTTTCTGTTAGCTCTTATACTGGTATTTATACTATAAGAAAAGCATGAGATTTTGTCTGCCTTTTTCCTTCTCCTCTATGTTAAGCTCCTATGTCAATCACCTCTGACAGCTTAGTGTCTTGTACCCAGCAGTTTTTTAAATTGTACTGAGATGACAAAAGTGTCAAAGAGGTCCCTTAGAAGACTTAACATGCTATATTACCAAAATTATAGTTTTTGATATAGTTCCCTTGCTCTAAGAATACAGGAAATATCTGATGAAGGTGATCACACTTATCTGATAACGATAAACAACATCAAGAAATTAATTTTCTAGATATAAATTAATTTGGGGATAGAAATTGTTTTAAATTACATAAATATTTTCAACAGGCAAACCTTAGAGCTAAAACCTAAGACCACTAATGAACTGCAAAATATCACTGAAATTAGAAGTATTAAAAGAAATAATGTGGTGGTATCTTACACAGAAACTATAAGATTGCACTCTAAATACCTGAATCTAAATCCAGGTTTTCTCTAATATTCCACACACTTTGATTCAACCCTACTCAGTCAATATATTTTACCTTGTCTTCATGTCTTACCACTTTTTCTTTTTCTCTTTATTGTCCCTGTTACCATTACTATCAATATCTAGTCTTCCCTAAGATATAAAGAAATTGGTCCCTGCCTCAATCCAAGTAAACTATGAACCTCACTGTTACTCTCATGCTGGATGTGATGGGACAGATTTTGGGGACAGATTTTTTTAATCATCTAATCAGAATTTAGGCTGCATTTAGTAGTTGCATTGCAGAATACTTTCATAAATAAAATTCAGCTGCAAAGACATTAAAACACTTTGCTCTTGGCTTTGTTAGTCCAAGGCACTAAACAATTGAGCTAATTAATCAGTATGGATACCTAGAAATATATACACTCCTGCATAAATTTTAAGTATGATAAATTTCTTTCTAGTTTTTTAAATAAACTTCTACATATGTTAAGAAAACTGTTTCAATACATGGAAGAATGAAAATTTAAAGCACTTACTGCAAGTTCCACCACTGAACATTGGAATAGTTTCAAACATCATCTTGTGAAACAACAGTGCCACTGGTCTATAATCCAGGTGATTCTTTAACAGGTAGCTATAATAATATACATAGCGCCTCTGACTGGGAATTGTTACTCCCTGTGGACAGAAAAGAAAAAAGCCGAATTCAAAAGACAAATTCCATTATAGTTATTTCATTTAAATTATTGCGGTAACTGGGTTGTACCCATTGAAGAACATATATACAATTAGAAATCTAACCTGATTAATATTTAAATCCCATTCAATAATAGAGTAAATCAGAGCAATATCCATACAAAAGAATATATCTGAGTAACTTTTCTCCCTTAAAATACAATGATAAGAACACCCCCATTTATTCAATGGTCACAACAATGCTCTGACCCATGAACCCAATAAGGACACTACATATCTAAAACAACTGTCAAAGGCCTCTGAAGTACAGCTATGCTCTTTATACATATTTAAACATATATTTTACATATAGTTATACATATTTAATACATATATATTAAAATATATTTATATATGTATTAAATTTATATATATAATAAATATTTATATATATTTATACATATATACATTATAAGCTCCCCACAAGGATTTATGGACATTTATTAAACACAATTATTCCTCACAAACTTGGTTACTTATTTTCCAGACAAAAGCATATCAGAATCAACAAACTAGATGAAGGCAGACAGCCTTTAGGAGGTAAAAATAGTAGCAGCACAAAGTAGCAGCTGGCCTTAAAGACCAACAAAAAATCAGGACTATGTAACCAACACAAATGGATACAATAATGTGTTAATACAGGTACTTAGAGATGTTCCTGATCTACATATATCCGTCTTTATTGAAGAAACCAGAAAATATGAAACGTTTTAGAAAATTTAAGTATTACAAATGCTAAAAAATATGTAATTCATGTGTTACATAAAAGGTGATCCTGATTTATCTAAAGAAAAAAATGTGTGCAGCAATGCATTCACTAATGATGCTGAATAAATGAGATACTGGAGCATTCTATAAAGTTTCCTTTCCTATTACACAATGTGACTTTAAAAAAAATTTACCATGGTGTTACTAATACTACTAGAGGCTTAAGTTATGTTTTAAGTACTGTTCTGCAGAAAGTGATGACAGCAAGAACAAACTATTCAGTGAGAACACCTCATCACTCCCTTGCATGTACTCTTACTTTTGGACAAACTAAAGTATTTAATGTGTCCATATTTAACTTTCTGGACTTTGTAATATGCTAATTCTAACAGATTAAGGACTACGCAAGCAGTCACCAGGGAAGTTTTATACACTTTCTCACACCTCAACCAAGTATGATAATTTTTTGAAGCATCCAGGTTAGATAGCAGACACCTGAAATGCAATTTAGAACAGGTCCTTGAAGGTTCCTGCACACTTTCATTGATCTATTCAGACTTTTTATTTTCATCATGAAGGATGCATGATTAAACGTTTTCATTGAAAATTGCCCATTTCCCACTGAAATTTTCAAATTCATTCGCATAGGCTTTAATATAAATTTTAATTTCACCTCCACACTGTAGTTGTATTTCCTTTCTCAAATTTAACAACTAATTTTTGTTTTCCTACTCTTTACTTTTTCCTTTGATTGGTTTTACAAAATACATTGATTTTATTTTCATACAATGGGTTTAGATTTATTATTTGAAAGGGTTTACTTGGTTTGTTTACTATCTCACACATGTATATTTTCATATTTATTAATTCCTCTTTCCTGTTATAATAATCTCTAATATGAATTTGTATTTACTCAGTGGCTCAAAATTATTTAAGTGGCTTTAAATTTCAAATGATTTAGTTGGATTAACCTTTTTTAAAAAATCTCTAATTCTATTGAATTGTAATCAAGGACTGGGATTGATATATTTCTACTTGGAGGTTAGATTTTCTTTGTAGTTGGCACAATGAATTATTAATCTTGGTAACTGTTTAAAGGATCACAAAAATATGTTTTTATGGTCAAGTTTTATTATGTTAATTGACCTATTTAAATATCTTACTTTGTACTTTCTTGGTCTTAAAAGTATATTGAACATTCCTGCTATAGTTGCTTTTCTATCAATTTTTTCTTTATTTCTTCTAGTTTTTACTTAACATATTTTGATGTTATGTTAAACACGAGTTTTTTTTAACTTCTAAATCTTCCTTGTGCAGTGTATCCTGTGTTGATATAAAATGACATTCTTGATCCAGTTTTGTGCATTTTGGCTGTAATTGTACTGAGACTGATATCCTATCATCTGCTTTTGAAATTTACATTTGCCTGATGTAAATGTATCTTTAAGAAACTATTTTTTAACATGAGTTGTTTTATGTAAATTTCTGTGTATGATTGATCTCTTAAAAAACAGAGATTTAAAAGTGTAGGTTATACATAGAACCAGTTCTAATACATTATAATACAACTGCTTTCCCCACCCTTTTTCAGTGTCTACGTCTATTTTGGAATCAAAATAATAAAGAAAATAACTTAAACAGGAGAACACAGCACAGCAGAAAGAATACTGGATTTTAATTTAGGAGGTACAGTTTTGAGTTATTACACAGAGAGATTAAATGACCCAGGACAGATTGATATTTGCAGATCTGTTTTATCATATTAGAATGACACTGAATTAAATAATTACTGAGGGCCTTCAAACCTAGAATACTATCAGACCAGAATACCACCCAGATACAACACAAGATATGTAATATTTTGTTTATATTCTGTGCATCAATACTCTCAAAACATCTTCTCTACGATGAATTCACAATCTAGATTTCTCAGTAAAAAAAGTAATTTTTTACTTCAGTAAACTTTGCACCAGCACTCTAAACTCAGAAATCATGTAGATATTTTAATATATAGGATTTGCTTGTAGCCAGAATTATCACACAAGATTATTATAGGAAAGAAATTCAACAAAGGAAGAAATGTGACAACACATAATAGTAGTTATTGTATATTAAACTATGTGCCAAACATTTTACGTGTCCCTAACCCTACTATAAGAGAGATTCTATCACCTCTTTTTTCCCTGTACACATTAATTATGTTGTTCAAAACCTGCATCTGAAGCCAAATGTGAATCTGATTCTCAAACTTTTTACTCCCATGTCCTGGATTTTACTAATAGCATGCCTACTAACTATGTGATTAAAAAAGGAAAGAATACTTCTTGGAGCTCTTATTTTTCCTATCTATGAAGAATCTCCAAAGTTTAGGGTACCACAGTGCTTCAATTCTATGTAACTAATTTAAGTATAATGTATTAAATAGTGGCACATGAACCACAGAATCCTTGAGATTAATATGAAGCAGACAACTATCATTTCTCTCTCTGCACAGCATCCTTTCCCCTTTGGGAAGCTAACATTCTCTCTGTGGTTTGGGAGTATAGGAGGTGGGCCCTATTTTTCAGCTTCATATACAAGCCCCAAACCTCTGGTAAGAATGTTTGATTAAGAAATGGGTGAATGCCCTAATCCAGTTAAATTAGAATCTAATCTATGAATTTTTTATCAAATTGTAGCTCTCTTCCCACTGCAGTTGCTAAAGCAGACAGATTGTAAAGCTGGAGCTACTGGGAGCCATACCCTGCCATTTCATTTATTTTCAGAGAGCCTGCCTGAAAATAAAGTACATACAGAGGAATGGAGAGAGTTGAGAGAGATTCCGGACATCTGTTAAGCATCAAGGTCCAGGCCAGAGGATTTTTAGGGTTATACAAGCCAATAAGAATCTCCCTTTTGTTTAAGCTATTTTCACTTGACTTGAAATTGACAGAGTTCTAATACATTATAATACAACTGCTTTCCCCACCCTTTTTTAGTGTCTACGTCTATTTTGGAATCAAAATAATAAAGAAAATAATTTAAACAGGAGAACATAGCACAGTAGAAATAATACTGGACTTGAGTTTAGGAGGTACAGTTTTGAGTTATTATACAGAGAGATTAAATGACCCAGGACAGATTGATATTTGCAGATCTGTTTTATCATATTAGAATGACACTGAATTAAATAATTACTGAGGGCCTTCAAGGTATGAAAATCTTACACTTTTAGCTCTGGCCAGTGTGGTTTAGTTGGTTGGAATGCCATGCCATAAACCAAAAGATCACAGGTTCAATTCCCGGTAAGAGCACATGCCTAGGTTTCAGGTTCGGACCTCACTAAGGGCACATAGGAAAAGCAACCGATTCATGGTTTTCTCTTGCATCAGTGTTTCTCTCCCTCCCTTCCCCCTCTCTAAAAATCAATGAGCATGTGCTAGGGTGAGAATTTTTTTTAAAAATTTGTTTTTTAATCTTACAATTTTATGAATATATAGATTAGATAACGGGCTTATATACCATGTATTAGAAGAACACAGCTTAGCCTAGGGGAACTGGTATGTTAGAAAAAAAATGTTATATTAAGAATTTTTTTAAAGCTGAAAAAGGGGATAATTATAGCTTATTTTGTTTTAAATGAAGAGAAAATAATAAAAATTTCATTAAGCTGCTATATGGGGAACTTCAGTAAATAGACTAGAAAAAAGGTAACCCGATTAAATATCACAGGACATAAAAATTCATTTCTCGGAGAAACGAGAAAATTCCATCTTCTTGGAATCACTTAGAATAAAGTTAGCATTTATTATTACTAGCAGATTTAAGTCTTCATTACAGGTAAGTTAATAAGCTCCCTTACAGAGATCATAACATATAGCAATTTTATTTCTAATACTTGCTTTGGGAAAACATCAAAAGCTCAAATACTTCTACCACCTGAAAGGGGGAAGGCAAGGGAAAGAGAGTAGCAGAGATTCTGGGTAAATTTGTCATATAATAAAAGTTTGTCTCTTTAAATTCAGGAAATTTGGAAATCTTTCCAAAATACATACCCAGCACTTGCAGGATGTTTTAACTCTTTATTCACAGCTTACAATAAATATTGTGAGTTACTGATTACAATTCTGAAACATAAGTGCAAATGCAGGCAGTGTGAGGTATAGGATTAGATTGGAAACAACCCTAGGAATTGCCCTATGGAAGTGTAACATAATTACCTTTTTATAAATTATTGAATGAAAGATAGGAGTCTTCCTTTCCTCAAAAAGTTATTCCACTTTCGGAAAACATTTGTTTTTAATAGGAGGTATCAGGTGCACTTTGACATCTACCAAACATTCAAAACCTAAAATATTATTTGGGCATTACTAACACAATGGCACATTTTATGGTAAGCTGGCACCCACCACTCTGTCATCTAATTTGCATTCTGTGTGCTGAGGAAATGTCAAGACTCTGCGCCACATTATTCTGAGGAGAGTCTCTGCACAGTCTACAAATTCTTCACCCAAACATGACAACTGGATCCTCTATCCTTGAAACAAGGCGGGCGGGGAGGGAAAGGGAAGAAGGGGAAGAGAGAAAAGATAGAAAAGGAGTAGGGGGAGAGGAAGGCAGGGGGGAGGAGGGAGAAAAGGAGGAGGAAGAGAAAAAGAAACATTCTGCTCCTATATAAATGCCAGAACACAATTTTTTTCAGCTTCCAAATGTTTCTCTATAATTGAAATTAAGGATATAAGCAAAAACAATTTTAAAAATAGTTCGAATAAAATTAATCGAACACAAACTATAAATTGGTAAAATGTACGTATCTCCTATAACAGTGATTCACTATTACAAAAATGCAAACCTAGAGACTCAACCTGAAAGGAAATATTGGCAAGACGGTGCATCTATTAGCAGATAGTTCAAGAACAAAACTATTTTGGATAATCAATTATATTTATTATAAGATACTTCTCTGGAATAATTCCATAGTTGTATAATAACAGCTTATGCTCAGCTAATTTCCTTAAGATGTAGTTAAAGTCTTTGAAGTTTAAGAACATAGTATTTCACTAGTACTCTACATTAGGTAAACATGTAATATATTTAAATGTTTTTAACTATTAAATACTTAAATCAGGGGTCATTAAATGCCCCAGCATCTGTAAAGGAGAGTATAAATTGAGAAGCCTTTCAAAGTTGGCCAATTTCATCAGCATTACATGACCTTTCAGGAGAGCTTGACCTTGTACAGAGATTAATTCTGAAGAGTCTCAAAATTCTTTTGCAGTCCCAGGATTTGTAGTCTTAATAGTGTAGCAAGAAGATCAACAGTGTGCCAGGGAACTCACATTTCACTCTTAATGTTATCATTAGCTGGATAATCTTAATCAAAGCACTTCATCTTTCTGGGCCTCAGTTTTATCATCTATAAAATAAGAAACATTCTTGCAAAAAAATCCTATGACTGTTATCCACTGTATCTAGCTTTCTAATACTGCTTCAATTTAAAATGCAAATGGCACCATTTAGAAAAATATAGTTTTGTCAACATTTACTCATAAATTTTCCTTTACTTTTAAAATATACACAGGGCCCTGAGTGGTGTGGCTCAGTGGACTGAGTACCAGCCTGTGAACCAAAGGGTCACTGGTTCAATTCCCAGTTAGAATACATGCCTGGGTTGTAGGCCATGTCCCTGCTGGGGGGCATGCAAGAAACAACCACACACTGATGTTTCTCTCCCTTTCTTTCTCCTTCCCTTCTCCTCTCTCTAAAAATAAAAAATAAAAAGGACTTTGTAAAAGTCCTTAAAAAAAATATATATACACAGAGATAAAGGTAGGAGCACATTAGGATACTCCTTTAGAGCCCATGAATAATTCATTTTTAAAAAATGGTCTAGTTATATTAATCAATCATGAGCTAAGCACAGCATATCTCAATGATCTGATTGCAAGACGCTAAAAGTGATCAATCTTAGCTAAATTACTCAACTCTTAATGGTAATATCATGTAACAGCTAAGCATAACAATTTTACTGCATACGTCCTTAACAGTATGTACAAACTCTATTCTCTAAGCCCATCCCCTTTCACTTGGGGGAGAGTACAGCCTATAAGAGTATGCTGTGCCTGAAGCAGTTCTGCTGCTGATGTCGGTACTATTACATTCTTCCACATAACACTACAAACTTTACATTTTCTTTTCATAAATATTTCCCTGCTATCTTTTCACTCTGGCCCCTAATGTCATAACAATGTCTCATAGGGCTTTCCATATCATCAAGTCTCTCCTCATCTCTATGTAGTAACAGAGTAATTGCCAATATTACCAGATTGTGATGACTAAAATATCTTCCAAATGACAAATTAGAATATGTCCTCACTTTTTGATTATGGAGACCTCACTTGGATCTAAGTTACACTGGAATCAGAGAAAATAAAGTATAATAAAGTTGACATACACTTGAGTTTTACTTTTATCTATGGACATGGTAAGATGGAATATCCCATGTGCTTTTTCTATGGCTAGTTCTCACTACTAGAAGCATTCAGTCAACTACCCTGAAGCACCTACGTCAGAAAGGGTGCATGTGTATTTGTGTTGAGGGGAAGGGGATGGTATAAGGTGGAGGGAAGAGAGGAAAAAGGATTAAACATGTGAGAGCACAGCTGAGTTAGAAAAGGCTAGACCATTACAAAATTTTTATTTGCTCCCAACTCAAAATCCTTGAGCATCCTACCAGCCTGTTGGCTACAATGCCAAACAAATAACAAAGTCACAGAGCTGAATGCGGTAAAGGCAAATACCTCAGAAATGGTCAAACATATTTGTAGTTTGCAATAGAAAACTAAGACTGTTGCCATATCTGTATTAAACAATTTTCATTTCAAATGTCATTTCAAAACAAAAGACATTTTTCTCCCCTAAAACTATTAAGCAGGCCATGAAAGGATTGGAAATAACACTTTCCTTCAGCATATATATGACTTCTCAGCTTAGCCAGCTACTAATTTTCATCGGATAAATTCATGGTGACACAACCAAAGAATAACTCCTATTTTAGAGTCCTTTTTGGAATCTTCAGGGGACATAAACATTTTCAAAATGGTGAAGTTTCTTTGTCAAAAAAACAAACACAAAAACAAACTTTCTCCTGAAGAAATCTCAGTATTCTGTAGACAGATTCCTTAATGCCTGGCAAAACACCTGGTTTTGCTACTCTGGTAAAGAGAGGAGTTCTGCATGTCACTGTGACTCACTGATTTGTTCCTAACTGTGTACTACGGTGAAAGACTCCACCACCAATTCTGAGAGAAATCTTATCTGTTGCTGTGGAAGTATTCCACTGCTTCATGAATGCCAAGCCTTGAATCATAGCCTAGCCTATGTAAGAGGATTTGTCATGAAAAATCTACTGTTGTGAAATGTGCCAAAGTCATAAAAGCCAAGACTTTCAATCAAGAGCTTCTCAAGAGGTTTTGTCAAGAAGTGAGAGCAGCTATGAAATTCTTTGCTACCCATAACACTGGCTTTCAGAAGACAAATCTACAGCCAGGTTTTAACTGCCAATAACTGGGTAAAATACAATATAAACTCGTTCACAGTTCCAACACAGCATTATGTCAGGATCTGCCAAAAATGATCTTATTAACCAGAAGGTGAAGAAAATGATTCAACATGAATTTATCTGAGGAATCCTAGAAAATTCTTATTTCTTTTCTTCTTCTTTTTTAGATTTTATTTATTTATTCTTAGATAGAGAGGAGGGAGGAAAAAAAGAGAAACATTGATTGGTTGCCTCTTGTACATGCTCCAATGGACCGGACCCGGGACAGGGCTTGCAACCCAGGCATGTACCCTGACCGAGAACTGAACCAGGCATCTTATCTCCTTTTTAAGGAACAACGCCCAATAGACCAAGCTACACCAGTCAGGGTGAATTCCTGCTTCTTGACATAATACTACTTTTTCATTTGGCAAAAGAATCTACAGATTCTGCGTGCTCTCTCAAACTTTCGTGAGATAGGATTTTCGGCACCTGTTTTGACCAAAAACAAGTCAAAACTGGTTGGATATCAAACATGACTCAAAAGTTGCCATGTCAAAAGCAATGGAATAGTTTGAATGAATTATTTAAAAGTTAAGTAATAGCAGCCCTTTTATTAAAATTTACTAGTGAGAAGAAATAAAGCTTAATTTTGGTTAATTTGCTCCACTTAGATTTAGTCATTCTCAAGGAGTGGTCACTGATTTTTGCATGACAAAAAAAAAAAAAGGGAGAGAGAGACAACTATTGAGATGTCTTTTACATTCTATGTTAAAAAAATAGTTTTCAGTGAAATTAAAAACTGCTAGGAACAATGTTGTGTTCATGTACACCATGCACATTTTTGAAGAGATTTATTTACAGCTTTCACCGTATTTTTAAAAATGTGTAACATAACTTAAGAGCCACTAGATTAAATCTAGTGTTCTGGTTCCACATTACACAACTTTTCTATTTTTTATTTTAAATTCTTTTTACCTGATTTCTTTTCCACTACCGAAATGTCTGCTGCTCATCAACCCTGTTTTAAATCTCTACCACTGCTTCTGTAACTGTTATTTTAACTTGATCCACCTACATGGTTTCCATCCAGTTCCGTCTCCTTTCCTGTGCCCTGTATTTATTCACTTCAGTAAAAACAATTTACCTTCTATAGTTTCAATCAGCAAAAGCAATTGTTTCCCTCTCAGGGGTGTCCAACCTTTTGGCATCTCTCTGCACCACTGGAAGTCTCTAGAGGAGTTGTCTTGGGCCACATATTAAATACGCTGTGACGCGTAATCACAAAAAAATCTCATAATGTTTTATGTAAATTTATGATTTTGTGTTGGGCCTCATTCACAGCCATCCTGGGTTAGATGAAACGATGAACCAAGGTAAACATCTTAGGTCGTCTGCTCTGGAATTCATTCCAGTGCTATCAACCCAGGGTACACACCTTATTCTTCTGAATAAGAGAACTTCTGACTAATCTTAACTACTTACATTAATATTTATTTAAAGAATAATCTTCATATATTTTAAGAGTAAAGATCATACTTTACTAGGTAATAGCATTCATGTTACTATTCAAACATTTTATTCTCATTTCAATCAAGTTTCAGAAATACCAAGCTTACTTTTGATCATACTACTTTTTAAAATGCTTTTTAAGAATTCTGAGACTAAATAAGCAATACAGTTAATGGGTAAGATTTGCTAGCATGACATCAAAATGCTAGCATAAGCCGAAAAATTCAATCAGTCATTTGCTCATATGAAAGTTAAGGTAGGCCTTGCTGGGTAGCTAAGTTGGTTAGCGTCATCCAGTGCACCGAAAGGTTGCAGGTTTGACCCCTAGTCGCGGCACATGCCTAAGTTTCAGGTTTATTCCTCAGCCGGGTGCATATGGGAGGCAACCAATTAGTGTTTCTCTGTCTCTCTCTATATCTATCTCAAACTAATGGACATATCCTCAGGTGAGGATTAAAAACAAACAAACAAAAAAACTGTTAAGGTAGTAACTGATTTAAATGTTTAGGTGAAAAATATGAGGTTACCAACTTTCCTTTTAAAAATCTGTTTTCAAATAAATTCTTAGATCTATGAAGAGGAAAGAAAAACATCAAATATCACTTACCTTTTTGTCTCTGGTCCTTACTTCCCCATAGAAATCTAGGGCCTCTTGTGCCTTTAAAAATTTGCCCCGATGTAACAAATATGCACAAATCATTACACCAGTTCGTCCCTTTCCAGCTTTACAGTGAATTGCTGCAACATGATTGTCATCTTCACTTAGCCATTGGTCAAGATCTTCACAAAAGGGTTTGATAAGTTCTAGTTGTGGTGGGTTATGGTCTTCAAAAGGATACTGTGCAACTGTGATAAAAAGAAAGATAACCTCAGACTAAGAAAAAAATTTCTTCTGAATTGTCTATTAAAATAAGTTAGCTTTAAAAATGCTGCATATAAGCTCAACGGATGTTTAAAAAGAAAAACTTAACTCCAAAGAGAAATAATTTATTGTGACATAGTCTCTCATTAACTCTAAACTTATCCATTATAGACAAGGAAGCCAAGTATTGTATTCCCCACTTTATGAAGAAGGAAACTTTGCTATGTAGAGGTAGCACAGGTCACAACATAACAGAAGTAGAGGTGAACTCAAAATAAAATGTCACATAAGCATCTTGTCAGGACTCGGAAATAATTTTCTAATAAAAAGAGCAATAATACTTGTAATATTGCACCATCACAAAACATATTAAAAAACTATTAATAAATCAGTAATAGAAAGGACTGCATAAAGGATTGCATTTTAAACTTCATATAATAAAAATATTAAGTGTGTTGCTTCTTGCAAATATTAGTGTGGTATATGCGTGACTTTGGTATTTACAAAAGAACATGAAAAAACTACTTATAAAAATTATATAGTTGTAGTAAAGTTTATCAAATAAAGTTTCAGATCTTTTCACATGGCTTATTAAGAACCCAAAACTTCTCTGTACCTTATAGTCAGAGTAGAGTTTTTTAAAATTTGCCTACAAATAGGATTTAATATATATCACTATTAAATTTTATCTTATTTTGTTCTGTCTTGGCTCCACTCTATTAAGATCCTTAAAAATTCTGACATCTAATGTACCTAATTATCCTTTGTCACTGAAATATGTAAAAAGTATGTCTTATACTTTCAACCAAGGCATAGTGTTGCACAGGGTAAAATCAATTAAGTCCTTTGTTGTGATAGGACAGGTCTTCTGGTAGACAACGACTACCATTACAGGGAGTTATCAGGAGACCTTTCACTTAGTCATCTGCCTAACTACTATCATTCTATCTTCATTTCCCCAGTGGCACACAAAAACATCTAGGAAAACCTGTTAAACATCTATACAAAAGGTAGATAAACCTTGACTAGAACATGCTATGCCTACTAAGCAGTAGCCTAAACTCACTAAAAAAGAAATATTCTTAGTTATTATACTGATTCTCACCATTAGTGCTTTTGAATCCTCAAATCAACTGTTTTGATGTCCATTCTAGATTTTCAGGAGGCATCAATGGCAAATACATCAATTTGTAGCTCATGGTACTCACTTTCTCTTAACAGCACCTGCCAAGCTTCTCTACTCTCCAGTTCTCTCATGGCTCAAGGGGTTCCACAAATACAAGTGAATGTTTTTGTGGGCTTTGAGACAGAACTGATTTTACCTGAAGAGTAACACTGAAAGCAGTTCCCTGCCCTAACAAACAAGGTTCCCTTTACCAATATCTGTTATACCGTTTTCTACCTTTTAGGTCATGCTCCTTGATAGAATTAAGTTGTTCTGCTTTCTCCGTATAACCTCTTACTATGACACCAAATGCCTCAAAAAGTAGATGTAATCCCCTCCTTACTTTATTATTAGTCTAGAAATTACTCCTAATTCATAGTCCATTCTGCAACTTAGGTTTCCTAATATTTCTGGCAGGTTTATAATGGTACTTGTTTCCTAAAACATAACAGCAAAATTTTAATTTTCAAATTTTCTAAGACCATCTTTAAGGCAAATATTTATCTCACTTAATAACTGAGATTATTCATTATTGCTGACAGTAAGACTTTGTCTATTGGTTTTAAGTTATTTAACATAATAAAGTACATTTATACCTACCTCTGCAGTTAAATTTGGCGGTATCATAATGTCTTTCAGCACATCTAAAAGAGAAGTTTAAATGTGACAGAAAGTTATCTTTTACAATTAAGAAAACGGTATAATAGTAACAAACATTTTCTAAATTTTATAATGTAACCAGGCATTAAGTTAAGTATTTTATATTAACTATGTCTTTTAGTCCTGAAGTAGGTTCTGTTATTGTTCCCATTTTACAATTAGGGAAACCAAGACTTAAAATGTTAAGGGTATGTGCTTAGAGTTTATACATTTGCTTATAAAACCTGTGAAGTTGCTAATATACAACAATGTAAATTCAGCTGCATCTATACCTTCAAATTTCCTATGAAAATTCTGCATGCTAAGGGAGTTTTATAAATAACTAGTTTTAATATCATCTTTACAGCTGAGAACAGTTTTCTCAAAACATTTTTTAAAATATATGTTAAAAGTGTGAAATTGTAAGTGCAAAGGAAAAGTAAAGACAGAAACTAAATGATGCTAATCTACTCAGACACAACACTTAGTAAACTTTTTTTAACCCAGGCCTTTCTCTCTTTAGATAAGCCACAGGTCAGGTCATCTTTTCTAATACCCTTTCAAGTTACAAATCTTAATTAAAGCGTTAGAGTAATGAAAGAGTAATAAGTAAAATGAATAAAGAATAGTAAAATGTTGACTTAGCACTACCTTGGAGCATGCTAAAATTTGTCTTTTCAAAAGCAGTGATACATTTGTTGTCATGCACTGGCTTACTCATTAATAGGCCATGTTTATAAACATCAGTAGGCTCAGAAAGGGATTCCATATATTAATTTGTCGACAGCAGAATCCTGGTAACTCTAACTACTAACTGAATCAGATATTTTTAAAAAATTATTTAAAATAAAAACTTAGCATAAACGCTTAATTCACAATTCCAAAGTCCCCAAAGTTTGAAATCTCTCTCTTTTTTTTAAATTTATGGCAAACTCAAATGCCACAGAACTTGATACTGATTTATGAGGCTGTATGTAGGTCTTAATATACTTATAGTGAAGAGTCAAACATTTCATTCTAGGTCCATTCCAAACCCCAAAAGGGGGAAGTATATGCTCCCATGTTACCTTTCTGAAAACTGAAAAAATTTTAAATGCTGAAACACGACTGGCCCTAAGAGTTTCAAATAAGTGATTGTAGACCTATATTTTACGTTTAGAAATCCTGAAAGTATCTGTATAGTTCCTCCACCTTAAACAGTTTTAAACCCGAATCCACATGAAGATTGAACTGATTGTAAACAAACTACAATTCACAAGTTTCTAACTGGTCAGACCTGAAATAAACTTTCGTACTACTGCTCAAAACAAAGCTTGTCCATTTCAGCACATTATAATTTAGCATATGGAGATCGGCTAAAAACAAAATTTATTCGGTAATGGCATATGCATATATATGTAATTCTTGTTAAATAATTTCATACTCACACACCTTAAAAAACATGACAAGCAGAAAGATGAGGACTGATCATGAAAACAGTCACATGGCCAACAGTGAAGAATCATAGGAGGTAAGGTAGGTGGTATAAGCTAGAAAACAACTCTAAGATACTGGTCTCATGATAGCACAGCAAAAAATAAACGTGTTTCATGCAGATCCGGTTCTCTAAAATTCCCATTCTTTCTTTCTCAAGAGCTGAAAATGTTTGCTTTGACGAACAGTACGTAAGGCTACCATCACAAACTGACTCTCAAATATTACTGTTAAGAGGAAGCAATGGAGGGAAAGTGAAAATAATGAGCTACTAAAATGTCTACTAGATGCACACACCTTACAAAGGAGTTTCCATGTTTTTGATTCATTCTCACAACCATGATAACAGTTGACATTATCTCCATTTTATATATGAAAAAGCTAAGATTGAGAAGCATACTAAAAAACTTGCCCCAAACCACAGTATGTAAATGGAAGAGGCAGGACTCAAGTTTAGTACCTCTGATTATAAAAATCAAACTTTTTCCAGTGATGCTCCATACTGCTACTTACAATAAAAAATTGAAAATAGGTTTTTTTAAAAAAGCAATTAACAAAATTTTGTGAAAGACAGCCTTCCTACAAGAGCAGTATTTGAAACAATAGAACCAATAAACAATGTTAATGAAAACGCTATGAAAATCTCTGTAGGTACAGATAGGAAGTATGTGAGAGCACATCCTGGGACTGGGAGTGATGAAGGTGATCTGGGGAGAGGTTGGCAGGGGAAGAATAAAGACTCTATTCTTAATTAAAACCTTCTGTCATAACTTTAGTACGCATACAAAAAAAACCCTTAAAGTTTCTTGTAAATTTAAAAATATGTTATTAAGTCTCTCAACAAATCAAAATTGAAGATGCATAAATAAAGCAAAAAGGATTTGACTAAGACAAGCGTTAGAATTAATCATTTATACCTCTTTATAATTAAAACTCAAAAGGTATTTTCTTATCATCACTTCGCATTGACTTATATGAGGCAAGAAAAATAAAGGGACATTGAAGAAGAATTTTTATGAAGCAGTAGACAAAAAGTGAAAAAAGGGATAAGCTCAATTAATAGGAAAAGCTTCCATTGAAGTGAGATTTGCCATGGAATGACTAGGCATGTAGGTCTCTTCTTTACTCTCTCACTCTCTCTCTCTCTCTTTTTAAAGATTTTATTTATTTATTTTTAGAGAGAGGAGAAGAGAGAGGAAGGGAGGGAGAGAAACATCGATGTGTTGACGTGTGTGAGAGATACATCGATCATTTGCCTCTCACATACCCTCAAATGGGGATCTGGCCTGCAATCCGGGAATGTGCCCTGACTGGGAACTTAACTGGTAACCTTTCGGTTCATAGGCGAGCGCTCAACTCACTTAGCGACACCAGCCAGGGCATCTTCTTTACTCTCTTTAATGAAGCTATCTCTATCTTACAGAAGAAAATTGATAAAAATTAACAAAAGCTAAATGTTGATCACAAAATAATGGAGAGTTAACTGTCAAATAGAAATAACTGAGTTGGCCAAAATCCAAAACTTATTATTTTTTTCCGTAAGATGGTTCCAGTAGTACTTAGCTATCTTTAACTTTATTCACAGCAATTTCATTAGATTGTACTGTGACAGCTGTCATAACAATGTGCATTTAAAAAACCTTATCAAAATTAGTGTATTTTTGTGCAGCCATTTTAATAATAAAGATGGAAGAAAATAAGCAACATATCTCGCATGTTAGGCTTTATTATTTCAAAAAAGGCAAAAATGCAAAAAAAAATTGTGCAATGTATGAAGGTACTGTGACTGACTGAATGTGTCAAAAGTGGTTGAAACAGCCCTGGCTGGTATGGCTCATTTGACTGAGTGCTGGCCTATGGACCAAAAGGTTGCTGGTTCAGTTCCCAGTCAGGGCACATGCCTGGGTTGTGGGCCAGGTCCCCAGATGGGGGGTGTTTTTCTCCCTCTCTTTCTCCCTCCCTTCCTCTCTCTCTAAAAATAATTAAATAAAATCTTTAAAAAATAAAAGTGGTTTGCAAAGTTTCCTGCTGGAGATTCCTTGCTGGACAATGCTTACTGTTCAGGCAGACCAGGTGAAATTGACAGCAATCAAATCGAGATATTTAATTGAGAACGATGAATGTTATACCATGTGGGAGATAGCTGACACACTCAAAATATCCAAATCAATAAAGTTATTGATGAAAATGAAAAACATGGCTTTTATTTTACAGAAAAATCTAAACAGACTTTTTGGTCAACCCAATATAATAAAATACCGTAGCCAGTGAACATTTAAGTTCCTCGAAGATAAGAACTATATTATGCCTTTATTCCGTATCTCCCCCACTCCTCCCCTTACTCTCGCCAGAGTACAGGTTATTACAGAGGAACATACAAAAATAAAATACAAACACTTGCATAAAAAAACTAATTTACTAAGTAACAGTATACCCAAATTGGTTAATGACAGGTTAATTTTGTCCTTTCTTAACTTACTGAATGCCTAATAGAGATATAAACAGTCTGTTTGTATATTAACATTCAATTCTACATTAAGAACTCTTCTTCATCCACACATCGTTAAGTGCCATAAAGTTCAATATACTATTAAATACATGTATGTTTAGTACAAATATTTTAATCCTTCCATTTATGTTTGCAAAGATATGTATCACATGTAATTAATACCCTAAAAATAAAAGAAATAAAATAGAAACATCTGCTGCTTGCCAGACTCACTTACCCAGAGCCAGAAATATAAACGGGTAAAAAAAAGGCAAAGAAGATTGAAGAGTGACATCAGAAATTAAAACATGCTACAACTAGTAGTTCTACAAACTTCTCCAGTAAGTAATATTTCGGGAAGTTAAAAAACAAACAAACAAACAAAAAACCCCGGAAAGGTAATGTGGCATAAACAGTGGACGGTCTGCTACCATATGTACCTGTGTGACCTTGTTCAACTCACTTAACTTCTCTAGGCCTCAGATTCCCCATCTGTAAAATGAGAAGGTTGAACTAAATGATCTCTTTCAGGTACTTTCCGATTCTGAAAGTCTAAGATTCCACTAAATGGAGTGGAGAAAGGGGAGTTAAAATATATGCACCAAAACCTATTCTCAACTAATAACAAGATATTTCATTAACTTCAGAGTCCACAGTTTGGAAATACAAAAACAAACAGGCAGTCAAGTTCCCAGGCTAGTTTCCAATGCCAACTTTAATCACAGTAACATAAGTGACCCACAATACTGACACTACAAGCCTAAGTCCTAAATTCTGGAAGCAGGAAGCCACTGCATACAGGAATGAAAAGAATTTCCTTCTTTATCTCTGAATATAATGTTAAACCCAAATAAAATTTTGAAAAAGGCAGAATCTGTCTTTCTACCTTCCTTCTGGGGCTCTCTAAATGAACAATCTTGAGAATCTAAGCCTGGAGTGACTTATTTAATGGACTCCAGCTTTTGACAGTTCTTGTCCTGTTTTTTCTTCTTTTTTTACTTAACTCCTAAATCCAGTTGTTCAAAAGTTGCACAGCATTGTGGTTTTTATTTTCCTCCACACAAACGCTCTGGCATCTGAAACAAGGCTTTGTAGGAGAAGTTAATCAGGAAAAGAGGATAATACCCACACAGACCATTTATAAGCTGGAGCCCTCCTAAACTTGTTTCTGCAGTGCTTTTTACTTTCTGTTATCTTGTCATCTACTCCTACCACAGCCAATTCCCCACAACACACTCCATAATCTGACCATAATGAATTATCTGCCACATTATGCCAACAAGTTTCTTACACGTCATTCTCTCTGCCTGCAGTACTACTTCCCCTCCTGCTAGGTCTTTGAGTCAGTCTGTACTGGTTCTTTTCATCCCAGCTCAAACATTTTGGGGGGGGGGGGGGTAAAATCTTCCCTTTGGAGTACAATTATTGTTTTCTACTGTTCTCTGCACAGTTCTCTTCCATATAAGAGTTATCTTGTCTATAGTACTTTATTTATCTTTCACATTACATTACCTGAGCACTAGAACTACATCTTACCTCCGGATTGACAACATATTTTAGAATGTCTAATGTGGCAATATGCAATAAGCATTTACTTTTTTGTGAATCTGAGGAAATTAGTGAAAATTCACTAAAAGAAACAATATAATGTCTACTTCACTCTCAGGTCTTATCAGAACAGAAAGATCACTAAATTAAAGATAAAAAAGCAACATCTCACAAGCCAATAAGACACAAAGCATCCTTCATACTTTTTGGTGAAGATTTAAATGCCCACTGAATGTAGAAAAGAATCTTGTTCTTATATTTGATAAATAAATTCTACAAAAACTGTAACAGTGATTAGTATAAATAAATTCAGATTAAAAAATTTCCTGCTGCATAATTTATATACGTTATATAACACAGGAAAACTAAAAGCCAGGGAGGAAAATAATACATTTTATATACCCTTGTTTAAAAAATAAAAAATGGTCAATATTTTGGGAAAGAAAAATAGTCTTTTAGGGCAGAAATGGTTAAAGATTTACTTTTGTTTCTCTTTTTAAAAAATATTATGACTTTTCCCCCAGGCGAATTTATTTATTTATTTATTTATTTATTTATTTATTTATTTATTTATTTATTTATATTCTATTTTTCCCATTACCATTTAGTCCCCTTATAACCACCCAAGTTTTGTTTCTTTTTTCCTTTTCACATCTCTAGTCACAAAATCAAAAGGGAAAAAAGTTAAAGATAACGTCAGCTAGCTGTATCAACTGGGCAATCCTTCCATCCCTGCCCCAAAGAAAATGACCCAATCCAACAATTTTAAGTAACTTATTTATGTTATATGCAGTTAGAGAATACCCTAAGAGCTGTGTCAGCCAAGTGACCCTGAGACACATAATGAGCAAAATTATATTCACTGTGGAGCATACCTCCAATGAAAGATGTCATTAATGCTTTAACAGAAGCTTTGCTGTATTTTACACTTCAAGTTACCACATGGTTATGGGCTCAAAGATGGGCTAGATGCCAAGTCATTTAAAGCAGATCAAGTAACAAATCCGAGCCAACATTGTTTTACCTCATCACTACACTTTCTAAATGACCTAAC
The DNA here is from genome assembly GCA_004026545.1 of Mormoops blainvillei. Taxonomy (NCBI): domain Eukaryota; kingdom Metazoa; phylum Chordata; class Mammalia; order Chiroptera; family Mormoopidae; genus Mormoops; species Mormoops blainvillei. The sequence goes on along the minus strand of PVJD01000366.1, from coordinate 410,633 downwards.
AATGCTCTCAAACAGACTTCTTGAACTGTTTTAGAAATACAGTTTTGTTTAAATATATCTTTAACTCCACCTCATTCTAACAAGGAAATAACTTTCACTTAACAGTTACTTTATAAGTATTTAGAAGCATACAAATAAGAAAACATACTTACAGATTGTATATCTTGTAATGGTTTTTATGCTTTGAATCCAAAAACCTTAAAACAAAACAAACAAACAAAAAGCCGCCATTAACAAAAATGAGCTAACATTTGAAATTACATTAATACTACTGAGAAAAACCAAAAGACATTCTATTTTTACTAATTTCAAATATTATTTTAGAAAAATAAATAAATAAGCTCCAATAAATACTCCTTCCATGGGTTAAAACTAGTAATCAGGTCATTCTTAAATAATTATTACATTACACAGATTCATACAATCTGAAGTAAAGTTAGAACTTTTCACAGGAAGAATATTTTCATAATCTTCACTCTTCAGCCTAACACAGTGAAGTTGGGTATTAAAAAATAATTTCTTTAAAGTGTAGCATTAACATTTAACTTACATTACCTAGCTCATATAGATTTGGGAGAAATAGTCACATACAATCAAATAATCTTAAAAATAACCCTAAAAGCCATCATTTTCTTTCAAACTAAAAACTTTTGATATCTGAAAGATATTATTAGTAACTATTAACTCTATACAAAGTTTATTAAGCATTTTCACATACATATTCTCATTTGATGCTCACAGGCAGAAGAGGTAGAGCTTATTCACATTTTACAAATAAGGGAAGTAGTATCAAGTTACAGGACTTGCCCAAGGTCACACAGCTAATAAGTCAAAAAAATCAAGACCAAAGACCCCTCCTTCTAAACAATTAGTTAAGAAACTAACGACAATTACACCCAACACAAGAACTTACTATATGCCAGGCACCAGGTTAATTAAGTTCGCGATGTATACAAATTTTAATCCTATGAGGAATTAGAAAAGTATAAGGCTAAGGAAATATCAGAATAAAGGGAATAAAAAAAACAAATAGAAAACAGAAGATAAGTTTTAAAGTCTAGGAGGTTCAATCCAGGAAAAGGAGTTCCAGAGAAAAGCACAGAAAACACAGAAGAAAATTCAAGAAAAATAGCCAAAGCTAAATGGCACAAGTTTCCTACTGAAGGGCACAAATATCCAGCAAAAAAATGATGAAAATATACCCAAATAAAGGCATACATATCTTAGGGAAATTTCTGAATATTGAAGAGATAAACATAAGGCTCTAGAAGCTGCCTAAGAGGAAACAGATTTCATAAAATCAATCTGGAATCATAATGACATCGCCCTTTTTAATGGCAACACTAGCAGCTAGAAAAAAGTAAGGTACAACTTTCTGAATCTGAGGGAAAGTTATTACATACCAAGAGAGGCTATAAATCAAGTGTGAATAAATTGAAAAGGCATATTTAAATAAGCAAAGTCTCAAATAATTTTGCTTCTGATATATTCTCTCAGGGAGTTACCAGAGGACATATTCCACCAAAACAGGTGGGAAACCATGAAAGATGACAAGTTCCAGGACCTGAACAGTAAAACTCATGAGAAGAAAAAAGAATGACAGTGAACGAACACCCCAAGCACACAGCATTATAGCAAGCCTGAAGAACAACTAATCCAGATTAGGTAGGGCAGACCAGAAGGCTGCTAGAGACAATAAAATCAATATAAATACCAAATGTGCTCAAACATGTTTTGAGATTTATACAACTGGGTGCAAGTTTAGGATGAATTAAAGTTAAGAACATAGAAATTAAAGAGCAGGAAGGAGGAAAACTAATTTTAACTCCAGGGAAACAAAATACACAGGAAATATCAGTCATAATACACTGTGTCACTTAACTGTGACTGATATTTATCTACTCGTATTCACATTAAAAACCCCAATACTGGTATAACAAAACATTACAATATAACTATTGGAAGGAGGGAGAATGGAGAAAAAGTCTGAAAGTATGTTGTTGGGGTAGAGGGGAAAAAAAAAGTGACCATAAACTTGGATGTGAACAATTATGCTACAGTAGTAATAAAAGCAGTACTTGTTAACTTTGTCAGGAATTGAAATATTTTCATGTCATACTAGTTGTTGCAGATATCAAAATATTTACAATCAACTCTTCAAAATTAAGTCATTAGACATGCCAACTTTTTTTTATTTTTAAGTAAATATTTTACTCTGTTCTAGTACAGTTGTCCTAATTTTTCCCCCTTTGCTCTCTACCCAGCCCTGCCCCCAAAGTCATATGGCTCCTGTTGTCCAAGTCCATGGGTCATTCATACCCCATCCTTCTTTCCACCCTTATCCTCCCCTCCCCCCACCCACATCAGTGACAGTCTATTCCTTGTTTTGGTGTTGCTCGTTTGTTTTGTTCATTAGGTTCCTCTTACAGGTGATATCATATGGCATTTGTCTTTCATGAGCTGGCTTATTTCACTTAGCATAATATTCTCCAGTGCCATCCACGCTGTCACAAAAGACAGGAGTTCCTTCTTTCTGCTGTGTAGTATTCCATTGGGTAAATGTACCAGTTTTTTGATCCACTCATTTACTGATTTAGGCTGTTTCTACTACCTGGCTATTGTAAATGACGCTGCTATGAACATACAGGTGTATAAGTTCTTCTGAATTGGTGTTTCAGGATTCTTAGGGTACAATTCCAGCAGTGGAACTGCTTAATGTGTTATTAATTATATTATAACACATCATTGGTTTTTAAATATTTTCATAACTATTATAATCAAAACTAATAAATATATTTGTAATACTATGAATTTTAGTTTATGGATTTAAAGTCACTCTAAGAAGGGGTTCATAAGCCTTACCAAACTGCCAAAAAAAATACCAAAGGATAGAAAGAAACCTTCTTTGTTGTGGTGGTGACTGTTAATAAACCATGTAGAAGTATTTGGTTCTAATATTTCATGCATACAACTCTTTTTTGAGGTAAATATTTAAGGTATGTGTCACTTTTTTTGATCTTTATTTTTTTAATATTATTTTTTATTTTCAATTATAGTTAGCATACAATAATATATTAGTTTCAGGTATACTACACAGTGATTAGGCATTTGTAACTTTCAAAGTGATTACCCAAATAAATCTAATGCATATCTGACACCATATGTAGTTAGGTTACAATATTACTGACTTTATTCCCTATACTACACTATACATTCCCCTGATTATTTTTATAACTGGCAATTTGCATATTTTTTTCAACTTTTTTTTTTTTTTTGCTTACTGATTTGAGAGAAATTTGTTGTTCCACTTATTGATGCATTCATTGGCTGATTATTGTATGTGTCCTGACCAGAGATGGGTCCCATGACCTTGGCACTTCCTGAAGATGCTCTAGTCAACTGAGCTACCTGCCCCAGGGCAATTTGCACATCTTAATCACTTTCCCTTTTTCACCCATCTCCCCAAGCTCCCCTCCCATCAGGCAACCATCAAAATGTCCTCTGTACCCATGAGTTTGTTTTGTTCATTTGTTTTTTGGATTCCACATATAAGTAAAATTATATGATATCTGTCTTTCTCAGTCTGACTTATTTCATTTAGCATAGTGCCCTCTGGATCCCTCCATGTTGTCGCAAATGGCAAGATTTCATTCTTTTTATGGCTGAGTAGTATTTTATTGCATACAGGTACCACTTTATCCATTCATCTATCGATAAACACTTAGGTCACTTTCCTGTCTTGGAAATTACTGTAAATAATTCTGCAGTGAACATAAAAGCAAATATGTCTTTTTGATTTAGAATTTTGGGTTTCTTCAGATAAATTCCCAGAAGTGGAACCGCTGGGTCCTTCTTTGCCTCTCAGTTATAGCCTTTATTTTAAAGTCTATTTTGTCTGATGTAAGTATTACTACCCCAGCTTTTTTTTTGTTTGTTTCAATTTGCATGAACTATCTTTTTCCACCCCTTTTACTGCTGGTCTCTGTGTCTTTCATTCTGAAATGGGTCTCTTGTAGACAGCATATGTATAGGACTTATTTTCTTACCCATTTAGCCACCCTTTTAATTAAAGTGTTTACTTCATTTACATTTAAAGTAACTACTGCTAGGTACATAGTTATTGCCATTTTGTTATTCAGGCTTTTTTTTTTTTAATCCTGACCTGAGGGCATTCTTACTGATTTTAGAGATAGGGGAAGGGAAGCAGGGGAGAGAAACATCATGCAAGAGAGAAACATCAATTGATTGCCTTCATTTGCACCCCTGCTGGGTACCAAATCTGCAATCTAGGTATGTACCCTGGCTGGAAATTGAACCCACAACCCTTTGGCTCACAGGCTGATCCTCCAACCAACTAAGCGACACCAGCCAGGGCTATTCATTTTGTTTATCTTTTTCTTCTTCTTCTTAAGGAAGACCCTTTATCATGTTTCATAATACTGGTTTGGTGGTGATAAACTTCTCTAGCTTTTTTTTTTTGGTCTGGGAAGCTCTTTATTTGTCCTTTGATTCTAAATGATACTCTTACTGTGTAATCTTGGTTGTAGGTCTGTTTTTCACCACTTTGAATATTCCAGGTCAATCCCTTCTGGCATGCAAAGTTTCAGCTGAGAAATCTGCCTACAGCCTGATGGGAGCTCCTTTGTAGGTATCTTTCTCTTGCTGCTCTTAAGATTCAGTCTTTAACCTCTGCCATTTTAATTATGATGTGCCTTGGTATGGGCCTCTCTGGATTCATCTTATTTGGGACTCTGTGCTTCCTGGACCTGAATGTCTATTTCCTTCACCAGGTTAGCAAAGTTTTCTGTCATTTTTTTCAAATAGGTTTTTAATTCCTTGCTCGCTCTCTCCTTCTGGTTCCCCTATGATGTGACGGTTAGTGGAACTGAATGTGTCCCAGAGTCCCCTTGAACTATCCTCAATTTTAAAAATTTTTTCTTTATGCTCTTCTGATTGGGTGTTTCCCCCTACTTTGTCTTCTAATTTGCTAATTCAATCTTGTTTCATCTAATCTACTGTTGCTTCCCTCTAATGTATTCTTCTTTTCAATTATATTATTCATTTCTGACTAGTTCTTCATGTTTTCTATCTTCATTTTTGTTTCCTATCTCTGTTAAAGTTCTTGTTGAGCTCATCTACTATTCCCCTAATTAAGCATCCTTGTAACCAGTATTTTGAACTCTGCATGTGATAGGTTGCTTGTCACCATTTTTTTTGAAATTTGTTTTTATTTTTTATTTCTTTTGTGTGTGTGTGTGTGTGTGATAATAGTTTTATTGTATTTTTTTTTCATTACCATTTATCCCCCTTCTATACTCCATCCCACCGCAATCACCACATTGTTGGTTCTTTTTCTGGAATTCTGTTCTGTTCTTTCATTTGGGACATTCCTTTGTCTCCTCATTATGGCTGCTTCACTGTATTTGTTTGTATGTATTAGGTTGAGACACTATCTTCTGATCTTGGTAGAGTGGCCCTATGCAGTAGGAGTCCTACAGGAACCTAATGATGAAATCCCCCTGGTCACCTGAGCTGAGTGTTTCAGGTGTCTCTCTTGTGTGGGTTGTGTGCGCCTTCCTGTTATAGCTGAGAAGCCTTGATTGCTATTGGCACTTCAGTGGGAGGGACTGACCCTCAGGCTGATTGGCTGTGACGAATGGCCATAATTGTATCAGAGGAGCTGTTGTGAAGGGGCTGGCACCATGAAGCAGGATTTGCTTTAGTGGTGCTCTAGTGCCTGCCAAGTCCGCCCTGTGGGTGTATCTTCTGTGCATGTGTTTGGGTGGTGCTCCAATGTGGTCTGAATCTGGCCAATACATGTTAGCTCTGGGGCCTCTTGGAAAGGCCTCTAGTGCAGGTCAAGGTCAGCTGCTGCCTGTGCCTGGTCTAGGACCACCTGGTATGAGCTACAGAGTAATCTAAATATGGTTGCCAATTGTGCTGGGCTTGGAGATGCCTGGGAGAGGCTAAGTTGTGAACCAATGCCAGCTACCACTAGTGCAAGGTTTGGAGCCGCTTAGCAAGAGAACTGGGCATGCTAAGGACAGCCACTGCTTGTTTGGGGTTTGTGAACCTTTGAGAGATTTTAAGAAAGTCCCTAGCAAGAGCTGAGACAGGTCACTTTCATAGAAAAGTTGCCTGAAATGGCTTGAGTGGGCCTGCAAGTTGGGCGGGGCATGGTTCCATGGAATCACCAGTGTGAGGTCACGTTGTCAGCCAGGTAAATGGAGACTCAGACTTGGTGCCTCCAGCACCTACAGGCAGGATGGAAGAAAGGCTCAACAAAGGAACAGTGTCTACCAGCACTTCTGTCTGGAAAAAAGCTGTCCCTCCAGTCCTGACCTGAAAACTGAAATCAAGCCAGTTCCTCCTTGTATGCCCCTGGGTGCTGCCCCAGCACTGGAGTTCAGAGTGAGTGAGTCTGGCAGTGAGTAAATCTGGGTTCTGGCCCTTTAAGAGCAATGTATGGGACTCAGGCGGGCCACCATCTCACTCAGCAACAATTACCTCGGATTTTCACAGCCAGACATTGTGGAAACTCCTCTTCCTAGCATTGGAACCCTGGGCTGAGGAGTCAGGTGTGGGGCTACGACTCCTAGCTCCTCACGAAGGACATCTGCAGATAAGACATCCCTCTTTTTTAACCACCACACCTCTCCAGTCCACATCTCCACTCCTCCTACCAGTTCGATGTCACTTCTACTATATATCCTTAGTTATAGAACTTCTGTTCAGCTAGTCTTCAGGAAGTTCTCAATGATGGTAGTTCTACAGTTGAGTTGTCATTTTGATATGGTCATGGGAGGAGGTGCACACAGAGTTTACCTACTCCTCCATCTTGACCAGAAGTTATAATTCTTTGTTTTTAACCCACTACTTCAACCAACCAAGGAAGCACTGATGTTAGAATATGTTAAGACTTATACTGAACTATAATACACTATAGTAGAAATGTTATGTTACACATCCTTTTGCTATCTTTTTACCCTCTTTATCTTCTACATCCCTATAACTTTTCCAAATTATACTTTTGGATTTTTCTTTAAACTGAGGTAAAATTTACATACAGTAAAACACACATATCTTAAGCATAAAATTCTATGAATTTTGTTAACCGCCACTTCAATTAAGATAAAGTATACTTCCAGCACCCCAGAAAAAATTCATTCATGACCATTTGTACTCAAACTGCACTTAAGTTCCCTGGCAGCTACCAGTATTACCACAGATTAATCTGGTCTTGAATTTTATATAAATGTAATCATATAATATATATTCTTTAGTAACTGGTTTCTCTCTATGTAATTTTTCTTCACACTCTTCCATTTATTACATATAGTAATAGTTCATTCTTTTTGTTGAATTATTTCATTAGATGAATATAACACCATTTGTTTATCCATTCTCCTTTGATGAATATTTGGGATGTTTACAGTTTGGAGTTAGTATGAATAAAGTACATAACCATTCTTGTGCAATCTTTTGAGGGCGATACGCTTTCATTTCCCTTAATTAAATAACAGCTAAGAGTAGATTGTTGGGTAATAGTATTGTAAATATTTGCTCCTATCTACAATTTATCTGTACATTTTCCTAATAATGTTTTAATAATCAACAATTTTAAATTTTTATAAAATCCAATATATAAAATTTTCCTTTTGTTTAGAATTTTGTATCTTCTCTGAGAAATCTTTCCCTACTCTAGAGTTCATAAAAATATCCTCTATGATTTCTTTAAGAAGCTTTATACTTTTAGTCTTTTCTCAATTTGTATTTTAATGTGGTTGGAAATTTAGAAATCAAAAGAAATGTTAAAGGTAACTGGAATAACCAATACAAATGATTTGAAAAACAGTGATTATAAAATTTAGAAAACAATTCATTACTACCTGACATATCTTCTTCCATGGGTTTCTTTTGTTAGAAAATGAATAAGCAACAAATGATCTGCAACATACAACATTCTCACAGAGAGCCTACAATGTAAATGTGAGCAAGAAAAAAAAAAGATATTTGGGAAGATCAACAGTTCATTTTTATTTGGCAAGATCAACAATTCAGTTCATTCTAAGTATGGTAATTTTAAATTTTGAATCCAAATACCTAAGCCAACACTACATTAAGTAGGGATATACATATACCATTGCGCAGCTCCAGGGAACACTATCTACATGTGGCAGCCATGCATGAACATTAAATTGGAGTCTAGAGGATAAGAGGCATACTAGAGTGATCATACTGGTTTTCATGAGTTTTCAGAGACAGGGATGGAGGTTTTACTTTTCACACTCAACACTTCTATAATTGTGTTGTTAAAACATGAGCATATACTACACTCCAAAGAAAAGAAATTGTGTCCTATTCTATTTTCCAGGAGTGTGGAATTAATGATATTATATATATACACTATTTTATGTCCAAAAAGTAGGCTTCAGTTTAAAATAGTAGCCCAAATTCATCTGAACATATTTTTAGAGTTTCCATAAAATTAGTATTTTCAAATACTACTTTAAATTAGAAAAAGTAAGTAGTAGAGTTTTTTATGTGGTAAAATCCTCCTTGAGGAATAATTTTAATGAGATTCCTGTTTATAAAGACTCATGAGATTTTTTTAAATTACCTCTTCTTTCATACTATGTCTGTCCTGAGTACATTTTTTAAAAAAATCACTGGCACACACTATTACAAAATCACAAATCTGACCTCAGTGAAAAGAGATAACCAACAAAATAGAAATAATGTGTTAGGTGCTGGATATGTGTTCTCTCTTTAAATCCTTCCAAGAGGCTCTAGATATAGAGTCCATTCTTTACTCTCATCAAGACACTTCTTCTGTTACTTTAGCTAGGTGTCTATAATGCATATTCAAAGCAAACTTTTTATTCTCTTTTAAATTTTAAGTATTATTTTATTACATGCACAACTGCTGAGAATTTCTGCTTCCCAGTTTTTTTTATTTTTTATGTTCCATTTAACAACTACTAAGGACTTACTAAATACCTTTAGTGATGCAGCCCCCAATTTGCTAACTCATCTCATCGCTGAATCTTCCCAACTAAAGTGCCAGACATTGTGTAGCAGAGACAAGCCATCTTCACCATGAATTTTTAAAAATCACTTCAGTTCTAGGAAAGAAAATTATCTACTGGGATAACCGTTCATAAGATTAAATATCCTATAAAATAATAGTGATCGAACTAGTAAAAGCAAATACACTAGGGATAGCAATTGGTGGTGGCTTATTGGAACACAATATTTGAGCAATTAAAACAACATCCAGATTGGAAACTAGAAAGAATGTCATGACTGATTAGCAGTATCTGTCATTAATTGAGGAAGAGAGGGAATAATATAAAAATTTTCATCTACATGCCATTTATAGAGAAAAATAAACAAATTTATGGGTAAAATTCAATAAAAAGTAAAATCTGAACATTATAAATTATACAGTGAACAATATAAATTATAAAAGTTAAGCATTATTTAAACTGATTAAAGCCCTGTTTCTAATGAGCCTTAAATAAATTTACCCTAAAAATCTTTAAAAATTTTGACAGTAGCATTTATATACTTTTAACCATTACATAGTTTTTTCCTCTTGGTATAAGAATTTTCCACTTGTTATAAACAACTGTAAAACTGGGCAAAATGTTATGAGGCAACCATTATTAGGCACTGAACAAAAGTTAGCACAGGCTTAAGATCCTTACGAGAAACAAGAGGTAACACCCATGATTGCCTTGCTTTCAGATCACAGGCTCTTTTCTGACACAGCAGAAGGAAATGAGACAAAGGTTTCACTGAGGTAAACAGGCAGAGACTAAAGTTCTGGGGTGCTAAGGCAGCTAGAGTTCATAAAACAGGGGAGCAGAAAAAAGGGTATGAACAGAAAAGAGCTTATCAGAAGTCTGTATGGAAATTCAACTCAGGACCTTGGCTAAGAGTTGGGGTGTATATGTGCAGTATCCGAAAGTGTAATGGAGATGACACTAGAGACAACACAGTACTGGGAAGAGTTCTGGCCCAGTCAGAAGAGAGATTTCATCAGAAGCCTAGGTATTCAACTGGGACCCCAGAAGGACCACGCCTTAGGAGTAAAAGGACCATGCCCAATGACAAAAACAAAAATGAAATAGATCTGCCTTAACAAAGAAAACCAAGCCTGATAATACCAGAAGATTAACTGGTAACTTAAATGCCTGCTGAAACAACACTCAGGTATTAAAGAAAGTAACAATCCAAAACCCTTAAAGAAGGTAATAATCCAGACTTCCGACAACATATCATTCACAACACTGAACAGACAATTAAAATTTACTGGCCATGCAAACAGAAAAACGTGACCAATGACCAAGAAAAAAACAAAAACAGTCAACAGAAATTGACTCCAAGACAAATCGGATGTCAGAATTAGCAGATATGGACTGTAAAGCAGCTACTAAAAATGCATACAAGAATGTAAAGGAAAATGATTATAGTAAGTGAAAAAGCTTAAAAGTATCAGCAAGGATATAGACACTATAAAAGAAAGAAATTCTAGGCTTCAATAGTAAAGAATCTGAAAAGAAAAGGCTATATTGCATGGTCTTAACAAAAGACTGGAGATCCCAGAAGGAAGATGTGGTAGGTAACTTTCCAAGAATGACTATATCTCCCATCCCACATGCTCTTCATATAACATAACCTTAACATTTCTCCCACCACGTGGTGGAGGCTATGGTACCTCCCCCTTATCTTCGGCACACCTTTGTGATTGCCTTAACCAAGCAAGTATGGCAGAAGTGATATTAAGTGATGTTTAAGGCTATATTGTAAAGATGCCATGCATTTTCCACCTTGGGCTCTGGATCTTTACTCTTGGCAACAAGTTGCCATGCTATGAGGAAGCCTAACTAGACTACATGGAGACACCACATGGAAAGGCCAAGTATAGGGGTTCTGGCCAACAGCCTCAATGAAGACACAGGCAATAGCCAGCGTTTACCAGACATGTGAGTGAAAATACCTTTAGGTGAGTCAGACCCCAACTTGCTAACTCATCTCCAGTCACTGGGTCTTTTCAACTAAAGTTCCAAATATTGTGGAGCAGAGACAAGCAATCTCTACCATGCCTCATCTGAATTCCTGATTCGCTGACTCAATGTGTATGTGTATGTACATGTATATGATGTATATGTACACATGTATCCTCTAAAATACACACACAGGACTTCCAGCCAAAATGGAGGCATAGGTAGATACACTTTCCTGCCTTGCACAACCAAAAGAAGGACAACAACAAATTTAAAAACAAAAAAACCACAAGAACTGCCACAAAATCAAACTGTATGGAAGTCCAACAATCAAAGAGTTAAAGAAGAAACATTCATCCAGGCTGGTAGGAGGGGCAGAGACAGGCAGCCGGGGCAGAGAGGTCACGCAGCAAGGCAGCTGCTGGCAGACCTGGCAGTCCCACACTGGAGTGTAGATAAACCAGGAGGAACAACTGGGGAGCGAAGACAGACCACGTAACCCAGGGTTCCAGCTGCAGGAAAATAAAGCCTCAAAACCCCTGGCTGTAAAAACCTGTGGGGGTTGTGGTGGAGGGATAAACTCCCAGTCTCAAAGGAGAGTCCATTGGAGGGACCCATGGCGTCCTAGAACATACACAAACCCACCCACCTGGAAATCAGCACTAGAAGAGCCTGATTTGCTTGTAGGTAGCGGGAGAACTGACTGAAAGTCAGCCAAGAGCAGAGCATGTGGCATTGTTACCTCTCTGACCCCTCCCCGACATACAGCACCACAATGCAGCAAAGTGGGTTGCTCCACCCAGGCAAATACCCAAGGTTCCAACCCTTACAACGTAACAGGTGTGCCAAGGAAAAGAAATATGGCCCAAATGAAAGAACAGATCAAAACTCCAGCTAAAGAACTAAGCAATGAAGAGAGAGCCAACCTATCAGATGCAGAGTTCAAAACACTGGTAATCTGGATGATCACAGAAATGGTTGAGTATGACTGCAATATAAAGGAAGAAGTGAAGGCTATACAAAGTGACATAAAGGAAAATATACAGGGAACCAACAGTGAAGGAAAGGAAACTGGGACTCAGAGCAATGATTTGGAACAGAGGGAAGAAATAAACATTCAACTGGAACAGAATGAAGAAACAAGAATTCAAAAAAAATGAGGAGAGGCTTAGGAACCTCCAGGACAACTTTAAACATTCCAACATCCAAATCATAAGAGTGCCAGAAGGAGAAGAGGAGAGCAAGAAATTGAAAACTTATTTGAAAAAATAATGAAGGAAAACTTCCCCAATTTGGCAAAGGAAATGGACATGCAAATCCAGGAAGCCCAGACCCAAAGAAGTTAGACCCAAGGAAGCACACACCAAGGCACATTGTAATTAAATTACCCAAGATTAAAGATAAAGAGAGAATCTTAATAGCAGCAAGGGAAAAGGAGAGAATTACCTAAAAAGGAGTTCCCATAAAACTGTCAGCTGACTTCTCAAAAGAAACTTTATAGGCAAGAAGGGGCTGGAAAGAAGTATTCAAAGTCATGAAAGGCAAGGGTCTACATCCAAGATTACTCTATCCAGCAAAGCTATCATTTAGAATGGAAGGGCAAATAAAGTACTTCCCAGATAAGGTAAAGTTAAAGGAGTTCATCATCACCAATCCCTTATTATATGTAATGTTACAGGGACTTATTTAAGAAAAAGAAGATAGAAACTATGAACAGTAAAATGACAACAAATTGACAACTATCAACAAGCAAACCTATAAAACAAAAACAAACGAAGCAAACAAATAAAACAGGAACAGAATCACAGAAATGGAGATCACGTGGAGGGTTATCCCCAGGGAGGGGGAGAGGGAAGAATGGGGGAAAACGTGCAGGGATTAAGAAGCATAATTGATAGGTACAAAATAGACAGAGAGAGGTAAAGAATAGCATAGGAAATAGAGAAGCCAAAGAACAACATGTACGACCCATGGACCTGAACTAAGTGGGGGACGGGGGACGGTGCTAGAGGGGTGATGCAGGGTGGAAGGGGAGAAAGGGGAGAAAAAAATGGGACAACTATAGTGGCATAATCAATAAAATATACTTAAAAAATAAAAGAAAATACACACACACAAAGTACGGCTAAAAATTCCATAGAAAAATTAAAATGGAGTACCTAAAAATACTCTTATAAACTCGAAAGAAGAAAGTAAAAGATATATGAAAGAATGACAGTTAATGAATAAATATCAGATGACTAAATATATATAAACAAAATATATCAATTATATTAAAATAAAAATGGACTAAACACTCCAATCAAGGAAGTCAGAGATTATACGCCCCTGGTTGGTGTGGCTCAGAAGATTGAGTGCTGGTCTGCAAACCAAAGGGTCGCCAGTTCGATTCCCAATCAGGGCACATGCCTGGGTTGCAGGCCAGGTACCCAACAGGGGGCACCCAAGAGGCAACCACACATTAATGTTTCTCTCCCTCTCTTTCTACCTCCCTTCTTCTCTAATAATAAATAAATAAAATCTTTTAAAAAAATAACACTCTACTAATAAAAAAAAAAAGTGTCAGTGATTAGGTAGCAACTTCAAAATTGAACTTCATAATATTTCTTTATGAAATGTACCACGTATGTTTACATTACTTTCTACATAAGTTGGAGCGCACTCCAGTCAAAATTAATATACTATGCAGTGTTGAACTCAGAAGTAAGATTACATAAATCAAATGCTGGCTTTCTATTTAATACCACACTACTGAAGTCACACCAATAGAGGGAAAGGAGTCTGGGTTGAAAGATAAGCTTTACACTGACTCTGAAAAGGCCTCAAAAATTCAGTTATTACTTTGGTGAAGTTACTGCGGTTGTTCAGCGTCTGATGTACCCCTCAGATCTAATCCTGCTAGCATACTGAGTTGTACTTTTTATCAGGGACAAATTCAAACTCATATCATATGACTGACTTATTAGTATCATAATAACCATTATGGAAATATATTAATTAAAAACCCCAACTTCCACAAGAACTATTTGTATCTTTATGGCCCATTCAATATCTCACCACAAGCTTTTCACCTTTTAAGAAGTGAAATCAGAATGCTGTTCATTAAAAATGTGGACTCAAATAAGATAAGTTAGTTAAATGAAGCAATTTTTAACTGACTGAGACATTCTGGTGTTTCCATCTCCACAACAGTAATGCTCTTGCCAAAAATACCTGAAGTTCACTGGCTAAGGCTTCCTTTCCCTTGGCCATGCTTTTGCCATGCTTCAATAATAGCTAATCAATCCTTCTTTCCACTGAAAGGCTTTATGTCGACAAACCAGTGATATTTCACTGGATTAAATGCAAGTGTTTCTGTAAGGCCCAAGAGTCATTCCATTTCTTAAAAGTCAGCTGGTATATCTTTGTTTGGCAACAGTATACATTGATACTACAGTTTATATAATTAGAGCATTATACAATCTTCAAGCACATGAGGAACTGATAAAAATTCATCTAACGAATAGTGAGCACCTGCTATGTGACAAGCACTGCTGTAGATGGAGTGGTAACAAAACTCCAAGTACTGACAACTACAATCCTAACAACAAATACTCTTAGCAGTTTGAGAGAAACCCAGGAGCAAATCCTCTTTCAAGGAATCCAGTTCAGAAAACAGCCCAAGAGTACTGGACAGCTCCTACTAATCCAAAAACAGGTTTAAAAAAATAAAAAGGGAAATCAGCATCTGAAAATAAAAAAGCAGAATAATTACTTACCTGATACTTGTTCCTATAGCTAACTCACTATTTGGTAACCATATTTATTTCCTCTGCTGTATTCATGTTAAATCAACATTTGCTCCTAGAACCCTAGTATATCTACACTTGCTACTGCTACTACTAAAACATAAAACTGAATTGTTATTTTTCTTTTAAAAACTCAAATAATCTCTGCCTTAATCCCAACAGTACAGACATGCTCCAAACATTCTAGACCTTACTTATTTTCTCTTAGTCATCTTCAGGTTGTCGGAATTAAAATTAATTATATATACAATACAAGGAAAGTAAGTATCTTGCTGAAAAGTGTACTTTTAACTCTTGCCTGCACAGTACTGCTTTCTCCTACACTACCTTGAGTTAAATAGAAAAGCAAAACTAAGAGTTGTATATTAAATTCTGCTCAAGATAATGATCCCCAGAACTAAAGAAAACCTACTCTTTAAAGAGGCATAAAACTAGAAGGAAAAGAAATAAACAGTAAAGGAAGTGACCTATAACTCACCGAAAAAATGCAGAAGGCTATTAAAAATAATATGAATAAGAAACTGCCAAATATTTCTCAAAAGAAGTTGTATCATTCTGCGCATTTACCAACATGGGTGAGTTTCAATTGATCCACATCCTTGCCAATCCACTAGATATTTAGCCATCCCAGTAAATATGAAAACAGCATCTCATTGTGTTTTAATTTTAATTTCTTTGTTGACTTAGTTTGAGTGTCTTTTCATACGCTTATTGATCATTTAGTGTTCTTTTGTAACATTTCTGTTCACGTTTTGCTCTTTTCTTTGCAGGGGTGTTCAACTAGCGTTCTGTCCTAGGATGGCTGGAAATGCAATGCAGCCCAACACAAAATTGTGAACTCACTTAAAACATTATGAGATTTTTTTGTGATTATGTTTCTCAATGTATTTAATGTGTGGCCCAGAGATGCCAAAAGGTTGGACATCCTGCTTTATGGGACTGTCCCCACCAGTCTGTAAGAGTATCTTTGTACTGTGTGGAATTCAAGTCCTTTGGCAGATGCTTTATGAATTACCTTTTTTATTGTATTAATGATGTCTTTCAAAAAAAGTAAGTTTTAAATGTTGATGAAGTCCAATCTGTCAATTTTTTCTTATATGCTTGATTTTTTACATATTGTGTAAGAGATCTTTGACTGGATTAAAGGTCATGAAGGGTTTTTTCTGTTTTCATCTAGAAATTTTATAGTTTTACATTTTATTTATATATTTCTATTACCCATTTTGTTAGTTTTTATCTATCAGGAGAAGTATAAGTAAAGACTCATTTAATTTTTCATACTGACATCTAGTTGTGTCAGCATAATGTGTTAATAAGAATATCCCTTCCCCAGTAAATTTACCTTAGCACCTTCATCAAAAAATGTATATGTGAGTTTTTCTGGAATCTCTATTCTGTTCCACTAATCTGTATCATATGATCCATCAATTCTACTCAGAGGTATTTAGCCTACAGAAATGAAAATGTATGTCCACAAAAGTCTTGTACATGTATGTTCATAACAGCTTTGTTCAGAATAGATCCAAACTGAAAACAGCCCAAATGTCCATCAGAGGTTAATGGATAAATTATATCATATCCATACAATGGAATATAACTCAGCAATAAAAAACAAAATTACTGACATAAGCAACAATAGGGATGAATTAAATAATATTATGCTAAGAGAAAGAAGCCAGACATAAAAGAGTACACACTATATGATTTCATTTATATGAAATTCTAACATAGGCAAAAAGCTAGAGAAAGAAAATTTAGATATTGCCTGAAACTAGGGTTGGCGCCCGGTCACAAAGGGGCAAGAGGAAATTTTTTACAGTAATAGAAATTTTCTAAATCTTGATTGTGGTGATGTTTACATGGGGTGCATATACAGGGTCCAGTAGATGTAAAGCTTGATTGTGGTTGGTAGGGTAATAATATGGGTGTAATAATTTATAGTTCTAATTTGGACATTTCACCTAAAATGTCATATGGTGTGCTTAAGTGTGATATTGTTATATTACAGATTTACATGCTTAAAGATTTTGTAATTTAAAAAAGGGGTATCATTTGTGCCGGACCCTGTATATGTCAAAACTCACTGAACTGTACATTTAAAATGGGTACATTTTGTTGCATATAAATTATAACTCAGTAAAGTTTACTTAAGAACAATTTGATTATAATTATTGAGATGTAAAATGCCACCAATTTCAAATAATCTCAAATTTCTTTTGATTAATACCAGAGATAGTAGAAGAAGCACATCATCTTTGGAAATTATAATTTTTAGCAGTGCTGTCTAGAATACCACTGTCCAATGGAACTTTCCACAATGTTGAAAATGTTGTGTATCTGTGCTGTCAAACACAGTAGCCACTTCCACATGTGGCTACTGAGCACTTGAAATGTGACCTAGTACAAATAAACATAAATACATTTATTTTAATTAATTTAAATTTAAACATAAATACCTGTAAGTGGCCAAAGGCTTCTATACTGGATAGCACAAGTCTAAAAGATATATAGGTATGAAAAAGTCCATTGGAAGGCAAAGCATAGGCCACTTAGTAAGGTAACAGAAATTAGTATATTTCTGGCAAAAAGCATAAAACTGAAACAGAGTAAAGATACAGTAATAACTGGGGTCTTCACAACTGTTGAAATATCTACTGAAAAAAATTTTTTTACTACATGCAGTTTTCTAAATTCTTGACATGCTTATTAATTTTCTTTTATCAGTAGATTAATAAAGAAGGGAACTACGGTTCTTTTGCTAACTAAGAATAAAGAACAAGTTTGAGTGGAAATGCCAGGAAACGGAGAAAGTGCTCATGTAATTTTAGAGTTCACGTCAGAACAGGGAGGAAATACTGGAGTAGTTAGATATGATACAGATCAGTAAAACGGATTTCAAAAGCTTCATTTAAATAACAGGCTATGAATTCATAACTCAAAAATCAAAAAGGAAAGACTATAACTGTATAAACAATTACAAATGATCCACAAAAGAGGCAAAACAACAATTATCTAAAAAGAGAACTTACCCTCAAAGTTCAGATTTAAAAAGGTATATATAATAACCAGGGAGAGAAAAGGAAACAATCACATAAAAATTGTAAATACAAAAGAAAGGGCTTGGGGTAGAGTAAATGTTTATAACAAAAGGAACAATAAATAAGGCAGAATTCCACAAGTTAGACAGCTGTATAATGCTAGAGGCAGAAAAAAAGCAGGAACTTCTAAATTCTTTCACTTCCATCTTTGCAGTCCAAGGGAATGTTGTCCAGTAATTCAAGAATGGTGGATGCACAACATTTCTCTAGATTAAAAGTATTTTCTAATTTGCTACTTAAGCAATGTTGTTTCTTAAGAATATTTCTTAACAAATATCTAGCAACAGAAAAATCTTTGATATTCCATGATTTTACATATTTGTAAAGCAAATAGTAAGCAATCAATAACTCAAAACACAGATAATCCACCAAGCTCTTTATCTCTGCTTTATCTGAATTTCATAAAATTAAAGTAGCAAGAGAGGCAAGGCAATGTAAAACTGTAGAAAGAGTACCACTAATTTTCTTATGTTTCAAAGGTTCATAAAAATCATAAAAGAAAAAAACTAAAGAAAAAATCAGTTGAAGATAGGGTCGGTACACAACTACAAACCAAAGAAAAAAAAAAACGGGAAGTCCAAAAGACATCACAAAGTTGCTTCCCCCTCAATTAAAGAAATGTAATAAAAAATCAAAGTACAGCAAACTGCAAAGTTTAAGTCTGACAGTATTCAGTTTGCCAAGGTTGTAAACTCTGTTACATGCTGGGGAGAATATAAAATAATAACATTTTTGAGGGTAAAAGTTTAAACCACAGATCCACTGGTCCCAGGAACTCCAATGCTAAGCATTTACCTTAGAGATAAATTTGCAAAAGGATGCCAAGATACACATGTGAAAATGTTAATTAAACCACTGTTTTTAATAGCCATAGGCTGGAAACAACATATATCAAGGTGTCTGTTTATTATAGTATGACCATAAAATGGAATAAAAAACAGCCAATAAAAGAATCAATTATATCTCCTTCCCTAAGTATGTTAATGAAAAAAAGCAATGCAGAAAAGTATGCAGTATGTTTGTTGCCATTTGTTTTCCTTACATAGTGGGTACAAAATGAAAACAATTTTTTTAAAGAACACATGAAACTTTTAACTAGACATTTTTGGGAAGGGGGTAGGAGGAGTAAAGTATGAGAAATTTGTAAGGGATATTGTCACCTTTGGGCTGCTAAGCATTCAAAACAATTCTAATTTAAAGAGGATTTCAAGAGAAGAGACACAAATACTCCCTTCCCCATCTTTCTCTCAAGCGTGTAGATCTAGTACAATTAGGTCTTCCTATTCTGGACACTGAATTTTAGGCAGTGAGAATGAAGCACAGAGGAGTCAAGAGATAATTCAGAGATCTCCAGGAGGTGAAACTTTATAGTAATCACCAATATCCAGTCACAACAGCATTACCTGGGGCAATATGTATCCGAGCAACAATGTCCTAAGCAAAAACTGCTTTTACTCTAACCTCTTGACCATGTCTTGCAATCTTCAAAGTGGTTTGGTAATTATGAGCTATGAGCTATCTAGTATTTTTCAAAAAATTCTTTTCTGATTTAGAATTATTTCCAGTCATGTGCAACCAGGAACCCTGACTTCTTTTACAGTATTTTCCTACAGGTTTTGTTTCTTTTTTTTAAGTGAGGGTTGGTGAAATCATACTTTTTTGTGTGCTCCCTTTAATATCTGAACTTTATAATTTCTTATCTAGCACTTTGGGCAACAGTGAGACTAGCAGAAGAATAAACAATCTATTTAAAAGAAAATATCACAGCATTTTTAAAAAGGAAGGAGGGTAAGTTTTCTCAAAGAACTTGAACATTGCTTAGGGAAACATTCACTATGGCTGCCCCTCCCACTTCCTCCTCTCTCCTCCCAAGGATTTCGTGCCCACATCTGGCTCACTGCCTTATACGTTTGATACAATAGAAAGGCAGAAAAAAGCAAGAAAACAGCATTTCCAAAGGGAAATGGGAAAAATAACCATAGATATCTGGAAAGTGGACAAAGACTTAGACAAGAGCAGAGAGGTTAATACCCCCAAAACTTGGAAAATCAAGAATATAAATCTTTCTAATACAACTACACCTTAAATTCAATGTAGTAAAATCTTAATTCATTAAAGACAGTTGTGAGAATAAACACTGCCTTCATTCTTTTTCTTTACTTTCCTCAAAGAATTTTTATGAAATAGTTCTAAACAAGCTATTTTCAAAATAATATATAAACATATATTTCAAACGATATAAAAAAATCTGTAACAAAAAATTAGTCGAGGGAAAATGGCAGAGCAGGAAGCACCAGGAGTCCACCTTTCCACTAAGACAAAAGTTTACTGGCATAAGTAGCTGATTAACTATTTTAGAACTCTGGAGCCTATTTCAAAGCTTGCAGCTTCCAAGGAAAGACTTGGAGAGTAAATCAGTTTATTACAGTCTATTTCAAGTCTTAGTATGGTAGCAGCTCCCCACCTGACACCCTCTTCTACCTTTCTCCGCCACCTGGCAGGTAGCCATGCCATATTCCTAGAGCAGCTTGTATCAGCTTATAGGACCCTCTTCCCATTCCAGAGATCTGTGTTCCTATCCTTGACTTCTGCTTCTGATTAAAGATGTGCAGACACAGAAGCAGACTATCATTATAGCAATCCCTATAGACTGAAACAGCTTCCAGGGGATTTTAGATCCACAGTCTATTTTTTTCTTAATTTTTTCCCCTCTCCTTCTTTTGAGAGACAGGCACTTAAGAAGTATAATGTCCATGTACAGGTGTTTGTTTGAATGTAAGTTTTCAACTCCTTTGGGTAAGTGGCCAAGGGATGTAAGCTCTTGAGTGTATGAAGTCTGTTTAGTTTTGTAAGAAACCACCAACTGTCTACCAAAGTGGTTGTAACATTTTACATACTGTGGGTTTTTTATATACTGCCATAATGCATAGGAGCAGACTTTTTGTAAGCTATACACTGGATGATTCCACCTATACGACATTTTTTAAAAAGTCAAAACTATGGAGTCAGGAATAGTATTAGTAGTTGCCACAGGCTAGAGGAAGGGATGAATAGGTAAAGCATAGAGCATTTTTAGGGCAGTGAAACGACTCTGTATACTGTATTGGTAGATACACGTGATTATAAATTTGCCCAAAACCCATAGAACGCACAACACCAAGAGTGAATCCTGATGTAAACAATGGATTCTGAATGATAATATGTCAATGTAGGTTTATCAATTATAACAAATATACTACTCAGGAGGAGGACACTGATAATGAGGGAGGCTATGCATGTATGGGTATGGGGGTATATGGAAATCTCTGTACCTTCTGCTTAATATAGCTATGATTGCAAAATGGTTTTTAAAATAATCTATTTTTAATAACAAAAAAAGCACTCCACAGCTAATATGATATGCAATAGTAAAAGCCAAAGTTTTTCTCTACTGTCAATAACAAGATAGGTGACCTATTTTTACGACTTCTAATCTACAAAGTACTAAACATTCAAACCAGAGCAATTAGGCATGAAAAAAAGACATTCAATTTGGAAAGGAAGAAGTAAAATTATTTGTTTGCAGATGACATGATCTTATGTGTGGAAAACCCTAAAGATTACACGCACACACACACACACAAATGTTAGAATAAACAAATTCAGCGAAATAGTAGCATACAATATTAATGTGCAAAATCAATTGTTTTTCTACACACTAACAAAGAGCAATCAAAAAAGAAAAATTAAGAAAACAATTATATTTAGAATAGTATCAAAAAGAATAAAATATCTAGGAATTAACCAAGGAGGTAAAGTACATGTACACAGAAAACTATGAAACACTGTTGAAAACAAAATTAAAGAAGACCTAAATAAATGGAAAAACATTACAGGTTCATGGACTGGAAGACTTGCTATTGTTAAGATTTCAATACCACTCAACACAATCTGCAGATTAATGCAATCAAAATGCTAAAAACTTTTTTTTCAGAAATAAAAATTCCATCTTAAAATTCACATAGACTCTCAAAGGACTCTGAATGGCCAAAAAATCTTGAAGTAGAAGAACAAAGTCGTAGGGTTCAAAATTCCTGATTTCAAAATATGCTACAAAGTGTGGTACTGGCATAGAGGCAGACATGTACCAATGGAACAGAATAGAGAACCCAGAAATAAACCCTTTTATAAATGGTCAAATGAGTTTTGCCCAATGTACCAGAACCATTCAATGGGAAAAGGATAGTCTTTAATGGTGCTGGGAAAAGTGGATATCCACATACAAAATATTAGGTTGGACATTTACCTTACACCACATACAAAAATTAACTCAGAATGTCTTAAAGACGTAATGAAAGGCCTAAAATTATAAAACTCTTAAAAAGAAATGTAGAGGGAAGGCTTCATGACACTGGATTTAGTAAAGGATGTGACAGCAAAGGCACAGGCAGTAAGAAAATAGATAAATTGGATGGCATCAAAATTTAAAACTTTTTTGTACCAAAGGACACTACCAATAAAGTAAAAGGGCAACCACAGAAATGGGAGAAAATATTTGCAAATCACATATCTGATAAGAGATTTATATCCAAAATATATAAAGAACTCCTAAAACTCAACAACAAAAAAAAACATCCAATTCATAAACAGGCAAGGGACTTCAAAAAATATTTCTTCGAAGGTATACAAATGGTCAATAAGCACACGAAAAGACGCTCAATGTCATTTATCATTAAGGAAATAAAAATCAAAACCGCAATGAGGTACCACTTCAGATTCATTAGGAAGGTTATGAAAAAAAAGGCCCAGAAAATAATAAACGTTGATGAGGATGTGGAGAAACTGTAACACTTGTGTATTGCTGGTAGGAATGTAAAATGGTATAGCCACTACAGAAAACAATGTAGTAGTTCCTCAAAAAATTAGAATTATAATTTGATCCAGCAATTCCACTGCTGCAGGTATAGAGAAAGAAATTGAAAGCAGGGACTTAAACAGATACTGTTACACCCATGTTCATACTAGCATTATTTACAACACTCTAAAAATGGAAGCAATCCAAGTGTCTATCGACAAATGAATAGGCAAACACAATGTGGTATATACATAAAGTGGAAGCACATTCTGACACATACTATAGCATGAGTAAACCTTTAAGACATTATATACTATACTAAGTGAAATAAGTCATTCACAAAAATACAAATATTGTATGATTCCACTTAAATGCTGTCCCTAAAGTAGTCAAATATGCAGTGATTGAACAAAGAACAGTGGTGACCAGGGGCTGGGACTAGGGGAAAGCTACTGTTTAATGGATATAACATTTCAGTATGAGATGATAAAAAAGTTTTGTAGATAGGATAGTGGTGATAGTGGTACAACAATATGAATATGCTTAATGTACTGAAGTGTCTAAAATGGTAAATTTTGTTACATATATTTTACCACAGTAAAAAAAAATACTCATTGACAGCTCTATTCATCCTCAACCCACATTCCTGCTTCTCTCCTAAAAGGAACTGCACTCACCTACTCAGATTCTTTTTCCTGGAATTTAATTCAGCATTTCTATATAATATACTATAATATGACTCCTTGTAGATTTATTAATTATCTACATATTTTCTGCCATGATAGAGGAGACTTACAAAACCAGTAGTAAACATACACTTCTATTTCATGTCTCTTAATCCCCCCTTAAATGTTAATATCCCAACATTGGGTTAAATCCATCAACAGAGAATAACTGCTCCCTGTTTCTAATTCACCTATGTTTCTAAGACTCTAGTACACCTTTTCTCCAAATATTTCAACATCCACCTATCACTTTTTGTTTTCTGACCCCCTCTGTCCTACTGCTCCATTCAGGACTATTGCTCTTCAGGTTGTAGCACAGTTGTCATCCTGGGACTTCTTTTTTGCTTGAGTTGTATCTTCCCTTTATGGAAGCCCTTTTCTTTCATGGTTTAGTCCTTTGATTTTCTGGAGCACATCTTCTAGTAATCTCCTAAGAAATGTTACATGGACATATTTTTTTAGTCCAAGTATCTTATTTTACTACTTTTGCACTTAATTGATAGTTTGGATAGATACAGAATTCTAGACTGAATGTACAACTTTTGAAATGTCTTTTCTCCATCTTTTATCTTTAATTGTACTGACGAGAATTTAGATGCCATTTATATTCCTAATTCTCCCTCAGTGATCCTGAAAACTTTTGAAACATTATCACTATTTTGGTGTTCTCAGAGAAATTTCGTAATAATTTGCCTGATATTGGCCTATTTTTATTTATTTTGCTCTGCACTATCTAGGTCTTTTCAATCTGGAGACTCAAATCATAAAGAAGTTGTCTGGTATAATACCAGTAAAGACCTTCCCTGATGATTTCCCACACTGTGTGGACCAACGCTGTGTTAAGGCAAACGAAGGATGACAACAGGCTAGACTGCCTGATAGTTTCCAGTTTTTGTCCTCTGATGTACAGGATTATATGGTTATTAGGGAAATGAGCTGTGGAATCTGACAGACGTGGTCTCAACCCTCAACCTCATTACTTGCCAGTTGTGGCATTTGGAGAAAAAATAACTTTTTTTAATGGTTAATTTGTTATGTGATTTTCACCTCAATAAAGAAAAAAAAAGCAGGAAACAGAGAAGCAATATGACAGAAGAGGTCAAAAACTGTTGGAAATGGAGAATGGAATTGATACTTGCCTCAAAATTATTTTGAATAAATAATCTCTAAGCATTAAATCCTTTAAATAATCTCCTTTCAATTATTTTTAACTGAACAGCCAATAATGATAATGTTAGAACACTTCCTTTTTTACGGAAAATCAGCATACAAATAATTTAATGACTGACCGAAAGATCAACATATAATTTTTAAAAAAATCTGGAAAACTTCAATAAGAAAATTCAAAAACACAGGATAAAAGATGGACTCTTGAATCTGTAATACAGCTGCTGATATATGGGTAAAAAGTGACACTATACAAGATAATGGATGTCTTTTTTTAAAAAAATCACTATATATCAGAAGACTGATCTCTAAGAATTTCCTTACAATAAATATGGGAATCTTCCCACATCTGAAATCTTTCCAATAAAAGAGGAGGAAGTAAATTATTTCCCACTCATTCAGACTAGGGGAAAATATTGTTACATTCATCTTTTTTCATTTTCAACATTTCCCAATTGCATTCCAGAAAACACTGTTTAGAAACATGTTATTTAATATAGAAAAGAAAAAAACAAGATGGGAGGAAGGAAGTGAAAGAGAGGGTGTGGGGGAGAAAAGGAAGGCAGCATATTAGAATTTCACTCTTGGGAGATTTCCAGTGCATAGCAGCAGTAAGAAAGTCAGTTCACCTCTATTAAACCCACATTTCCCTGATTTATTAGGTACAGAACAGTTCTCAGGCTATGTCTGTTAAACACATGAAGTATCAATTTGTTAAAAGACTGCTTAGATTTATACCAGACAATATATAAATTAGATAACTTAAATATTAGCCTGAGGGATAAGACTAGCATACATATCAAAGAATAATCAATTGTCTGAATAAAACATTTCATTACCAGCTAGTCAGAGCAGTTTACTGGCAAGAAAGAAGGGAAGAAGAAAAGGTGGTAATAAGAGGAAAAGAAGAAAAACAATCTGGGAAGAGTTAGCTCCTCAAAGTCCCTTCCATGAGGGGTCCTTGTTCTGTCCTGTCAATTCTGACTGCTTATTAACAAAACATTTGCGATTAGGAGAGTAAAAAGAATTCACTTTGGTTCACTTTTCCCCTCCTCTCTCTTTTTGTTTATTTTTACGTTTATTACTGATCCTAGAAGGTAACCTAATAAAAGGAAGTATTTGTCACAAATGTACTTTGAGTACCTCAAGTATAAAATTCACATTGCTATATCATATCCCAAAACAGTTAAATAATACTGAATAATTTAAGCACAAAAGTATTCACAACTGTAGTTTCTTTTACTCAAGGTACTGATATACAACTAAAAAGTCTGAAGTCTGCATAATATTTCATGTTTAGCGTAAAATAATAGGAAAAATATAGATTTTGGAAAAAAGATAATATTCTGTAGACATCCCATTGCAGAGGGTAAAGGGTAATTCAACTGAAAATAGTTCCATTAACAGAAAAGGTAATAAGAAAAAAAGACATTTTTTACTGAGATGTTACCATCTTTGGAACAAAAAGAAACCACTACTGATTATAACTACTGTCTCCAATACAATACAATCAAGGATATCAAGGTTAATCCCAACAGACAAATTACTTAGGAATTACTTATTTTCATTTTAGCTCACAGGAAAAACTACATCTTCCTTCCCAGTCTCTGTTCAGTCATTCTCTTAAAAGAAAAAGAAAAAAAAAAGTGGGAGAGTGGGATAAGCAACTGAAGCCAACAATGCCTTACTGACCATTTATCCCCCAAATTTAAAAAAAGAAAGAAAAAACAAAAAAACACGCAAAGCTATTATAGTCAGCTGACAATTCATTTTTATATGCTATCACCATTACTATAAGGTGACAAGATCAGTCAGCTAAAGTAACCACTGGCTACATAATAAACCATACACATAAAACTGTTTTAGGAATAACAGATTTGGAAAACTTAAATGCTAGATAAAATACACTAGATACATTAAAGCAGACAGACTAAACTTCAATTTTGGTTACTGATTAAAAACTAAATGTGTGAATAAATTCAGAAGCATAGAAGCCATGGTTATGAACTCAGAAGATGACACATAAAAATACTTCCCAGCATAATATTTTCTTGGTGAAGTTATTACAATTTAAGGTCTGATAATCAAATTTGTAGCTCCAGAAACTGGACTTCATCAGTAACCTAAAAGATGATCACTCAGCTTCAGTGATTAGCTCAGTCAGAAGAGATTAATTCACATTCAGAAGAGAACAATGAAAAAACTAGCACACCATATTAATTTACCATATAAATACCCTTAGAGTGATCACAAAGCTTATCCTTACTCTTTCTCAGAATGGGTACTAATCTGACTTGGTTGAATAAATACTTAGTCAAATACAGAATTATAATAATGTGAAGGAGATCATCTTATGAGATAGTTTATCTAGGCCATAAAGAAGTCTGATCAACACTGCTACACCACGGAGAATACATGTCTGGTAGTTATACTGCTCATTTCCCAGATTCTTCACCTTTCCATTCAAAGATAACTTCGCTCATTCTCTTTTCTATCACCCATTGCATTTTCTGTTGATAATTATTACTGACTAAGCCATATCAAACTGCTACTCCCATGGATCTTCAACTCTAAGCCTCCTGCCCCCGTGTCCTGCCTATGTCAAGGGCAAATTAATTTCTCTGTTTTCAATTTCTAAAATAATACTTCTGACAGCCTGGTGTGTACTACCTATAATTGTAATAGAAACCACAAAGAAGTAGTTTTGGGTTCTTTTGTAGTTTTTGTAGAAACTGAAATTTAATTCTGAATATAACATTAATGCTACAAAAATCCAACTGGACGCAAGTCAGTGCTGCAAAAATGTAAATATACTTTAGTTCAAAGCAAATCGCTAAAAATTAACAACTTACGGCTAGCTCATAAAAGGGTATATGTAGGCTTATATGGTTAAATGACTATTATAAAAAGAATTCTACATTGCGTAATGCTTTAAAAGTGATTTACCACTCATTACAACATTTAATTCTCATAACCACCAAATATTCAAAGTAAAAGTCTTCAAGAAAGTATAATCCAAAATTTTAACTTTTAAAAGCCATTGAAGTTCCTAATGATATTTACAGTTAATTTAATCACAAACACATATAAATATTTTGCTCTGAAATAAGAAAATATATATAAGACTATTTACACAGCAAACACAAATTCCTTCTCATATCATGTACTATTAGGTCATAAATACATTAAAAATTATTCAAATGGACCTTTTCAATGGGCCTTGTTCTGAACTGAATGACAATTACACTAAGAAAATTATATAAAATTATCAAATGCACAAAGTTAGGCTCTGGTATACCAAGCAATTTCTTTCTAGATCCCTTGTACTAAATACTTTCTTAGGTTCTTGATACACTTATGATCCATTCTAAACTGCTCTATGTAAAAATACACAGTACCAGTTATCTATATCTTAGGATAAATACATTCAAGTGAATAAATCCACTCAAAGATTTTATACCTAATCCCCAATTGTGAAATAAAAATCAATAAATAATATATAAAAACCATAGTGTAACAAAATCTAGGTATTAACCTCCTGAGGGGCAAAGTCCATAAAAGCACATCACATACACCCATGTAAAAGTTCACTCTTATCAAATGAGTTGTATCTATTGAGGCCTACTGGCATACAGTCGTAGAGCACAAACATAACAAAAATCTAGTTCACATGACAAAGTAATCTTTTTCAGTGGTTTAGAAACCTTTTCTAAATGAAAATACAGCATTAATATATCAATATTCAAAAAAGAAAATTAAGAGTTCTTACCTTACTACATCATCAATATTGTTCCTGTACACACCTTCAAGTCTTTCTGCTGGAAACCCCATAGCAATAATGTTTGGATAAATATCTGAGTACTTAAGTTAAGAAAACATCTGAAATATGCAACAATGCAAACTACATGTACACATTTTAAAACATTAACTTGATTATTTTTAAAAAGCTTTCCCCATTACAGCTGTGGTAACAAAAATTGTCAAATTTATTTGTAAACCATCACGTGTAATTGAGAAATACAGGCAAACATATTAATTCTTTTTTAAAAATCCTCAAAATGATTACTTGGCAAAATAATTTTCAAATCCCTCTACTAAGTACGTTAAAAATGTACCGAAGGTAAAAGATAACTTCCATATTTACAGTATTTAGGCATATATGAAAAATGAAAACCTCAGACTTTATAATCACAAATACTAAGTATCTTAGGCCAAAAACCAAAAATCAAATCAAAAACAAAAAACAAAAGAAGCTTCACAGCTTCTAATTTTCCTGATTATATAAGGCACCACGGGATAGAGAAAATACATTAAAAATTAGGACATCAGATTTAAGAGCTGGCTATGCCTCTAAGCAGTTGTTAATTTGGATATGACACTTAGACTTCAATTTCCTATTCTACATGGTTACTACATTGAGACAACCATTAAGATCTCTACTCACCCTTAGTATTTATGACTTGGTAACACCGAACTAGGGTGGAAACTTATTCTCATTTCCTATCAAGGTAATCAATACTTAGCATACCATCCTATTCCTTTGTTACACACTATAGTTGGCATAAAAACAAGCTTCTACACTTGTAAGAATTTATATTAAACTAACTACAAAAAGCCACCAACAATCCACATTTCTATGCATTATGTCCATCATGCCAGCTCTCATTTCTTCTTGAGCTCCATCAATCCTCTCTAATCTCAAGGTTTTCTGACTGGAATCTTTCATACAAGCCAAGCTAATCTGCCTAAAGCCTCCCTTCAAGATCATCTCTAAAGTTCTCCACACACCAACTTCCGGACACATTCATTTTTGAAAATATAATTCAAAATTCACAAAACCCAGTACCCTTTCCTAGATCTCTCTCTCTACTTTCTGCTGTATTCACATTGAGCTGATTTCACAATTATTTTCAATCCAAAAATAATTACCAAATTACTGAAAGCTTTTATTTTGAAAATTTAAGAAAGGGTTGTTGTAAAATCTATGTTCTATTTGTAAGATTACTATGTACTGATTAGACAGATTTACGGCATATTTTAAGAAAAAAAAGACATGTACAATAGTGTATACAAAACGCTACCTTTTGGATAAAAGAAAAAATATTTTATTAAAAAATAAGATTTTATTTTGGATAAAAGAATATTTACACATATATCTAAAAAGACTTAAAGGGTCTAAAAGCCAAGTTCACAGGTACAATGCTGTTCTGGATACTGTTCTAGACAAACCAGCCATTAAGGACATCTCTGAGCCAACTAGATAAATTTTAATATGATCTGGGTACTGGATAAGATGAAAATTTACTGAAATGGATAAGTGGACATTAATGAATAAAAAAGGCTGCAAAAGAGAATGTACAGTGTGATACCTCTCTGGTAAAATATATATATATATATAATCTATCTACAGATTTATCTATCTACATATATGACTATTTGGGGATATACACACACACACACACACATAGTCATAATGCAGACAAAAAGATAACAAACTAAAGTACTAAAAGTAATAATCTCTAGGTGGTGGGAATGCCTTTTTCCTCATTTTTTCTTGTTTTGTATTTTCTGTTTTGGGCACAATGCACCTGCACTGTTTCTACAACAGACTTTTAAAATTATGTTTGTTTTATAATTATCTCCAAGTCTATTTACTAAGTATCATGAGAAAATAGTGTCCTGCTCTGTATGTTTTGGAATCAGCTCTGTATGTAGTTTTTTTAAAATGCTGAATTTGTATCTCCAAAATTATTATAATAGTATCTAAGACATAAATAGCATTTACTATGTGCCAGGAACAATTTTTGTCGCTTTAAGATACATAAATTCACCCAAATCTCAAAGGGTTCTTCTATTATAAAGATTCCAAAAGAAGACTAGTATGATGATCATTTTTAACATCACAAATATTAGCTATCACTTATTACTAGTTAACATCACAAATACCAGCTATCATCTAAAAGAAAGTACACCCATCTAAAAATGTGGCTCTTGGTCAATTACTGAAATGTGTTAGGGTATTATGTCTATTCATAAGGAAAAAAAAAAAAAAGCAGAAGAGCCCTAGCTGGGTGACTCAGTTGGCTGGAGCACTGCATTTCGATCCCAGGTCAGGACACATACCCAGGCTGAGGGTTCAGTCACCGGTCAGAATGCATACAGGAGGCAACCAGTCGCTAATTCTCTGTCAGGTTGCTGCTTCTCTCTTTCTTCCTTTCTTTCTCTCTTTCTTTCTCTCTCTCCAAAATCAATAAACATACCCTTGGGTGAGGATTCAAAAAGTAAAAGCAGAAGACAACAGAGGCTCAAATCAGGCCTATAGCAGGACAATTTCTGAAAACAAGTAATCTTTAATTTTTAACTCTGTCTTGGAGCACAAGCATAAGAAAATGTAGTATTAACCATCAGGAAAAAAAAAGAGGCAGCAATAGGGAACCCAAAGCACTGGCAGCTACCACCAATCTGGAATTCTTATCTAAAAAATTATAAATACATTTTACTGAAAAATATCAATTCAAATCACCCAAGTTTTCCTGAGCAATGTAAGAGAACTATTTTTTATTAAATAATAATCATTACCACTAACACACTTACCTAATATAACCATTAATTTCAGTGGGAATGCTAGTAAGATTTTAGCTTTATAGAGAAGCACAGAATTATTGTATAAAACCCCTTTAAATGAAGCCATTTTAGCCAGGACTAAACTCAAATCTATTGCTGCATTATGAATACTAATAAAGTAAATAAGTTTGCAAAAAACTTGGTTAACACTTAAGAGAACTATTTGTCTATGAGTATATATAAATGGGAATGTTAAGTACTCATTAAAGTGAACTCAGCTGGCCTCCTCTTTCACTCACTTAACAACTCAAATACATGGAACACTCTGTGGAAGGGGCACTGAGAATTTAAGACCAAGTAGACTACTGCACTCAAGGAGTAACTTATTTTATAAGGGAAGACGGACACACGCAGACCTACAACTGTGCCAAAGGCCCTATTGTGTACTTATAGAGATGTTTTCAGAGCTAAAGAAAGAGGGATTAATTCTGTAGGGGCAGAGATAAAGCTTCGCAAAGTAGGTAACATGTTAGATAATCCTTAAGTCAGACATCAGTAGACAGAAGAAACAAGAGCAATTACAACATTCCAAGCAGAGCACAGAGCAGGTAAGGAAACACATAAAATTTTCCAAAAAACAAGCAGTCTAGGGCAACTCACACACAAAGCGTTATAAAGAAGGCAGCAGGACTGGCAGGAAACAAGGAGTAGGACTGGAAGAATATCAGGCCTAATTTTAAGGATGCCATGGTAGGGAGTTCAATTTAATCAGGAAAATAAGGAGTCAATGGCTAAAATCAACAGGGGAATCTCTTGCAGAGAAACAATCCATTGCCCTGCAATCTCCTGCAGAGCAACTATGAAATCTGTCCTTTAAACAGAATATAGGAATTCAGTATTCTTAAGGTTTCATTTTCCTCAGATTCTCACCTTCCTTATTAATAAAGATTTCACCCAAGACTTTGGCATCCGTCATACATTAGAAAGAGCATGTGCCAGAGAGTATGGCAAATACATTCTCATTTAATCCTAACAGTCCTACAAAGTAATATCACCATTTCATAGATGACAAAATTAAGAGTCAAAAAGGCTGGGTAATTTGCCCAAAGTCCCAAAGCTGGTAAGTAATGTTATGATTGAAACCCGTTAGGTATACAACTCCAAAGCCCAAACTTTTTAGACCACGATGCCTCACAAAAGATTATTTTTTTATATTTCCAACCCATTCATGAAAATATAAAAATTTCAAGAAAGCAGCTCCAAATGAAAGTGATTTACTAATCGAATGTCAAAATCTTTAAAAGAAAATACAAAAACCTACTGGTATTTCCAAAACTGATGTCAGCAACTAATGAATGCTGAATTTTGAGGCGAATATTTCTTACAAGTATTATACTGATAAACAAAATCTCTAATAGAACTGTTTTTGCTTCCCCATTCATTAACATTTTTGATGTTTTTAGGCATTTTAAAACAAGACTGACAGAAAAACAGACACACATACAATTTCTATTACAGAACAGCCTTAACCTGTACTTACTGGATATACTTTTGAATAAGCAGAGTGTTTAATATGAAATTTTCATCTAATACTTATAAGTACTAAGCATAATTATACTATTAGGCCACTGAAGGAAGCTGAGTATCTACTTGCAGCCATGTGGCAATGTGGTTAAGAACATTTGCTCCATCCCTGGTCAGGTAGCTCAGCTGGCTGGAACATCATCCCATGTACCGAAGGGCTGTGGGTTTGATTCCCAGTCAGGGCACATGCTCCACCCCCCACTGGGATGCGAATGAACAGGAAGCAACTGATCAATGTTTCTCTCACATTAATGCTTCTCTGTCTCCACTCACCCCACCCCCCTTTCCTCTCTCCAAAATCAATAATCCTCAGGGGAGGATTAAAAAGAATTAAAAAAGGACATATGCTCTAGAGCCAAGCTGCTTGGCCCTGAATCCCAACTTCACTTATTGTTTAACCTTGGGCAAGTTAATCACTCTTTCTGTGCCTGAATTTCCTAAGTAAAATGTGGCTAATAACAGTACCTATCATCATATAGGGTTGTTATAAAGATTAAACGAGTTCATATATAAACAATGCCTAGAACATAGTGATAGTTGTCTCAACTGAACAAATGGTACAGCCCTAAACCATAAGAGTCCACCGTAACTATTTGGCTTTTTTCCAAAGACAATGACTTATTAAATAACCTAATCTTCCTAAAGAGCATCAAAGCCTAATAGAAACTTTAATTCTTTGAAATCTTTATTATATTAATTTGCCTTTTAAGTATGTAACCTAAGAACATATATAAAATATTACTCCAAAAGGTGGGGGGAAAGCTGCCTTTCCCCATATCAGTGGCTACTACACATAAAAGAGAGTTGAAAGAAATGCATACACGGTATCTTCTATCTTGCTTAAGCTGAATGTTCAATGTGCTTTGCTTTAATTGAGGTATAATTGGTATACAGTACTATACACAGGTCTTAAGTGATTATTTGGTGAATTTGGATCATTATATATTATTTGGACAGTCTGAATTCAAGTGCTACAAAATCCCTTCTCAAATCCCAGAACACTACCCCTCCAAAAAAATTAATGATAATTAAATTCTATAGCTATATAGACTTTTCTAAGAAATAACTGGTTGATTAAAAAATAACATGGCACCCTGGCTGGTGTGGCTCAGTTGGCTGGGCATCATCGCTCAAAGCAAAACGTCATCAGTTCGATTCCCGCTCAGGGCACATGCCTGGGTTGAGGGTTTGGTCCCTGGTCGGGTCATGTACCAGAGGTGACAGACCTGTTTCTCTCACATCAGTGTTTCTCTCCCTCTCTCCCTCCCTTCCCTATTCACTAAAAATTAAATCTTTAAAAATAAGTAACATGTCTACCATAAGCTAAATTCATTTTTATTGGCTATTCTAAGTATCCAATCATAAGGCACTAAAAATATGTTCCAAGTTACATCTAAATAACAAAACATTTTCTAGAAAACAACTTGAGTTGACATTTGATGAATTGATCTCAAAATGTTATTTCAGTCTAAATTAAGGGGATTTATACCATAAATTTAACTAGAATTTTTAAATAGAGGATAACCAAAAATAGCTCCCTAAACCTTATTTTATACAAATGTGTTCCTGACATATAGACTGAATCTTATTTTAAGTATGATTACTGAAAGCAGTTCTGAAGTTTCTTTTTTGTACTCTATATATGAATATCTTATTCCTAAACAAGTTATAAACTAAAATCCACGTTAATAACTACTTTTTTCCCTGCCATAATTATTTTAAGGAAAATTATTTCCATAGATCAGATAACAAGCTATTTCGAACATTCTAATTAACGGAAAGGTACAGTAACAACATGAAGCTATAACACACATGGAACATGACTAAATAGAAAATGATAAACAGATTTAAAGACGTAGTGATCAAAAAGTGTCAAGAGCAAATCTGAAGTTTCCTGGTTCACAAGAGGAACACTGAACTAAACGAGCAGCACGAGTGAAGAAATAAAGTCAAGAGTACCAAAGAAAACAGGAATTGAAGCAAGTTAGCAAATATCAATACTTCACCATTTAATATTATTTCCCAGGAGTTTCTGGAGCTTTTTCAGTGCTTTCAACCAACAGGCACTTGACACCAGGTGAAAGGAAATGAAATTAAGTCACTGATTCATATGCTGCATTAGGTTTATGTTTCTCTCAAAAATATTTAGTAAGTTTCAATTTAACAAATACTTCCCAAGTATATCACAATTACATCCATATTATCTCTTCTAATCAAATTATGCTTTAAATACTAGCCACTCTCATGGACTTGTATGACTTTCTCATTTAATTAAAGATTTTACTTCTAACTAGATTTTATTTTTCCTTATTAAGTGTGCTAAATGTTTGGATCTGATTTCTAACTTGAAGATTCATTATTGGGAGAAAAGCAGAAATAGGGAGTCCCTTGAATTTTCCAGTTGATGAAGTGCTAATTATTCATTATTTAAGAACAATCTGTCCTAATATATAAGGCATATAATCATTCCTGTACATACCAAATTAATGCAGACTAAAATCTTAATTTTCAAATTGAAAGCTTGAACTACAAAAATATTAAGAGAAAGAATGCTCCCCAAAATGGGGATTCTAAGAATAAAGAAGGAATGGCCAGATACAACACAGGACATAGGAACATTTAAATATTTACTAGGTGTCAGGCCCCGTACTAAGCACTTAATGTGTATTGTCACTAACATAGAAGACCAGAGCCCTGGCCGGGTAGCTTAGTTGGTTGAAGTGTCATCCGCTACACCAGTTTCAGGTTCCATCCCTAGTCAGGGTGCATACAAGAAGTAACCAATGAATGCATGAATAAGTGGAACAACAGAATAGATGTTTCTCTCCCTGCACCTCCCCCACCCCCCACACTCTCCTTTGTCTCAAATCAATAAATTTTTTTAAAAAATTTTTAAATTAATTTTTAAAAAACAGAAAACTAGATTTTCATTCTCAGCTTTGTAACTTAAAAGCCTATGACTTCAGGTTAAGTAATTCAATATCTCCAGGCCTCAAGTATTTTTGTTTGGTTTTTCTGTAAAATAATGATAGTAACACTTGCAACTTCTTCGCTGGCTGTTTCAGAGATCAAATGAGGTATCTGGAAATAGCTTTAAATCTATAAAACTGAAAGGGCTATCTAACTGTAAATAAGGGGTTATTTGAGGTTGCATGAGTTATAAATGTTCTGTTATTTTAAATGTCTCACAAGGCAACGCAATATGGTGTTTATAAAACAAATTATAAAAGAATTCCAATATATTCACTTAAATTCAGTTAAGCATACATTTTAGCTTCTTTTTAACACTTTTTATTATTTGCTAGCAGTACCAAACCAGAAAGGAAAACTGATTATCAAATAATTTATGAGCTCTACTGAAGTTGTCTACTTCTCCAAACAATTCACCTCACAACTTTCACATTTTTATATTATATCAACCCGTCTTGACTAAAAAGTTAACATGTTTTTGCTCTGAAACAGAAGTTTATATCTCACTTTCTAAATGAAAACATCACATTTATCAAAGGTAACATCAAGAATGTCTAGTGATTCTACTTAGCAATACTATAAACTGGTTCATTTGGCAAGAAACCTACAACCTGTAACAAAGAGCTATAAAAATGTTGTAACTTTTATTCCAGCAATCCCACTCTAACAGTATACTCTAAAACAACAACAACGAGAAAAGTAAACTATACAAAGATATTCACAATAGGATTGTTCATAAAACAAAAAATGAAAAGAATCCTAACACTGTGCCCTAAGCAAGCATGGTAATTAGCCTGGTGAAATATTACCCATAGCTTTAAAAATGACAAGCACCCATTGACAGATGAAAATTTGTGAAAAAAGAGCTCACAGTAGGAAAACACTGATTACAAGTGTAATTATGTGCATATACATACAGTAACAGGCAGGGAAAGATAATTTCCAGTGAAAAAAGTACAATTTTTTAGTGTATTAGCTGAGGCACTATTAGTCACCTCAACTAATTTAATCAATTTTTCTTGAGTAGTTGTTTATTCTGAAATAAGAGTATATCCACAACTCTTCGAGCCTACATCTGAGAACGTCTAAAAATTCAGGTTGCCCAACTAACTGGTTTTAACGAGTATACCAAACAATTACCTTCTCCCTGGGTCTCTGGATGAATACGATAAGGCTGATTTCCTGTTTCAGAACTCTGCTGCTGTTAAAATACACACACACATCCCTCTCTACTGTTTTGCTCCCACTAAAAAACATCTAAGAATGACTACCAATAACAAATCAAAAATATGGCTATAACTTACATAACTTCCAAAAAGATTATCAGTTCAACATTCATTAGAGATACTTTTCAACGTTATATACTTGAACTAAGCCAAATGCAAACTCTAATTTTCTACAGCAAAATCAGAATAAAGCATATGAAAGATTATGAAAGTTAAAATTATAATACTGATCCAACATTACTATAAAGTACATAAGGAGGTATCTTCATACTCTAATCTTTATATTCAATATTAGATTTACAAGTTACATCTGTAATATCTTTCTATTGTGAAAGCCATGCTCGTATGATTTATTTTACCAAAAGTAACTACTAAAACACTAGGTTTTAGCTAGTCTACAGTCACACAAAATGAAAAAGCATTAACTTTTACATAAAAAAGGTACTTTACAGAAAAATGTTCTATGAATTTGAACCATTTTAAAGGAGAACAGCTCCAAGTATGTGTGTATTACACAGCTTCCTTTAATATTTGGCTTTAATAAAATAAAATCAAGTCTCTTTATTCTATATCTTAAGCCAGGAAATTAACTTGGAAAGGACTTGCTTCTCCACCCCCCCAATTAGCAAAAATAGTTTTGCCTAAATGCATGCAGTATTTTAATCTGGGTAAGAACAATATGAACTAGAAATATATGTGGATTTTAAAATATGGATGCACACATAATGGCATTCATTACTATATTGGTAAAATCAAATTACTGATTTTGTAACTCCCTTGTTCAAATATTGCAAAATATGACTCATATTCCTACTGAAGCTGTTGTAATCATTATATCAAATTTATAATCATTTCAATAAGTGGTTTATCAAAATATTTGAAATTAGCCCTAACTGGTGTGTCTCAGTGGGTTGGGCATCATCCTGCAAAGGTCACCAGTTCAATTCCCAAACAGGGCACATGTAGGAGTTGCATGCCAGGTCCTCAGTTGGGGGGCATGTGAGAAGCAACCAATCAATGTTTTTCGCCCTCTTCCTCCCTTCCCCTCTCTCTAAAACAATAAATAAAATCTTTAAAAATATATTTAGAATTACATACTAAAATACTACTTAAAATTCCTATTTTAAAATTTAATAATATGCAATTTTAAAATACACTAACAGATATGAGAGTAAATCTTCACTCCTTGGTTTGAACAGATAACACTCTTAATTTTAGCTACCTATAAATGCTTGCTCCTGAAGAGATACCATTTTAATATGAATCCAATTATTGCAGTTGGGGAAAACAGCACAATAACTAATCATGGTTGGCTGCAGAATCTTCATAGTCAAAGAAAATACTAAAAATCTTGGAAAATAATTAAGTTGAAATGTAAAAGAAAAAAATAATTTAGAAATTAACTTTCTGAACCGCTAAACAAACTTAAAAAACGAAGTTTATCATAAAGACAGAAATATTGCCCTGGCTGGAATGGCTCAGTGCATTGAGCACCAGCCTGCGAACCAAAGGGTCACCGGTTTGATTCACAGTCTAGGGCACATGCCTGGGTTGAGAGCCAGGTCCCCAGCCGGGGGTACACAACGGGCAACCACACACTGATGTTTCTCTCCCTCTCTTCCTCCCTCCCTCCCCCTCTCTAAAAATAAATAAATAAAATCTTTTTTTTTAAAAAGACAAAAATACCAATAGGTAAATGGGAGGGATTACAAATGAAAACAAGGAAAAGTAGCTCTTTAACACCACACCCATTAAATATTATTAAGTAAAAAAAAAGTAAAGACTTTTAAACTTTTAATATCGGGATAAAAATCTCAGCTCCATGTGTGGCTCACTTACATTAAGAGGTACACATTGCCTGTCTGTCCAAAAAGGTATCATTCATTCTACCGCCTACAATTCAGGCCTGAATGAATTCTATAAACTGGTGTTAGTAAAAGGATCTACTATCATCAGACATTAATTTGAAATTGGCAAGATGTTTCTTATACAAAAAAGAGACCCTAGACACAAAGTTGCATTTGAGACCATACATTCAAAATCATATCTAAACTGAAATATTATATCTCCTTATATTAAGCATTTGGTATGAGAACTTCTCAATAAAAAACGTTAACATAATAAATATAACAAAGTAGATTAAAATTAATCAGATCCTATTCAACCCGATAAGCAGTTTTAAAGACTTCATGCAGCTTGGCATGAAATAACTTTTGTGTAGTGGTTCAAAATGCAATAAAATTTTAAATGGGGAAACTCATTTGCTGGCATGGACAAGAACTCAGTTGTAGGAAAAGGAAGAATCTGAAAAATATTTAAAGCAAATCTTTAAGGAGTTCTTAAGTCACTTGACTAATTAAGTTTTGTAATGATGAATTCTTTAAAATATCAACAGTTAAGAAAACTAGTTTAAAACTATCCAGATCTTGTATAACAATATCAAGTTAAAACATGATGTTTCTACTTAATAGCCAAACAATCCTGAAAAAGTAAATGAATAAAAGCCAGACTTTCATTACATGATCATTAGTTCTCAACTGGTATCTTTGTACAATATTTTAGTAGAAAAATATAAACAGCAGCATAACCACTGTTTCATTTCTGTAAAAGCTTAAAATGTTGACATTAGTGTTTAAAAGTCATAATTAATAGATAATTCCCAAAAGAGAAATGTCAAAACCAATTATATCAGTAAATTTTAACTTTTTCCTATATTTAAGTAACAGATGGCAAGCCTTAGTCCTTGGACACTACACAATAATCACAATCTGTGTGACCTTTTCAGTACTAAAAAGAATCCAAAAAATTGCCTTAATAACTAGCACCTTAGCTTTTTTACAGTATTATACATAATCTTGGTCATCTTAGACAAAACCTAGATATCTAAAATTGTACACTTCCAGTGTACTAAATTATTCCTCTTATATACATTTCCTACAACTAATCTATGAATGTTATTCAGATGTTAAGACTGCTTCTCTAGTTTTCAAAACATACATACATATACTCACAAACAAAACATTTTTGTCTTCACAATGTTTTCACAGCACCCAAGAAGGTATATACCACACCTAGATCAAAATTTCCTTAAGAGCTGAAATAACTTTTCCTCACTTGGAAAAATGTTACTCTAACCAGCAATTTTTGTTCAAAAAAAAGAGAAGAATTTGTTAGAACTTCTCTACTCAATATTTTTTATTCTAACCACTTGAATAAATAAATTCATTAAGAATTATCATTCAACTAAATGGTTAAAATTATTGCCCTTTTTTCGTATCTGACACTTAAAAATAGTATTTGACATAAACATGCAATTTTTGACCACAAAAACTAATATTGATCAAAAATACAAACACAGTAAACCTTCATCCATTAATATCACCAACTACTGAGGCAACTATGCAAATATAAATTATATCACTCTAAATATGCCTCAGGGAACACTAACATCTTGATGAGCCATACTCTTTCTCTTTAAAGACAGGAAAGCAATGGGATTATAACTACTTTAGTATAAAATGATGTGACAGTTTATTCAAATTACTTCTATATTCATTTTAATTTCAACATAGTATTTCTACAACAAGAAAAAGAAGTTTGACAGATCAAGTGTTTAAGCAAATTTTATTTCATCTCACTTAAGTAAAATATGCTTACTATGCAATAGCTTCCATATAAATAATAAGAAAGCTTCAAAACTCAAATGATTCAGCTACTTTTTGTGTAACAGATTATGATTTTGTGAATCAAAATCATGAAAATCTCTACTATATTTAGGCCATCGTAAATCCACTCTAAAGAAAAATCAGAAAATAGCAAAAATATATATATATTTGCCAAATACTGGATACAAGTTTAATGTATAACAACAGGGAAATATTTTTGATAACTTCAGTATTTAAAAATCATTACTTTAGGCAATTATAAGGTGCTCTGGAAATTGTTCAAACACATACACCCCTTTAAGTTCACTATGATAAATTACATTTTAAAACAGGTGCATATGAACAAAACAAGAAGCTAATATGGAAAGATGAAGTTTCAGAGAAGTAGGACAATGAGTACACTTTAAAATTTATTTTTAATTAATAGTGTTTTTATGAAAGAAATGTTAAGTACAGAAAGCAAATGGAGTTTTTTATTCATATACAGAAATAAACACCATAAGCTTTATTCAATTAAATTATAGCAATAAATGCTATCTGTTTTTCTTTTTTTTCCTTCCTTAGTTTTTCATTTATACTAGGTACTTTTCTTCTTTAAGATTTTTATTTATTTTTAAAGAGAGGGGAAGGGAGCGAGAGAGAGGGAGAGAGAGAGAAACATCAACAGGCTTCCTCTCCTATGCACTGTGATCGGGGACTCAGCCTGCAACCTAGGCACATGCCCTGACAGAGATGGAACTGGCAACCTTTTGCTCTTCAGGACAACGCCCAACCAACTAAGCCACAGCAGTCAAGGCGCTATGTTTTTCTTAACACTTTTGAAAGTTATATGATTAGCAGTCCTGGTTTTAAAATATTTGTATTTTTAAACTTTTTAATATTTAAAATATTAAAGATGATGTGGTACATATACACAATGGAATGCTACTCAGCCATAAGAAGAGATGAAATACTGCCATTTGCTACAACATGGATGGACCTTTAAAATATTATGCTAGTAAGAGAAGTCAGTCAGCCAGAAACAGCTGAGAACCATATGATTTCACTGATAATATGCACTGATAATATGGGATATAAAACTGAAACTCATAGACACAGACAACAGTATGGAGCTTACCAGAGGGAAGAGGGGTGGAGAGGGTAGTAAAGCGTAAAGGGGGCCAAATATATGGTCAGTGAAGATGATATGACTTGGAGTGGTGAACACACAATGCAAAATTAAATGTCATAGAAATGAAAAAATAGAAAATATTTATCAGTATTTCTGAATCTCTTGTAATTTCAAAAAGAATCATAACACTCAGTTAAAACTTAAATTTCATAAGAATTTTTAAAATGTGCCTTGACATTTTACTCTGCTTGTGCAAAGTCCAGAGGCAAAATAAATTATAAAATCAAACAAACTGAAAAAAAATCTAGGAAACAATCTATTCCTAGAACATTTTCGTAATTATGTTTACCTATCCTAAAAACAAAACAAAACAAAAAAATTCAGAATCCACTAAGCTACTCCCTTGGTATCTTCGCACATCTGAACTACTCTAAGACTCTGTCCCAAACTTTTCCAAAAACTTCACATTAATCCAAGTTTTTAATTTAGATAAAGCACTTTCATTCAATAGGCTGACACAGTAACTTAGGGTCTAGAAAAGAATGTACTACGTGCATCAGAAAGTTTTAGAGCCAATCTTACTTTCTTTACCCAGAAAGATGTGAGAAGTTTTATAACTTGTCAAAATTTGCCATTTTGCAACAGTACATTTAACTTCACTACATCTGACTATAACAAAACCAGCTTTAGAATTAAAAATGTTTAAGATTAAGGAATTTGTTAACCAACAACAAAAAACAAGTATACTTGTTTTCAAGAGCAAAATATTTCCCAACAACTACATAATTAAACGAAACAGCTAAAGATTACTTTAAAAATTACTGGCAATATAAAAAAAAATTTAATGCTTTCTTTTTATAAAGCAAACACTCATCCTCTTAGAGCAGATCTATGTAAAATCTTCATGCAGTGCATTACACTTACACATTTATTGAAAATATCTTCAGCCTTTTCTAACAATTTGAAAGCAACAAATTCACAATCAGCCTAAAAGACTCCTCCAAATTAACCTTTCTTATTACCAGGGATATCTTTTGTGGATAAAGTTCTTATTGTAAAGAATACTGGCCTAGCAGCAGTCAGAAAACCTCGATCTTAAGGGCCTGGCTCCATCATTTATTAGGAATTTAACCTTAGAAACCACAACCTAAGGCAGAGGTACTGACTTTTATTAAATATTTTACCCATTACAGACCAGACATTTTACACCTGTAAACCAGTTTCTCAACCACAGCAGTACTGGCAATTTGGGGCCAGATCATTCTTTGTTGTGGGAGGGGCTGTCCTGTGTATTGTAAGATGTTGAAGCAACATCCCTGCCCTCCACTCACTGGATGCTAATTGCAACTCTGCCACCCTCAGCTGTGATCACCACAAATGTCTGGACATTGCCAAATGCCCAGACAAGGTGGGAGGGATCACTCCCAGTTGGCAAGCAATATGAAAACATCTAAACTACACTTTTAACAAACCTAAAAACCCACCCCATATGCTAAGGATTTTTACTACCACATTAGAGATGTGGGAACTAAGGTTCAGTAAGGTTTAGTGTATTTTTTCTTACACAACTGATTAAGTGACTAACAAACAATTTAAACTAGATTTTAGGTGCAGCTCATTCCCGAATCTATTCATCTTCCATTACACACTATAGTGCCTTTCTTAAACTCACTGCCTCATCTACAAAATCAGGATTATTTGCCATGCTGAACTATTTGGGGTTTAGAGATTTAATGATAATGTATGTGTAAATGCTGTTAACCTATAGGAGATATCACCTAAAGATTTGCTTGACAGGAGATCATGTAACAAAGTGATTCACAAAGTATGATTCCCAGACCACCAGCATCAGTATCCCTTAGGAACTGGTTAGAAATAAATTCTCAGATGCCAACCCAGACCTACTGAATGACAAACTCTGGAGGTGGTGCAAGTATCTATTGTTTAACAAGCCCTCCAGGTTATCCGGATACCCCTAAAGTTTGAGAACAACTGATATAACAGAATTGGAAAAATACTATACCAGATGCCCTAAAACCCTGCATCCTTCTTTGGACTCAATCTATGTACCGACTTTTAAAAAGTTACTGATTCTACTGGAGCTACGATTCCTACACTACAGAAGAAAAGAGGAAAGT
The DNA here is from genome assembly GCA_004026545.1 of Mormoops blainvillei. NCBI lineage: Eukaryota > Metazoa > Chordata > Mammalia > Chiroptera > Mormoopidae > Mormoops > Mormoops blainvillei. The sequence goes on along the minus strand of PVJD01000366.1, from coordinate 366,751 downwards.
AATGCTGACCCTATGTGGTTTTTTAAATCTTCTTAAATTATTTCTATTGTATTTTTTTCCCATTACCATTTAGTCCCTTTATACTCTGTGCCCCCCAACAATCACCTCACTGTTGTCCATGTCCATGAGACCTTTTCCATTTTTGCTCAATCCATTCACCCCTTATGCCTCCCCTTAAATGTCATCCTGCTCTCTTTCCATGAGTCTTGTCTCAATTTTGCTTTTTAGTTTAGTTTGTTCATTAGATTCCACATATGAGTGAAGTCATGTGGTATTTGTCTTTCTCTGACTAGCGTACTTCACTTAGCATAATGTTCTCCAGGTCCATCCATACTGCCGCAAAGGGTAAAATTTTCTTTTTTACGACTGAGTAGTATTCCACTGTGTAAATGTCCCATAGTTGTTTGCCCAAAACACTAATTTAAAAGAACATAAGCACCCCTATGTTCATTACCATGTTATTTACAACCACCAAGATATGGAAGTGGCCCTATGTCTTAGGTTACTTCTTTTTTTCTTCACCAAGTCAAACAAAACTAATGGTTAAGAAAAGGCTTTTTTAATAATAATAATAAAAAATACTGAACAAATATAAGACTGTCAGGGTATATACTAGCTAATTCTATTTAATTAATTTAATTAATGTAAGTTAATTAAAAAGAAAAAATCCTTCTGACTCAAGTCCTCATTTTTTCATGTTTCATAAATAATAAAAACGATAAACAAATTTCACAACATGGCTAAATTACACCTGACAAAGCACTGTTTTCACATTATGAAAAAATAAAATAAAATAAAATAAATAAAATAAAATCTCAGTCATCCCATTGTATTTCTGAAAGACTCAAGAGTAATGTAATTCATAAATACGTATTTTAAAAATACCTAACAATTTGCCCTGGCTGGTGTAGCTCAGTGGATTGAGCATCAGCCTGCGAACCAAAGGGTCACAGGTTTGATTCCCCAGTCAGGGCACATGCCTGGGTTGTGGGTCAGGTCCCAAGCAGGGGGCACTTGAGAGGCAACCGCACACTGATGTTTTTCTCAGTCTCTTTTTCCCTCCCTTCCCCTTTGTCTAAAAATAAAATAAGTAAAATCTTTTTCTTTAAAAAGCAAAAAACCTAACAATTAACCTTACTAACATCCCCCAAATTTCATTGTAAAAGTAGAAAAAAGTTTTCAATTCTACTTATTTAATCTACAAAATCGCCATTTCATAGTAACTAGAATAATCTAAAGTAAGAGTTCCTCTTATTTATGAGAGCAAAAGAATTTTAAATGAAAAAAATTGCATACATTTTAAAGCAGTGCTTTGCAACTTTGAACATGTATGCTATATTTATGAATAAATTTAAGAATACATCTGATTTGAAGAGTACCTCATTCAAATCACAATGCATTTCATAACACCTTAATTATATCCTCTTTAAACTCAGAAATATTAAACATAAAAAGATTAATGAGAAAACCTTATTTTAGCCAGAAAATCTACAAAATTCAAAGAAAACTAAATACTACTCTGAAGAGCTTTAATAATAATAAATCAACTAACTTTTGGGTAGTGATATAAAGCAAACCATAGACCCATGTAGCATTAGAGAGAGACACAGAAAGTGAGACAGTGTTTTAGACAACTCAATTTTCCCAGATGTCAAAATGCACAGTTCAATTCTACAACCTATACCTGGACCAAAAGATAGTCAGTTTTTTAAACACATAAAATGTGTTTAAAATCACATGATCAGCCCTGGCTGGTGTGGATCAGTGGGTTGAGTGCCAGCCTGCAAACCAAAAGGTTGCCGGTTTCATACCTGGTCAGGGAACATGCCTGGGTTGGAGGCCAGGTCCCCAGTTGGGGGTGTGTGACAGGCAACCAATTGATGTTTCTCCCTCATCAGTGTTTCTCTCCCTCTCTTTCTTCCTCCCTTCCCTCTTCTCTGAAAATAAATGAAATCTTTTTCAAAAGCCATATAATTAGAAAGTCACATATATAATTAAGTAGGAAACCATTCTACAATACTAAAAATAGCAAGCAAAAACCCCTGGAAATCAAGTGCTTCATATTGAGGGTACACTGGGAGACCAGAATAAACAAAGAGGGAAAAACCAAAAAAGATCCTTATGCACATGTAAAAGCCTTTATGAGGCAGGTCTCAAGCTTATTCCATACTTCTCCATACCTGATAAAAATAAATGAAGAAAAAAATCCTTTAGCTCTTTCTTCCCAATTCTAGGGCCAAAAATTATATTGACAATCTCGAGTAAATGTGAAAATGGGACACAATAATACAATGATTTAACACTAAATTTAAATTCTATGTTATATTAATGCACTGCCAGATTAAGTATAAATTGTATCGTAATAAATATAACTGGCATTCAAAGTTGCATGACTCATCCAAAGTCTTACCACACATGCACAAAAAATGCTAAGAAATATAGCTTTTTTGATAAACAATTTACATAACTCTTGTACACATAAAATTTTCCTTTCATTTGAGGCAGAGATTCTTCTTCATAAATAAAAAATCATACTTAAGTTGATCTATCTTTAACGCTAAAGAAAATTTAATGTAACAAGATTTTATCCTAAAACTTCTACTTTAGTATGCCATTATAATAGGAAGTTTTTATCGTACCTTCACATTTTAAAGCAAATACTTTTTGATTAACATAATTAACTTGTTTGGTCAATAGTATGAGTAGGCAGAGTTTTACATTCTATTTGCGATGAAACAGCAAAATCACAGACCTGTTACATACATACTCAGAGCTCCTAAAGGAATATCCCATATTTTAAAAAAACACTCAGAGCTTAAACCAATTAACATTCTAACGTATCCAAACTGAGGAAATTCACTCATATTCACTGCTCCTCCCATAAATAAAATACAAAAAACTTCTCATATACGGGTAATCTGAAAGTATGATTTTTTAAAAGATTTATTTTTTTTAGAGAAAGGGGAAGAGACAGAAAGAGGGAGACAAACATCAACGTGTAGTTGCCTCATGTGCGCCCCCTACTGGGGACTTGGCCTGCAACCCAGGCATGTGCCCTGGCTGGGAATCAAACTGGCCACCCTCTGGTTTGCAGGCCGGCACTCAATCCTCGGAGCCACACAAGCCAGGGCTGAAATTATAATTTTTAAGAGAAGCAGCTACCATTTAAGTATTTACAATGTGTCAGGTACTATGCTAAGTGAATTACTTGTATTATCTCATTTATTCTTCAAGACAAACTTTATGTGGGTAGCTACCATTATCCCTATTTTACAGATAAAAGAGTTAAGAGGGTTAAGTAACCTACTAAAAGTCATCCAGCTACTAAGCACAGAGCCAGGATTCATTCCAACACAAGGCGGGCTGGCTCCAGAGTGTACACTGCCACCCTAAAATCTAAAACGAAACTGTACACACAATGTGTAAATAAAACTAATACTCAACATTTTAATGAAATTTAAAAGATTTAACCTAGTCTGAAAATTCTAAAGTAATCTCTTAAAGGGAAAAGTTCATTTTTAAGAAATATTATGTTAGTTTGCTAACTATATTCATTTTACCTGTATACATAGAACATTCACACACTTACAAGATTCACTGTCTATACAGATTCCCCGTTCATACTTATGAACGGTGAATCTAACTTATAAGTGTGTAAACATTCGAGTTGTCTTTTCCACACTAGGTACAGATTAAGAATATTCTTTTGCTGACAGGTTCAAGCCACACTACCCATCTGTCAATATTATCAAAACCACCACTAAGTATATAGGTAATAATCTGAAGATATCCACCCATCTCTTAAATGCCAAATGTTGAAAATGAAGAGTATCTGCCTTAACAATATTTCCACTAAATTAAAACTTCCCATGCAAAATTAATTTGCCCCTAAATTATGTTTATTCTTCCTACACTAATATTTTCCAACAGCCATGTTTTATTCCAGTGCAATTTATATTAAAAGAACCAAATTGCTAATATCTATAACCAGCAGAAAAAAATTTGGAAAATTAGAGGATAGATGAACAGTCAAGCCCAATATACTAATTTCACCTTTCCTGACAAATGAAAGCATTTTACACTAGTAAGTGCATATATTCAATACTTCCAAAGAGACTCATTATTTTCAGACCAAAACACTTTCGACCACCTAGCAAAGAATGCATATGATAGCATACGGCCCATATAAAAAAATTAGGTATCAGTTTGCTCTATAAATCCTTACCAACTTAAGGTTATTCAGTCTAACCTTAACATTATTGATATCTCTGATAGCAACTGAACTAATTTCAAAGCTACCAGATAGAAACCCAGTGTAAAACAGAACTGGGTAATTACTGAAATCTTTACTGACCCCAGTCTCACAAGTTGATAGAAATGCCTTAAATCACTATCCTTAGAACAAATCCTAATACCTTTTCTTAAAGAATTCAGGCCACAGAAGAATTCTCCAATACTGACAATACTTAAAATCAAGTTTATTTAACATACACGCACTCAGAGGATAAAAATTCAGAACCAATGGCCTCTATAGGTAAAAATTTGATACTAACTAAACTTCTTACACTACCTTAATAACATATATTCTGGGAGGTAAATCCTTTTTGTTGTAAAGTATAGCCGAGGCCTTACATTTCAAGTCAAAAACTGTTATATGCATGCGCACTTCTGACTCTCTCTTTACAAACTCTGATTTCACATACAATATTAATATAAAAACATTTTTCCTATACTTTTGCCTTACTAGTATGATATTAATGTAAAACCATTTCTTATACTTTTGTCTTACTAAAAAGGCTGAGGTGAAAATTTTAAAATAGAATGTTTACTGAGTGTCAATGTTGAAACTTTGTGAACTGATTTTTCTCATAATACTCCATTAAAAGTCACTGATTACTTAAATGCCTTAAAAATTATAAAAAAGTATTAAGCTATCACCAAATGAACAAATAGCAAATGAGGCAAATTTCTAAATGAGAACTCTTGAAAATAAGAATTGAAAACTTCACTTTCAAGTAAGGAATTTTGTAACATTAAGAGGTTTGTATACTGTGTGTGATTATTAGGAAAAGGTAGATAAACCGTTCCACACAAAAATTAAAATTATATCTCAAGCTACCCTTCTGATATTGTTGAAATAAAATTCTAAAAGGTAATACATACAAATACATTTTTCTATTGTCTTTCTAAAACTAAACCTAAAATTAATGCAGTTATATCTCACCATATTTTGATATTCATTTAGTATTTTAGTATATTATATGCAATGTAAATCTGCATTGATGACTGCACTACTGAGCAAACATTTACAATGGACAGCAATAAAATTCCTTTTTCCTTATATTGAGTCACATAACCTGTAAATTACTCTCCATTCAGATGTGCTTTATTCTTGAATAAGCTTTATGAAACTGAAGTTTGTAAATTATCTTAGAGCAATTAGGTGGCCCAGTTATGTTGTTTAGGAAAGAAATCAAACTTAACAGATACATTAACAGTGTAAAATTAAAACCATGAATAGACTCTAAAAAAAACCCCTCACAATATGATCATTTCAGTAATCACTAATCTTGAGAGATAATACAGTTGATTTCCACAGACACTGTACTCTCTCTAAGTTAAAAATAATCCCTATTAAGATTAATATCGGAAAAGACACAAACTTATCAAACAATAAGAATGCAACAGTAGCCTAGTTTCCATGAAATCGAAAGACACTAAATATTTTACAAACTCACATTCAGCACTACATTCCATACTAGCGTTAAGAATAAAACCCTGCCCACAAATTATTATTAGAATAATTCAATTTTGCAAAAAACTTTTACAACTGAATTATGGTCCTCAATTTTCCTTTGAGAAATCACCTCATTATTAATCTTTTTTTATCATATAAAATACTCCAATGACTACTTTCATAAAAAGATTTAACTTTCAACAGGCTAGCTGTTGAAATAGATCATACAATGTGCCAGAGAAAAGTCTTCAATGGCCATTTTAATTTCCCCCCTACTATAAACAAAAAACACTAACAAAACACTAAAGTGAAACCAAGCAAACCAAAGTGCTTTGGTGTATCAAAATTATTGGAAGTGTAACTGTCTTTAAAAAGTAAGCCCTTCACTGACCCTTTCCTAATTTTTTTTCATATCCACATTTGGCTCAATAAAACCACAACTCTAGAAATTAAGTGTTATTAGTCATTTGATGCAATATTTGATACTGCTTTCTACTCAAACCATAACTAAAAACACAGTTTTAGAGAAAGTTGTAAGTCACATAAATTTCACATATAAAGGCACGCATACTCTGAAATGAAAAAAGAAATGGCCACCCATCTCATTTCTCATATATAAGCAACTGGTAGAATAATTTTAGTTTTATAACTCTGATAATTTTAAATCTATGGGTAAAGTAAAAATAGCACAAACAAACTGATTACTAAAAGTAATCTGTGTACCAAATGCATTCTAAAATTTTTTTTGAATGGGGCTTTTTAAAAAAAGTTTAAATTAAAACATTTAATTTGCTCTTATATATCTATACAACTAGCAACAGTGCACTACTTTTGAAATGTTACAAATCAGAAGAGTTTCTCCGTAATTAATTATCTTGTAGGCAAGCGGGTCAAGTTCAGTGAAATTTTTCAATTAATGCAATCTCCAAAATTTCCAATTTTTTCTTCAATACTATTTTTAACTTAGATAACTGTTAACATTTTGTGTGCTGTAAAGCTATTTCTTCAAGGACTTTTATCATTTCAAAACAAAATCTGGGCAAATTAGCTGTGCACATTCATATGAAGCTACACAGCCAAAGACATATAACCTCTTCAAACATATAAAATGTTTTCTTTAAAAAAAATAAATAATAAATAATAAATAAATAAATAAATCTTTCCCACAATATTTCAGCAGGACATATATACACATTAGTGTCACTCTACCTTTAAGCAAAATGTTTACTGAAATTTGCTAAAATAATTTTTACTAAGAATACTCTATTAACACTTACACAATTACATAATTTTAACTAAATACTGTCCACTGCTACAATTCACACCACCCAATTTTTGGCCTTAATAGACTAGTTCGGTCACCTCAGACCAATAGCTTAATTCTGTTTTTCATGCTTTATACACTGGCCTACCAATAACTCTCAATTCCTGTGATACTTTCCAGTCTGCGAAAGGAGGGGCTCTATCCCCATCCTTGATCAAAACCAGTTTCTTATATCTGAAACTACAAAGATTAATGACTTTTGATAACCATTATCTTTTGAAGTACAAAGGCCCAACTTTTAAACAACCAAAAATATGAACCGTTAAAATTTTCTGGGTTTCTGTCTTGAATATTTAACAAGCTGACTCAGTAAATTTAACATTATGAAAAAACTAACATACCTACCATCTGAAGCTGGAGTAATCCACTCTCACCAGCATTTCTGGCTATTAGCTGGTCAATTATACTTGACATGCTACACGAGTCAGAGTAAATTCAAGGGATGCCTAAAGTTGTCAAAGGGCCTGAAACCTAAATAAGGTTGAGTAGCAATTCTGGCATCACAATGCTTAAATTTCAAGTGAGAACTTAAGTTTAATCTTTGCAATCACCATTTGCTACACACAATCCCTTGAACCGACACAACATTATTATCTGGGATCAAAAACCACTTTATCTCCATTCTATTAGGTGTAACAAGAGCACTGAATATAAAATGCCACTGGAACTGCAAATTTCATGCCCTATCCTACATCACCCCATTAGGAGAGAAAAAGGCAAATTTAACAAAGATCCAATAAGAGTGCGTTATGAGGTAGGTATATTATGGCACTATTGATCTCAAACGACAGAACTTCTAAATGCAGGTCAAAGTTGTAATTAACTTAGTTTAAATATATCGACCTTACTTTTGCCCTCAAGTAAACACCATATAATGCTGGAAATGATTCTGCTTCTAAAATCATGCAAATCAGCTCACAATTCACATTTTAAAAGAAACTATCGATGCACCCCAGGAAACTAAGAACAATCACTGCAAGATTTCTGATGCAATATGCGTACGTGCAACACTAATTTTCATTTAATCTGATCTATACCCTTGATCTAGGGCCGAAAGCCAAGATTTAATCAAAATATACTCAACCTCAAAGCGTCTACTTGTCTGTTCATTTACTAGACCGGATTTCCAAGCCCACTAATCTCTATTAGCGTACTGTATTCTGTATTAATGGACAATAGCCTTTGGGAAGAGACCCCACAGATAGATTAAGAAACCAATCGGTGCCTTGACACTTGGCAACCAGGCCAAGAGTTAACGTCTAGCCGAACACACCCTAGGTTGAATGAATTCAAAAGAGACACACACAAAATATATATATAATCTAGAAATTCGACCAGGGTTAAATGTTATAGTCACCCAAACTATGGAAATTTTTCGCATCCGTCTACTCCCACGTTCTAAGAGAGAGTGACAGAAAGGCAAAAAGCAGCAGCCGCAGAAATGGATACAGGTCAAGTCTAAGTCGAATCCATCCTCTTGATATCTCCTTTTGTTTCTGCTAACGATCTCTTTGATGATGGCTGTCATGTCTGGGAGCCTGTGGCTGAAGAAAAAGGAAGAGAGAGATGGCAGAAGCTGCTGGTGGCGGGGCTTCTTCTGCAGGATGGAAATGGCTTTGGACTTGGCGGTCGCTGATGCCCCCCGCTCTGCTGCCGCTGGGCTCTGGACCGCAGCCGGGTAATGGCTGCTGCGGCGGCTGCTGGATGGTTGCAAAGACTGGGCCTGCTTCTCCTCAGCAACCAGAGGCCTGGCAGTGGCGGTAGCGGAATGGGGAGAAGACGAATAATCCTCGGAACGACTGCCTCCTCCGGCGGCCTCCGGAGCCCGGGCCAGGGGGGGTGCGGCGGCGGCGGAGGGGAGGTTTAAAACCGCCCCGGGTCCCTGGACGTGCCGCCGCCGCCGCCGCCGTGTTGGAGGCAGTAGGAGGGGAGAGACCAACTCTCCGGCGTTCCCAGCCCTGGAAATGGTGACAGGCGGCTCCGACCACCTCCTCGGAGCTGTAGCCGCTGCGGCTGCCGCCGCTTCTCCCCCCCGCTCCAGGAGCGGGAGGTGCCGCCGCCGCGCCTCAGCCGGCTCCCGCCCGAGCCCGAGGCTTCCACCTTCCCTTTCAGAAGCCGAGGACGAGGCTGCTGCTGCACGGTTAGAAAAGACGAAGAGGAGGCAAGGAACGCCGCCGCTGCCGCCGCCGCCGCTGGCCGGCCGGCTCCCCGAGGGCGCTGCCCCCGCGGCTGCTCACAGGCGCTGAGAGGGGCTCTGGGCCGCGGCCGCCGCCGTCTCTCATCTCCCTCGCCTGAGCCCGGCCTCTCGTCACAGCGGCTCAACTCTCAAACTTCCATCATGGCTGCAGCTTCCGAGACGAGAGAACTAAGCTCACCCACAGCGCAGCCGCGCTCCAGCGCCCGAACGTGTATCCTGCCGCAGTGCACAAAGAGTTCCGCCACATCACCGTCCGCCGGTCGTCCCGCCCCCTCCGCCGCCGCGCGGGGAACCCGAGCACCCCGGGAGTCTGAGGAAGGGCGGGAGGCCTACGGGAGCGCGCTGGGGGAGGGAAGGACAGGGTAGGGCAGGGATGGTAGGAGGGGCAGGGGCTGCATCTCCGGGTGGGAACGCCGAGCCCCAACCTGCCGGCGACACCGAGCATGCCCAGTGTGGCCGTGCGGGGCCCGCTCGGGCTTGTTCCGAGGCGCCGGCCAGTAGCGAGCTGCACTTGCAGCGGCGGTTTCTGCAGCAACGCAGGGCGGGGAGGACGAGCTAAGCCTCGGCCTGTGCCCAGAAACGCAGCCGGATGCAGGGTAGGCTGTCGCAGGGTGCTAAGGGTGAAAGCTGAGGCGGATGTGTTGAGTGGTGTCACTGACGCGAGTCTGAGGTGACCTGTGTACAGGTGCAAAGGACCGGGTGACTGCGCTGGTCCGTGTAAAGGGAAATGCAGGAACGGTCCCTGCAGGGAGGGTAACCCTCCCCCTGCGCCGCTCCTAAGTTTTCCTGGCATGGCGTGCAGCCTCACTTTTACACCGATGTCGGATCGCAATCGTTCGCAGAGATTTTAACTGTAGCAGCCTTTGCCAGGAAATTCCACCTTCCCCCAACCCCCACCTCCGCGTCCTCAAGGTGTCAGTCTTAGCACAAAGAACAACCCCCCTATTGTGTCTCCAAAGTGTATCACTTAATCCGGCCCTCTTTCACCGCCCCACCTCCCGCTTCCCAGGCAATTCGGCCCTTTTGCCCTAAAAATGAAAGTCGACCACACTTAGCCGAGTAAGAACAGCGTCCCGACTTTCTAGGACTCAAAAGACAACTGTCTAAGTGGACTCAAAACGGATCCCCTGGGCGGATGGAACCCGCAGCCCCTGCATTGCCCCTTGGAGGACTGAGCGTTTCCCCCCGTTGGGGATCTGGTTCGGTTCACCGCGTCGAACTCAAGCTCTGTCCTCAGAGCCTATGTCGCCCCGCCCCTTTTGGGCCGCTGAGAAAACACGGATGGGTGGACCACCCTCGGGCCAGGTTCCGCGCTCCCCTAGCAGGGCCGTGTACGCTGAAGGCGCGGGTTGCTGGCCCCGAATGAGAAGTACGCGACGGTAGGTAGCTGCAACCCCTTCAAGTGGGCGGGGCCGAAGAGACCTAGGAGGGTTCAAAGGAGGTGGAGGGATACACGGGCCACAGTCGGAACTACTTTCAGGAGGAGGTCACGTGTGTTCCTAGTTGGGGAACTTTCCAAATTCCCACTCGCCTATGATAGCTGGAGAGATGAGTGGTTCGCTTCCTTTACCCCGGGCGTGCCTGCCTTGTGCAGGGAGCGGGACCCCAGAGCCCCCCCAGTTCACGGCGGGAAAACTACCTCAGAAGAGCCACCCACCCCAGAGCGCTGTCGGGGCTCACGGCTGGGGAGCTGGTTACACAAGCACCCACATCCAAGCACGTGCCCCGCCTTCCCGCACCGTTGGCTGCCACCGCTGCTTCTTGCAGACCTAGGTACGAGAGTTCCCAAGCTGGTCCCACCTTTCGCCTGCTATCCCCTGAGCATGCCAAATGACCGAGACCTGAGACTCCTAGCTCTGGATCATCTAACACTGCGTATTCCCTACCACAGGAGGAGGAGCTGTGCCATGGAGGTCTGTGTCTTCCTCGCTGGTGCCCTGCCCCTTAGGGCGAACCTTTCTGGTGCCGTGCCACGGGGAAAGAGGGTATCTCTTGCCGCAGCCCGCTGCTTCAACACACCGATGTTGCAACAAACTTCCAGTCGCTAAGATACTAGCCTTGAGCTGGTGAGCGCGCCCCACCTGCTGTAAACTCCGCCAAGTGACTTATCTGGTCGGAGAACCTCATCAATGGCCGTCAGCCCAGAACAAACCTGTCAAGTCTGCTTACAGCCCCATTAGTTGACCCATCCCTGTGAGGGTGCTGGTTTGGAAATGCTGAGAACTGGAGCACGTTTACCTGGACTTTGATCAGCTACAGAGCGAATTGTCCACCTTCTGCTTGGTGAAAATAGGCATCGATCAACACCAATCTAGGAATTTGTTCCTTTTCTTCCCCCTGGGAAGTAAGACTCAAGGAGAGAACTGGAAGCTAAAAGTAATCTGTGTTGAGACAAACTGAGAGGCGCTGGGTCGGTTTAGGCATTTGAAGAATAGAGATCAATTTGCATGAGTATTGCAGTAATTGGGAGTAGTTGTCTAGGAAAGTCTAAATATTTATTTAGTATATGAAAAAGAAGGTTGTATATGAGCACATCATAATCGTAGGCAGCCCCTGAAGACTAGAAACCCCAAGAGACCTAGCTTAGAAGCCACAGGCCATTACCTAACTCCAAGACTACTAATTAAACCAGTGATACTTAGTGTTCTTAGGGATCAAGTATGCTCCATAAATCTTGCATTTATATTCAACACCCTTTTATGATAGGTCTACAAGAGTTAACATCCTGCTGAAACTTAAGTGTTGGTATTTACTGGAAGCTGACTGTGTGCATGGTCTTGATCAGCTTGGGGGAGAGAGGGACCATAAATGGAAAAGGCAATGAAGGGCAACCTGGAAAGAGTAGGAGAAAATCCTGCTCCTACTTTGGTTTCCAAAGATGAAAGTCCTGTCCACACAGCCTACTGGAAGCTAGAGATTTCTTTATTCTACAAATAACAAAGGACAAGGAGTCACTGATTTCTAGGTGTTTCACTAGACTGCATGGTAAAAACATGAGCTGTGCCCAGTTGAATATCAACTACTGCTTGATGGGGGCAAGGCAAAGTGAAGATGAAGGTAAAAGAGGGGAAGTAGATTGGGGAAGGGTAAAATGTCCCCTGTTTGTTTCTCAGGTTGCTGACCTTGTCCCCAGAGTCCCTGAAGCCTACCCTGTGTGAGAATTACTTTTACAGCATCTGAGAAGTTCTCAGATCCACTCCTGGGAAGAACATGTGTTTGTTCATTTCTGCCCTGCTGGAGTTAGGTATGAGGAGAGAGGATTCTTTTCAATTTCTTTAACACAGTTATTGAGGAACAGAGAGAGTATGCATCACCAGCGCTAAAGTGTGGGAATATGAGACTGGCCCACAAGCCCTTCCATTAGCTAAAAGGAGAAAATGGGAAATAGTTTTGCTGCTATTCTAAACAACAGGTCCCTGTACTTTTCTCTAGTGGTGAAGGAAAGAATCACCAATGTTGGCAGATATTTGGCCAGCCTGACAGCAGTATCAGGCAGGTATTAGAAGTTGCGGAATAAAAACCACTTCCCCTTCCCACTGTTAAGCAGACTCCCAAAGGAAATACTGATGTGTCCTTTTTCAGTTTTGTTTTTCTTCACTTTTTTCTTCTATCCAAGAAATCTCCTTATCCAGGTGGTAGGACTGAAACCTCTAAATACCTGACCCTATCTAATGTATAGAAAGTTCTTTGAAAAATAATTTTAAAAATTTGCCCCGGCTGGTGTGGCTCAGTGGATTGAATGTCGGCCTGTGAACCAAAGGGTCGCTGGTTCGATTCCCCCATCAGGGCACATGCCTGGGTTGCAGGCCAGGTCCCCAGTGTGGGGTGCATGAGAGGCAACCACATATTGATGTTTCCCTCTCTTTCTCTCCCTCTCTGTCTAAAAAAATCAAATAAATAAAATCTTTTTTAAATAATTAATTAAAAATAATTTAAAAAATTTAATGGCAAATATTTGCTTGGCAGTACAGATAACACAATACATATTGGTTTCTGAACACCAGTTTTTTACCTTTCGGGATTCAGAACACCCTACAGAGAAACAGAAGCTTGTAACAAAGGGAAAATTATATAAAGCTCCAAGGAGACTATATTGAATAATCAGTGAACATGACAAACAAGCTTTAATTATAGTTTCTAACAACTAATTCCAAATCTGTATTGTTAGCACACCCAAAAAATATCCAAAGAAAGTATCTTTTGATAAATGACCAGCAACTTGATGTAGATGATATAAATAGCTGACGGTTGATGTGATCTTTGTAGGTTCTGCTAAGAACATGTCTTTTGTTGAATACTACATGCTATAGTGCCTTTCTCATCTCTTGCACACTGACCTTTCATATAGAGTTGTAAATAAATAGCTTTAATTTTTTAAGCAACTTTCTCTATTTTTATTGTTTAATCATTGTTTTCAAAGTAATGCAGAATAGAAAAATATAATAGTTAATGGTTTGAATCTGAACCACCTCATTCTTCCAATGGTCCGAAGGCTTTTCCCTTATTTACCTTTATTACAAATATTGCTGTTCTTTTAAATAAAGATATTTTGCCCAAGACATTTCAGCAGAAAGCTCTGCTATGTATTGTACAAGTAACTATGTCCTAAAAGAGAAGTTTCCATGATTGTCTCTGAACTCTTCATGTCCTAAATCTATCCTGGAGCTATTTCAAATGGCCCTTATGTTTTGTTTCACACCTCAATAGAGAGGTATGCTGTATGAAATTATCACTCTGGAAATGAAGTTTGGGCTGGATACTCCTGGGAACCACAGAGCAGACCAGGCATTCACTGTGTCCAAGTGGCGTTCAGAAATTGTGACTCAAGACTAGAGAGTGATAGAAAAGAAAAGATCTAACATGGCAAGACAGCTTTGACTGTTTTAGTCCCCAGTCTAACATTGGCTATTGGATATTCTACTTTGGTCCCCTTAATATTAATTCTAACTCTAGCCCTATGGAATACACATTCTGCTTTTTAGCTCTTCCAATAATAGAAAAATATAATGATTTTTATGTACCAGAAAGTATGGGGGCATTTACCAGCCACCTTACAGAGTAGCCCTCATTTGCCTAGGTATAGGAGGCACATTGAGAAGTCAAGGTTGACCCTAGCCTCATCCCTATCCTTCGGAACATCCTGCTGGCTTCCGAGACATCACTTTTTCTGACAACAAAGAATACCTTTTTGAAAGAGAAAATACATGGGATAAACTCAATTTAAAGTATCTTTTTTTGTCTGTCTTCTTGATAGTGTGTAGTCTTCATTCATTCATTTAATGATCCCACCAACAAATATTGGGGTGTATATTATGGGCCAATACTGTGCTAAACTCTGTAAATAGAGCAATGATACGACATATAGGGTCTAGCTTTTATGAAATTTAGTCTCCTTGGAGGAAGTTAAAGCAATAGAAAATACCCTGAAGTTTCATAACTGTTGCAATTATTTATTGCTATATAACAAACCACCATAAACTTGGTGGCTTAAAAAAATCATTTATTTTTTTCACACTTCTGCAATTTGGGAAGGACACAGTTGGATAGTTCTTCTCCTTCTCCAGGATGTCAGCAGGGGTCAGACATGTGGTTGCACTCAGCTGTGAGTTTGGCAGGGGCTGGAATGTCCAAGATGGCTTAACCCACATGTCTGGCACCTTGGCTTGAGGAGCTGTAAAGGCAGAGGCCTTCCCTATCTTCCTGTAATTGCTTATCATTTTCAGGTCCAGCCCAAGCTTCTTTTGTACAATAATTGGATCCCAAGAAGAAAAAAGTGGAAACTACAAGGTCTCTTGAAGCTGGAGTTTAAAAATCCCAGAACATCACTTTTATTGCATTCTTTTGGCCAAAGTAAGTCACGAGGCCAGCCAGATCCAAGGGTAAATGCAAGAGACTTTACTTCTTAATGGAAGGAGTGGCTGTGATGGGAGGAATTATTAGCAGTCTTATTTGGAAACACTATCATAATCCACCATCTGGCCACAAAAATGCACACATACATACCCATACAAAGACATACAAAATATACCTGCTTCCTCCCCCAAAATGATCATTCTGTATAGCATTGTCTCTAAGGTCTCGGATCTAGTCACTTACAGTAGGCCCAGATGTGGATGAGGCATTTGAGATCCTGCTCCTCTTCGCCTAGAGACCTGCAGACTAAAAAGACAAGCTACATGTATAACATACAGGGACAGAATCCCTGCAATAGACACTCCTGTTCAAAAGGGAGAGGGGGGAGGGAGGGCACATAGCAGTCACTAGCCTGTAGTATTCCGAAAGCCAGCCAAACACTGTCATCCTGACCCTGAGCACCTGGTTCTCCAATGGAGCCTGCTGCTTCTCCCTCAGAGCAGTTCCCTAATCCAGTGTTCTTGGCTCCTGCTCTGGGGTCCAAGCTATCATTTCTGAGTTAATCTTCCTTTTCCATAAGAAACTGCCTGCTCTTTACACTTAAATAGCTCCCTCTAGTTCCTTCCTGCCCAAAGAACTTTGAGGGCCTAGAGGCTTTTATTTTTTCAGTTTGAACTATCTCCTCCTTCTTCAGTCCAAACTGGTGGTGGTCTTATCAATACAACTCTCTTTAAAATTTTATGGGTTTTCTATGACTCTCATTGGAGTTCACTCCGTGCCCACCAAAGCAACATCTTTAATTCTTTCAAAAACAAACCTCTGTCTATTTTGAGCCCTGTTGGACCCTGAAGATTCCTAGAAGCTCTTTGGTCTAGATAAGAGTGTCTATAAGGCAACATCTTAACTTTTTTGGAGGTCTTAACATAGAATTCTGATTAGGCCTTTACCTTGAGGCCACATTTTACAAGCAGGCCCCTGAGGCCATTTCTTACATTGAGGCTCTTGCTGGCTAAAGAAACCCTCATAGGCCCTGTATATTTCCAATATGATCTTCTGGAAAACTAAGTAGTTCCTTTCTTAAGACATCTCTCTTGTGATACCATCTAATATCACTGAAAGAAATCAGCTGAAAATTTAGCAATTCATCTTGAATTAGGTATATTTTCTACCTTCCGTGTTTTACTGCACACAAATGTTGCCAACCATTTTGCCATTACATCGTGCCACGTCTCCAGACTCTAATAGCAATTGCCTCACTTTTTACTGCCTCTGTAAGAGTCTCCTCCGCAGACTAAGAAGACATATCAACTAAATGCACATGCTGTAGAATCCCATTTGGACCCTGGAACAGAAAAAGAACAACTCTAGAAAAACTGGTGAACTTCATATAAGGTCTGTACCTTATGTTAATTTCCTGGACTTCACAATTAGTCCATGGATATGTAATTCATTGAGAAAAGGCCAACTGGGTGAAAAACATACATCAGCTCTGGATCATTTTTGCAACTTTTCTTTAAGTCTGAAATTGTTTCAAAATAAAAATTTTAAAAGCTATTTTTTTCAGAAAAAAATTAGAGTTCCCTCTTCACCTTTCCAACCAATGCCCAGTCCCAAAGCCAGTGTCACATGTGTGAGATTTTTGTTATGACAGCACACAACTTTCAGACATCAATTTCTGTCATCTACTCTGCACCATCTACCACATGGTGGTCATCTACAATAATGACTCTAACCCTCCTCCCATCAAAAACTAATCAAAACATAATTTACATGATCAATTCTGCCTAGACTCTCTTATCATTTAAGAATCATCACTATCAGTTGACATGACAATTTGATTAGCAACAGAATGCTTTCAGTTTATTGTTTATTTAGTTCCTTAATCCCATAATTTCTTCATTTGCTTACTCGTCTATTTTACATGTATAGTCGTACTCTAGGATTAGTATATGTCACAAAAGTGTTCATAAAAATAGTGAAATAAAACAAAAGTGAGCCTTGGCTGGGTAGCTCAGATGGTTAGAGCATCATCCCCCTATGCCAAGGCTGTGGCCTCTATCCCTGGTCAGGGCACATACAAGAAGTAACCAGTGAATGCATAAGTATAAGTGAAACAACAAATTTCTCTCTCTCTCTGTCTCTCTCTCTCTGTCTCTCTCTCTCTCTGTCTCTCTTTCTCTTTCCCACCTCCCTCGCTCTCTCTAAAATCAATAAGTAAAAAAATAATAGTGATACTATATATACTGGTTGTCTGGAAAAAAGTCCAACCATTGTTAATATAATGAGAATGGTTTATGCGGCATTGATGTAACCTGGCAGCTAAGGAGAGTGGACTGGAATGTACATGCATGAACAATGATGACTTCACTATACTAGTCAGTGGGGGTGGTGGACACCATTGAGGGAGCATGTGTTTGCATATGCTGCAAAAGGGAGCTGAGGCATCATTGTCCTATGTACAATGTTTCTTGTATCTTCTTCGATAAATGTCTCTGTTTTTCATATTACATGGCTGAATACTTTCTGGACAGACCTCGTATGTAAATTTGTTTGCATAAAAACATGGAAAATATCTGGAAGAATAAACAGGAGAGAAGATACCATGGATTACCTCGAGGTGGGGAAGGGGCACTTCAGAAAGAGAAATTTCTCTTTTTATTTATTGCTTGCTGTATGGTTTGAAGGTTTATGATTGTTTATTATTTTCTTAAGGTTAAAAACTGATTTCATCCAATAGAATTAATGCTAAAAATAAACAAATGGCAATTATCAAAAGAATATTAAGTAAACCAGGGCAAGAGCTCAACTCTAATACCATTTTAAAACAAATGAGCCCTAGCTGGTGCGGCTCAGTGGATTGAGTGCCGGACTGTGAAGCAAAGTTGTTGTTGGTTCGATTCCTGGTCAGGGCACATACCCAGGTTGTAAGCCAGGTCCCTAGTAGGGGGCACGTGAGTGGCAACCACACGTTGATGTTTCTCTCCCTCCCTTTCTCCCTCCCCTCCCCTCTCTAAAAATAAAAAAATATATATTTTTAAAATTTAGTTTTAAAACATCAGCACACTAACGAACTTCCAGCATCTAAGACTAAAGGTCTGCTTGCTGTGTGCTTCACCATAGAAACACATGAGAATATCTGTCCTAAATGCTGGCTAATAGAGATGCTGTGTAGTAGGCAGGTTGTATCTTACCCTGAGTACCCTCTCTCCCTAAATCAACTGTCTCTACTCTTCACTCTTTGTTCTATTTAATGACTTTTGTTGCTTAAAGAAAATTTCCTCCAGAAATAATCATAAAGGACCACACAGTACCATGACCATTCAAGTCACTGGCAGACTACTTTATAATCCAAGAAATCTCAAAGATCCCTTAGTTCATCAATTCCATTTTAGAGATGAAGAAACGGAAACCTGAAGTGTCCTCGGACTACATAGCTACTCAGTAAGGATCCTGAATTGGAGCCTGGGAAACTTCCTGATATCCTTTCAGTGACTAAAGATGGGAAGAAAGCATTACTTTCATAGTACCTAAACAAATTAATTAGAGGGAAAAAAAATGACTAGAGATACCTTTTAATGGTATTTTCAAGACTTGGATAGGGGTGATTGAAGGGAACAAGAAGGCTGCCTAGGAGACAATAAACAGGGTCTGGAATAGGGAAAGACGGGGACGAGTAGACAGCGTGTTTACTGGTGTTCACACTCAGCCCTTAACTGTCCTGAAAAGAGACCATGAGGTTTAGGGCCTCAAAGATCAAAAATGAAAACATGAATTGCTGCATGTTACAAATTTACTTCTCTTCCTCAGTTCCTACAATCATTTGGAGAGTATCTTCCAAACCAGGATGTAAAGGAGGCAGCCAGTCCTGGGTAAAAGAAAAGGGACCATAACTCTTTTGAAAAGACGAAAACGCCAAAGCCACTGGGAATAGAGGGGAACACTGCCACCTGCTGAAGAGTTGAAGTCAATAAAAATGGTGCCATGCACAGATAAAGCATCTCCGTCAGGGTTCCAAACCAGTTAAGCTATTTGCAGTCTGAGCAAGTCACTGCAGAAAGTTTAATTCTGGAAGCCATCAGGCCAATTTGTGCTAGAGAAAAGTTAGTTTCCTTTATGAGAGGGGTAGAGGTCTGCATCCCTGCTTCCCTTTCTTCTATGTGTAGTTGTGCCTATTGGCTCTGAACTGTTTTCCCCAAACCCAAGTCTCAAAATAATAAAATATACTTGGATAAGACAAGATAAAGAGGATATGAGAAGAAAAAGCAATACAGTTTATTTATGGTAATACATACATGTGGTTTAAAATGCCCAGTGGCTTAAAACAACTTTTTCCCAGATTAAAATCTTTTTTCTTTTCCTCTTCCCACTTCTTCCTCTTCTATTCATATACAAATATACATAGAAACAAAAATAAAAACAATTGCCAGAGAGGGCTGGGAGAATGTTGCTGGTCCTTTGCATAAAACCTCAGTCTTTCCCTTCTGCTATGGTCTGAATGTTTGTGTTCCCCTCCTCCCCCAATTCTTATGTTGAAATTTAACCTGCAATGTGATGGTATTAGGAGATGGGGCCTTTAAGAGGTGATTAAGTCATCAGGGAAGAGCCCTCCTGAATGGGATTAGTGTCTCTATAAAAGAGGCTGGTGGAGCTCCCTTTCCCTTCCCCCACAGCAGAGGAGGCCCTCATTAGACACAGAAACTGGTGATGCAGGCACTCTGACCTCAGATTTTCAGCCTCCAAAACTGACAGAAATAAGTTCCAGTTGTTGTGTTTTTTTTTTTAAGATTTCATTTATTTTTTAGACAGAGGGGAAAGGAGGGAGAAAGGGAAGGAGAGAAACATGAATGTGTGGTTGCCTCTCACACATCCCCCTACCAGAGACCTGGCCTGCATCCCAGGCATATGCCCTGACTGGGAATCGAACCAGCGACCTTTTGGTTCACAGGTCGGCGCTCAGTCCACTGAGCCACACCAGTTAGGGAGAGTTCCAGTTGTTTATATGCCACCCACTATGTGGTATTTTGTGACAGCAACCAGAACACACTAAGACATTTCTCTTCCATCCATCTTCCTACTCACCTTTTTCCTGTCTTCTTTCTTGTTACCCTCTTTCTTCCTATCCCCATTGTCCTCTTCCTCATCTCTATGTTTCAAGGTTCTCCTTATACAAGAAACTGATATGGCTAGGAAAGCAGGAGGGAAAGTGACATTTACAAGACAGACAAGTTACACAGCTTCAAGGGCCACAGCTCACATCATATGTAATGCTATTTCATGCTTTTTTATTTTGCAACTACATGAATGTAGTATCTTTAATTTATATTTAATTTTTAAAAACCTAACCTTAGTGGTTCAGTGGTAGGCCACTGTTTAATTCTATGGTTCCACTTAATAATACAAAAAAGCAGTTCTAGACCCTGCCAAGTTATGTTTATTAACAATGTCTTAGGGTTAATAAAATAAGTTCAAAAGATACTCTCATTGTGATTTAGGTTTTCTATCTTTTAGGAACATCAGAAAGAACACCACAGAAAAACTAATATTGTCATACCTAGCTTAGAAGAGAATTTTATCTTTTCTAAATACAATAGGTGAAGTGTTCTCTTTTGTGGATTTTTGCTACTTAATTGTACTTTAGTGTTTTTCATTTCTTACAAGATGTACAGGTTTTATATTTCAGGAAACCCTAGAGGAAAAGGATGTCTGTAAACAAATATCATGGTACTTAAAAATTAATTTGGGAATATGTCAAATCTTTAACATAAATTTCATGAAGCCAGGGGATGGGGAGGAAGCTAATGGATATGTATAGTATACTTTCTAAGGGGAGAAAACCCACCTCATCTATCCAACTCTGAGCTATACATAGTCTTATTTAAAATTTCTTTTCTGGCCCAGTTACCTTTGTCTTGGCTGCTTCCCAGAGTGTACCCCAGGCTCATAAGACCAATCTTTTTCTGTATCACCTGTTGAAGCAAGTAAGAGGAAAGCCTTAATTAAGATGTGCCTTATTGTTCATGTGTTCTTATGGACTTGCTGTCAGATACTATATTTTATTATTAAGTCTTTATATGATTTTTAAAATGACTTCTAACTGTAAAATACGATTGTCTATGTTTCAAACCTTGTTTATTTTATAATGTTGAGACACTTGATTTGTTCATCAGTTAACTTTTCCTTATTTAAATTTAGCACATTAAATCTTCTCAGTCTTTAGAGTAGAATTCTCCTGCCTGAGAATGTCCATTACACTATTCTTGAAATGCACTGTCCTTTTCAACTACATCCAAAAATTTGCAAACCAGAAAATGTTTGCCCTAAGTGTAAGCTACATTAGTATTTTACTTACTTCGGTAGCTTTCTTGGCTTCGGTTTGCTATCAAAATCTAGGTCAAGCAATCCTGACTTCTAGTTCTCTCAAACTGTACAAACTTTTTCTAATAACCTTTTCCACTAGACATCTGTTTATTTTACAATTAACAAAGGGTATAGGAGGCCTTACAGGCATTTTTGCTTCAGGTCACAGAATGCAACCCAAGTACAGTGCTGACATCTACCATCTTGGTTGCTGTAGATTAAGGATGCCCTTTAAAGAAAGTCATAAATAAATATACTTCCAAAGATTGTCACGAAGCAAATTATAGAAAGAAATTAAGTATTTCATAGAACTTCAGTGGGTTACTACTCATTGGTCACCAGTTATTTAAATAAAGTGACCATGGTCTTTTCCCAAAGTTAGAAAACTGCTATGAGTCACATAGATGGAGATTCAGAGGGATTTTTCCCGAGTCCTTGAGAAATACAGCAATGTCCTCAGTGATGTCATTCAGCGAAAGAGTCACACAGCTCAGGAGATTCAACACTAGTGACTCTTCTACTTGAGTATAAGCCTCAGAGTAGTGGTCTTCAAACTAGAGAACTGAGTAAATCAGAGTGTTAAAGAGACCAATTCTGGGTCTTTAGCTTTTATACATACTCCCTCCTAAATCTGATTTACCTGAGAAGCAGTGTAGTGGAGTGGCCCCCCTGGTTCCTAGTCCCCATGGCCCCCTTCTCAGGCCTTAAAAGTGAAAGGCACACCTCCCTCCATCTGAATGCTAAAACGATGTACAGCCACAAAGTGTAAAAACCTGCAAGGAGCTAAAGACATAGTTTGAAATAATGATGTTGGTGTTGAAAAGCTGAATGATGCTATCGAGTAATAAACCCTTTTGAAAGTTATTATGTTTGATATTACTAGTTTTCTAGTAAACTGAAGGAAAACCTGTGTAAATGGCCCATGATACATCATTAAAAATAAGATTCACATTACTAGTATTCTAATAAATTGAAGGGAAACTCACTCAAACGGTCCACTGACAAATCATTAAAAATAACATTACTAGCTTTCTAATAAATTGAAAGAAGATCTATTTAAATGGTCTACTGATAAATCATTAAAAATAAGATCACTGAGTGATATATAGCATATAATTTAGAAAGCTTTCAAATAAACGAGTGACATCACTAAAACAATTCCTTCCAATTGTCACCTACTTACTTATGTAAATAATATTCCTGAGTGTTTACAGTATAAAGCAAAAACTAGGAATAAACTGATGCTGGACCTATCTCCAAGAAATAAGTGAAATTCATTTATGATATACAAACCAATTTCTTAAAAGCTCCATTGATTTCTTTTTATGTTAAATACTTGTCAATATTTAAAAGCACTTAATTGATCAACTGTGAACTAGGAATAATTAATGATCGCTCAATTCAGAAAAACTGAGTTAGGGGTAGTATGGTCTAAGGAATTTTACATAATTTAATTTAATTTAAATTTCTAAATAAAATTTGTTGCAGAGAAATATGATGGAGTAATTAATAAAAGATATTTCCACATAATGTATATTACATTTAGATAAAAATCTGTGGCAGAAGTGGAAAGAAAATTGAAGTGCAAAGAAAAAAGGAGTGATGTATAATTTCCCACTGTAAGACATGAGCTTGTTTGTGTTGTTAATGTTTTGATGGGTAATCATGGGTTTTGAAAATCCCTATGGTATTTATATTCTGTTGATACACTTAAGAATTCTACCTTTAAATGTTAATGTTTACATTACAAGGAAATTATTTCCTTGATAACTACTTAAATTTATGCTGAAAATTTCCATTCTAATTCTAAAATATGTAAGAAGCAAATGTTTTTCCAAATTGTTTGCTAGCAAAAAGTTTAAATACCCACACTCTAGTTGAACTTTCATACATGTGCATACAAAGACATATATACAAATGTTCATGGCAACATTATTTGCAATAGTAAAAAGTGAGAAAGAACTTATTGTCCACCCATATGGATAAAGAAAATGTAACTTTTTCATATGGTGGAATATTATACACCAGGTTGAAAGGAATAAATTAGATCAATTTATCAACATGGAAATATCTCAAGATTTACCAGCCCTTAGTTAAATCTGATCCTCAGAATTACAGTGGGTTCATCTTTCTCTCCTATGCTATCCTCTCACAACAAGGAAACCAGTCCAGGAAGCAGGAAGTCCATAGGCTGTGTGACATCACCCAAACTTTGGCCCTGAAGCAGAGAACGTTGAATGGGTGTGTAATTTGATCATATCACAGTCACGATCGTGAACACTCAACAGTAGCCGGAGACATTTTAATGACTACCCCCACTGGGAGTGGGAGGAGATTAAAAAGGTCAAAGGACCAACCAGAAGGAAAAAGATGTCCTTATTTATTTGAAATTTCTACTTATCTAGAAAGAGGAAGTAAAGTATTTATTTACTTTTATAAGAAGGATGGATAGAGGAAACCGTAATCTAGCAAATATCCAATGCTGTGATAAGCAGAAAGTGACTCTTAGCAAGAAATTAAGTCTCTGCTAATAAAATCGGAGTTCAGGAGTTTATTTCTACAGGAAAGTAAAATCCATAATGTTTAGTAATGACAATTAAGAAGTTCATTGTCCATATGTATGAATTTCATTCTTCTCTTTCTGTTTAGAGAAATCTACTTAAATATTTGACCTCTTTGAAAATTAAATTCTGTTTTCTCACTGACCCTAATATAAAATTAGTGACAACATAAAATGGGGAGGTAGTAAGAGCAATAATGATAACTACTGACATTTACTATCACTAAGATTTGTTGATAGCACTTAGAAGTGCATAAAGTCATTAAAGGGCATATGTAAGGTCTTATGAAGACCTCTGGCATGTTTATATTTTTCCTTGGTCTCTGCAAATATATTTCTATAAGGACAGCCTGGGTGAGCACTGTGACTCACATAACAATGAATAATTATTGATTACATACTACTATTAAATGACTTACAGAAATACATCTTACGTATTTCTTAAAATTTGACCGTAGACTGCTTCTCTACCATTGGAACTGGAAACATCCCTTTCTTATAACAGTTGAAGAAGCATTGTTGTCATTTCTGCAATTTTCTACCTTCAGGAATTTTCTCCCTAAGGTTCCCAGTATTCTGCAAATACTCTCCCAGCAGATCCTTCGCATCTGTTTACCAGACATGCCCACACAGGTCCAAACCTCCCTAGTGAAGCAGCCTTCATACCAGTATCTCTACCAGCCCAAGGCCATATTGCCCTGAATGCGCAGACTTTGTCTCGTACAAGTACCTCTGCCAAAAAGAGAAAGGAAATGTCATCAAATTGATTGTATTCATTGACCCTCATAATGTATATGTCAAAGGAAAGTGCAGGGTGGTAACCCTGGACATAAGAGGAAACTGGATTGCCATCTGTTGATAAATATTTCCAACTTTTTGCTTCATTTAATACTTTCCTGTTAGTCCATTCTTTTCTTTGGAGCACGCTTTAAAGCATTTCTTGAGGTAGTTTTTAAGAAACAATCTGAGTCACTTTTGGCTTCTCTATACACTATTCCCTCACTGCCTTACCCTGGAAGAAAGGTACTTAACTATGTATATTCAGATCATAAATTCCTAGAGAGCCTATTTAGCATGTGCTGAAAGCACCATTTCTGGAGCCAAGTTGTCTGCTTTCAAACTTTGCTCTGCCACGTACCAGTTCTGAGATATTTAGCAAGTTATTTCATCTTTCTGTATCCCAGTGTCCTCATCTGTAGAATGGGGATAATATTAGTACCCACTTCATGGAGTTGTTATGAGGATTAAGTGAGAATTATATCACTTAGAACAAGCCTGGCACATAGTAAACACTAAGTGCTAGCTGTTAGCTGTTTCTGAATGCAGATACTAAATCTTATTCAATTGTGTTGTCCCTGTTGTCCTCTCTGACACCTTGCATATTGTTTGACATATGCTAAGATTTTAGTAAGTGCTGAATGAATGGTGAAGAACTATCAAGTGCAAGATAGGAGATGATAGGATGATAAGGATTCTCCCAGTCCTTCAAGATGTCCTCCATAAACAGTACTTTTTGAATATCGTTATGTCTTTTATGGATATAATCTCATTCATACCAATGCTTCAGTTAAGAGTTTAAATAAGCTGCCTTAGCCTCTGAGTCCCTCTAGAGTCAAGGCCTGGTAGTGAAACAGTCCTATCACATTGACCTGCCACAGGCTTCTCTTAAGTCACATGCCCAACATTGTGACATGAGCAAGAATGCACACAACCTTCTTTTCCCACCTATTCAAAGTTCTCTATGGGGGCCAGGTTCAGGAGATGTCACCTTCCCCATGGACTACATAGCTTCCTGGATAATGTCACTTACAAACTAGAAGGATGCTAGTCCCAACTGAACTCTGCAAATAGGAAACCAGTATCGGCTTCCCAAGAACCAGCCTAATCATTCACAGTTGTCAGAAGGTACAGTAACACTTGGACTCAAAACTTTATCTAGAACCTCTAGTTTAAGCCCAGAAGAACTCCTAACCATATCTCAGTCTTCACTTCAGTGAAGCTACTCCCACTTCCCACTGAAGCTTCTTGGAGGGAAAAGAAAAACAAACAAAACCTTTGTCCTTCTCTGGCCTAGCAGTCTTTTTTTACATATCAGATAAACATTCAGTTAAGTATTTATAAGCTCAATGACTAAAAGACTACATACTTTTTCAAATACATTCTTAAATATACAAAGATAACTTACCAGCTGGATAAAATATGATCCTTAGATAATATCATACATATATTACATTACATTAACATGGCATGTTATATAATCCTTTTCTTTCTATACTTTGTTCTGGGATATTATCTGGAAAGACTTTAATCACAATTTCCATCTTTTGTTTCCCAAAGACAACTCCAACAGAGGAAATGTCAGGTTTAGTTAATATTCTGTGCCCTGAAGGGGAGAGAAAAAGGTCTATGAGGCCCTTTTAATTACAAAGTAAACACTGTAATGTACCTTTTCCTCAGAAGCAGCATAAATAACCAAAATTTCCCAGAATGTGAACTCCTAATTTTAGTTGAGATGAACTTTTTTCTTTCAAACAAGTTTTGATGGAATTATTATTTTCTAATATTTCTTTTTCAATTTTCTCTAAGATGGAGGTAGCCAAATCACAACTGAGTATTAATTTTACAAATTATCCTTATTAACTCTGAAACAATGTGATGCTTTAATAAAACTCTAGTGTGAGAGGGGAAATTACTCATTCTGGAATAACTAATAACCTTATTATTCTTAAGTGAGCCAAGCAGCATTAAGCCATGTCTTCTGGCCTGTAGGGGCAGAGGTAAAGCACGGCTCTCAGGTGGAACAGGTGTGATAGAAAAGGGAATGGAGCAAGCACGCCAGGAAAGATGGGAGACTGAGGTGGATAAAGGGCACAAACTCCCCTCAAGGATCAACAGCTTATTTAAATCCTGTTCTACTGATTAACCAAAGTTCATAGATGTAAAAAAAAAAAAAAAGTGAAGAATGGAAAAAGAAAAAGGAAAGGATGAGATGCAAAAGAGTATTGGATGAAAAAGAGAACTAGAGGTCCATTTGGTGGAGAGCAATACAGCATAATGTTAAATTGCCTTAGGTACCAAAGTTCACTGATCTATTCTAGAGTCTTCAGCACACTTGAGACAATAGCCAAGTTCCAGCCTAGTTCCACTCCAATTATGAGAACCTGTTTTTCATGTTTGATGGTCAAGAATTACTAGAGTTTTGTTTGCTTTCATATATGAATTTATTTAAACACTATGAACAATTCTGCATGAATAGATATGACAACCTAGATGACATGAACTAATTCCTTGAGAATAAAATACCAAAACTCATTAAAAAGAAAAGTGGAAGACCTGAAGAATCCTATGGCTATAAGGAGATTGAATTCATAAGTAAGTGAATTCAATCTCCTTATAGTTACAGAATTTTTTAATTTTTAAAGGCCTATATAGTTACATTGTAGTAAACATTTAAAGATGAAATAATACCAATTCTATACAAACTCTTCCAGAAAATAACAGAGACAGTAACATTTACCATCTTATTTTTATAAAACCCTGATACCACAGCCATTAAAAGATAGTATAAGAAAAGAAAACTATAGGTTAATATTTCTCATAAGCATTGATATAAATATAAATATCCTGGTTGGGTAGTTTAGTTGGTTACAGTATCATCCTGATATGCCAAGGTTGTGGGTTCGATCATGGGTTAGGGTGCAAATAAGAATGAACCAATGAATGCATAAATAAGTGGAAAATAGCTCTCTTTCCTTTCCTCTCTAAAATCAATCAATAAAATTAAAAAATTTTAAAAATCAAACAAAATCTTAGCAAACTGAATCCAAAAGTGTTTTAAAAACATTATACACTATAACCAAGTGGGGCTTATCTTGAAAAAGTAAGGCTGCTTCAATATTTGAAGAATTAGTCAATGTAACCTATTATATTAATAGACTAAAGAAAAAAACTACATAATCATATCAATTAATGCAGAAATCATCTTAGAAAAATTCTACATCCATTCAGAATTTTAAAATTCTCACATAACTAAGATAAAATCTTAAAAAAAACCAAACCCCACTCTGACTGGTGTAGTTCAGTTACTTGAACACTGACCCACAAAGCAAAATGTCTTCAGTTCAATTCTCCATCAGGGTGCACATCTGGGTTGCAGTCCAATCCCTGGTCAGGGCATATGCAAGAGACAACCGTTTGATTTCTCTCATACATCAATGTTTTTTTCCCTCTTTTTCTTCTCCCTTCCCCTCTCTCTAAGAATAAATAAATAAAATCTTAAAATAAAATTCTCAGATAACTAAGATAGAAGGGAATTTCCTCAGTCTCATAAAGGTCATGAGCAAAAAGCCAAAATCTGGTATCACGCTTAGTAGTGAATGACTGAAAGCTTTCCCCTTAGGATCAGGACCAAGACAAGGGTAACCTCTTTCACTGTTATTTGACATCATACTACAATTTCTAGCCAGTATAATACAGCAAGGATGAGATAAAAGTCATACAGACTGGAAAGGAAAAAATAAAAATATCCATATTGGCAGATGACATGATTGAAACCAAAAGAAGTGATGGAAGAAAACTCCCCCTACAACTGAGTTAAGTCCCAGGACATAAGGTAAAAACACAAAAATAATTTTATATCTGTATACCAGCAATGAACAACTGAAACTGATATTTAAAAATACTACCATTTACAATAGCTCCAAAAATATTGAAATACTTAGGAATAAATTTAACAAAACATACACAAGATGTATGTGCTGAAAATCACAAATCACTAATGAAAAAAATCAAAGAAGACCCAAATGAATGGAAAGACTCAACTCTCCAAAGTGATATATAGATTTAACTCAATTCCATTAAATATCCCAGCAGGATTTTTGTAGGTATAAGCAAGCTAATTCTAAAATCAATATAGAAATTCAAAGAACTAGAAAAGCCAAAAATGTTTTAAAAATAAGAATAAAATAGGAGGACTCACACTACCAGATTTTTATTTTTTAAAAATATATTTTATCGATTATGCTATTATACTTGTCCCAATTTTTCCTCCTTTGCCCCCCTCTACCCAGCACCCCTCATTCCCTTCAGCAATCCCCCCTCAGTTTATGTACATGGTTTGTGCATATAAATTCTTTGGCTACTCCATTTCCTATGCTATTTTTAACATCCTTCTGCCTATTCTGTACCTACCAATTTGTATTTCTTAATCCGTGCACTTTTCCCCCATTCTCCTCCTTTTCCATCCCAACTGGTAACAATCCAAATGATCTCCATATCTATGATGCTTATTTGCTTAATTTGTTTTTTAGATTTACTTGTTGGTAGTTGTGAATTTATTGCCATTGTACTGTTCGTAGTTTTTATCTTTTTCTTAAATAATTCCCTTTAACATTTCATGTAATAATGGCTTGGTGATGATGAACTCCTTTAGCTTTACTTTGTCTGGGAAGCACTTTATCTGCCCTTCCATTCTAAATGATAGCTTTGCTGGATAGGGTAATCTAGGTTATAGGTCCTTGCTTTTCATCACTTTGAATGCTTCTTGCCAGTCCCTTCAAGGCTGCAAAGTTTCTTTTGAGAAATCGGCCAACATTCTTACGGGAACTCCTTTGTAGGTAACTCTCTGCTTTTCTCTTGCTGCTTTTAACCTTGGACATTTTAATTATAATGTGTCTTTTTGCATCTATCTTGTTTGGGACTCTTTGTGCTTCCTGGACTTGTATGTCTATTTCCTTCACCAAATTAGGGAAGTTTTCTTTCATTATTGTTTTCAAATGAGTTTTCAATTTCTTGCTCTTTCTCTTTTCCAACTGGCACCCCTATGATTTGAATGTTGATATGTTTGAAACTGTGAGGTTTCTTACCCTATCCTCGTTTTTTTGTTTTCTTTTTTCTTCTTGCTGTTCTGATTGAATGTTTTTTTCCTTCCTTATGTTCCAAATCATTGATTTGATTCTTGGCTTCCCTCACTCCACTGTTGATTCCCTGTAAATTTTTCTTCATTTTACTCAGTATAACCTTCATTCCTGATTGGATCATTTTTATGCTGCTGGAGTACCCACTGAGTTCATGGAGCATCCTAATAACCAGTATTTTGAACTCTGAATCTGATAGATTGCTTACCTCCCTTGTGTTTAGTTCCTTTTCTGGAGTTTTGTTCTGTTCTTTCATTTGGGCTCCATTTCTCTGTCTCCTCATTTGGGCAGCCTTCCTGTGTTTGTTTCTATGTATTAGGTAGAGCTGCTTTGACTCCCTGTCTTAGTAGTGTGGCCTAATATAGAAAAGCACACCCGTAAGTGGGATGGGGTGGAGCCTTAGGCAATTCCAGGGCAGGGCAACCCTGTGTAAACCAGGTTGATGAAGTCTCAAATATGGTGCTGCCTCTTTGTGGTTGTGTGTAGGGGAGGGCTCAGAAAAGGAACAATGTCCACTGCCTGACAACTGGAGTTTTGTCCAGGAGGAAGCTGTCTCCTGGTACTTGCCCTGATGCCAGCTACTTCAGTTCCTCCCCGTATGCCACTGTTGCCTTCCAAGCTGCTGAAGCCCAGAGGGAGGGAGTCTGAGTAAGTCCTAAGTCCACTGCAGGTCCTTTAAGAGGGCACACTGGAGAATCCCACAGTTTCTTCCACTGCCCCAACCCCCACTGGGTTTTACAGCTAGAAGTTATGGGGACTTTTCTTCCTGGCACTGGAACCCTGGGTAGGTGCTCTTGTATCGGGCTGGGATCCCTTGCTCCTGAGACATCCCTCCCAATTTTCATCCATGACACGTGGGTATGGGACCAGCCCATTCTGCATCTCTGTGTCTCCTCCTCTCCAACCTGTCTGAATGAATGTGAATTCTTTAATTCCTTGGTTGTCAGACTTCCATATAGCTCAATTTCTTGATGGTTCTGGGTGATATTTGTTTTGTAGTTTTAGTTGTAATTTTTGCTGTGGTTGTGTGAGGAGGCGAGCCAGGTTTACCTATGTCTCCATCTTGACCAGAATTAGACTTTTAAATTTTACTATAAAAGCTACATTAACCAAAACAGTGTGGTATTGGTGAAAGGACAGTCACTTAGATTAGTGGAACTGGACGGCTCAGAAACAGATCCATACCAATAGTGCCAATTGATTAATTTTTAAGATTTTATTTATTTATTTATTTTTAGAGAGAGGGGAAGGGAGGGAGGAAGAGAGGCGAGAAACATCAATCGGTTGCCTCTCACACACCCTCAACTGGGGATTTGGCCCACAACCCAGGCATGTGCCCTGACCAGGAATCAAACCTGTGACCTTCCAGCTCATATGCCAATGCTCAATTCACTGATCCACACCAGGCACAGCACCAATTGATTTTTAAGAAAAGCCCAAAGACTGGACACTTCTCCCAATAAGACTTAAAAAATGGTCAACAGATATACAAAAACATGGTCAACTTTACTAGCTATTAGGGAAATGCAAATCAAAACTACAATGAGATGCCATCTTGTACCTGTCAAAATGGCTATTATCAACAAGACAAGTAATGACAAGTATTGGAGAGGTTATACAGAAAAAGGAATCCTCATTCACTGCTCATGGGAATGTAAACTGGTTCAGCCAATATAGAAAACAGTGTAGAAGTTTCTCAAAAAATTAAGAATAGAATTACTGTATGACCCAGCAACCCCTCTACTGGGTATCTACCTGAAAATTTTGAAAACATTTACTTGTAAAGATATGTGAATGCTCATATATACCCCTATGCTCATTGCAGCATTATTCATGGTGGCCAAGACATGGAAAAAACCAAAGTGTCCTTTGATAGATAATTGGATAAAGAAGATGTAGTACATGTATTCAATGGCATCCTATGCAGCCAAAGAAAAGGTGAAATACTGCCATTTGCGACAACGTGGATGGATCTCTTCTTTGACACTATTATAGATGTCCTCATTTCCCCCTTTGCCGACCTCCATCAATGGCCGATCCTCCATCCCTCTTTCCTTTGACTGTCACCACACTGTCATCTGTGTCTGTGAGTTATGCATGTATATGTTCTTTGGCTAATTCCTTTACCTTCTTACACCCAGTCCAACATGGATGGATCTTGAGAATATCATACTAGGCAAAATAAGTAGGACAGAAAAAGTCAAGAACTATAATGATTTCACTCATGTATACAATATAAAACTGAAAGCAACAAATGAACAAACAAAACAAAAACTCATAGATACAAAAAACAGTATGGGGGTTACCAGCAAGAATGGGATGTTGGCAGGAGGTAGTAATAATGGGTAAAGGGGATCAAATATAAATGGTGATGGAAGGATATTTGACTTTGCATGTTGAACTCAGTATACAATATACAGATGATGCATTATAGAATTATATACTTGAAACTTATATAGTTTTATTAACCAATGTCACCCCAATAAATTTAATAAAAGTTTTTTTAAAAAAGAAAGGCCCAAAGAACAGTCTTTTCAACAAATGATGTTAGACACATTGGGCATTTGTATACTTAAAAATGAACCTCAGCCTAAATCCTACACCTTGTATAATTAATTCAAAATATATCCTAGATCTAAATCTAAGATATAAAACTATAAAACTTTCAGAGGAAATCTTTAGAGAAAATCTTCATGACCTGGAGTTAGGCAAAAAAGTTCTTACACATGACACCAAAGACATGACCCATAAAGAAAAAAATTGATAAATTGGACTTGATCATAATTTAAAACAATACAAAAGAAACTGGCAAAAGAATTAAAAGATAAGTTATAGATTCTAAGAATATATTTGCAAATCACATATTGACAAATGCCTCATATGTAAAATATATAAAGAATTCTCAAAACTCATTAATAGGAAAGCAAACAACCCAGTTTCATTTTTGTTTGTTATCATTGTACTCATGGCTATGATTTATTATAGCAAAAGATACAGAGCAAAATCAGCAAAGGGAAAAGATGTACAGGAAGAAGTTCAGAGGAAGCAAATCACAAGCTTCCAAGAGTTCTCTCCCAGAGGAGTCACATAGGACAAACTTAATTCTTCCAGCAACAAGCTATAACAACACATATGAAGTGCTGTCTGTCAGAAAAGCTAATTAAAAAGTTAGCATCTAAAGTTTTTCTTTTTTCACTTTTTTATTGAATTTATTGGGGTGACATTGGTTAATAAATTTGTGTAGGTTTCAGGTATACAATTTTATAATACATCATCTGCATACTGTGTTGTGCGTTCACCACTCCAAGTCATCTCCTTCCATCACCATTTATCCCCTCGTACCCTCTTCTACCTCCTCCCAGCCCCCTTTCCCTCTTTCCTTCTGGTAATCACCACAATGTAAACAATCCAGTTTTAAAATGAGCTAAAGACTTGAACAGACATTTCACCACAGTACATAAACGGATGGCAAATAAGCTTATGAAAAGATGTTAGTACCATTAGTCATTAGGGAAATGCCAATTAAAACCACAATAAAATACCTATGAGAACACCTAAAGTAAAAAAATACTGTTAATATCAAGTTCTGGAGAACCTGCAGAACAAATAGAACACTCATATATCCTCATGGAAATGCAAAATGTTACAGCCATTGTGGAAAACTGTTTGTCAGTTTCTCATAAAGTTAAAAACACTCTTATCATATGACCTAGCAATCACACCCTCTGGGTATTTATTCTAAGGAAATAAAAACTTCTTTGCACATGAAAACCTATACACAAATGCTTATAGCAGCTCTACTCATAATTATCAAAAAACTGGAAACAACCTAAACGTCTGTGAATAGACAAACTCTGGTATATTTCTACAATGGAACACTATTCAGCAACAAAATTAATGAACTATTGACATATATAACATCTTGGGTGAATCTCAAAGGCTTGCTAAGTAGAGAGAGACAGTCTCAGAAGTTTACATACTGTATGATTTAATTTGTATGACATTCTAATAAAGACAAAACTATGATGATAAAGAACTGATTTATCGTTGCCGGGGTTGAGGAGGTAACTACAAAAAAGTAACATAAGGGAATTTTTTAGGATAATGGAACTGTTATATATTTTGATTGCGGTAGTGGTTATTGAATGCTTTGTCTTAAAATTCACAGAACCGTACATGAAAGCACATATGCACACACAATTTTACCATATGTTAATTTAAAAGGAAAACTAAAATATGATGTATATATTTTAATATTTGGAAACAGCTTTTATCAGAATAAGTATATATTGGAATATCAAATTTCAGAGGCATTCACGAATTCCTTCTCAATTGTATAGTCAAAATATAAAACGAAACATTATTAGGACACTAGTCTTGCTTAGAATGGAGCTACACATTGCTTCCAGCCAACATTTTGTATTCTCATAAGTCAAATCCATTGCAACTCAAAGGATAGTCTACAATGGTGATGTTAATAAGGTTTAAAAATTATATATCCAACAGTGCTAATTAAGCATGCTTTTCTCACTTTTAAGGAGCCCTAATGATCCACGTAACAGAATTTTTAAAAATTTTGACAAATTTGAGAACACGGCATAATGAATCATAGCCTCTGGAACTAGACAGCCTGGTTCAAATTCTAGCTCTGCCGTTTACTATTTATTTGACTTTGGACAAGTTACTTAGCCTCTCTGTGCCTCAGTTTCCTTATCTGAGGATAATAACGGTACTTACTACATAAGGTTATTGTTAGTGAGAATTAAATGAGTTAATATATGTAAAGTACTTAGAACAGTGAGTGGCACATATTAAATACTATGTAAGTGTTTGTTAAATAAAAATGCACTGAGTTCTTGTCTGTTGTCAGTTACATTACCTTACTGGCATGCCATGTGACGTTATAACTGATTAAATAATCAAATTATATTCACATGACTCAAATGGAATTTCACTAGTTTACTAATTAATATGATAAAGATGTAATGGTAAGTTTCTGCACTTGAGTCTCTCCCTTAAAACTGTGAAAATTACAGCATGCAGGACTTGAGCTATAACTCCAGTAAAGATAAATACTCTTTAATTAATTTAGCAAATTTAATAGGTATCAAAAGGGTGGGTGCCAGGGAAAGAAAGCCAGTTAGACCCTAAATTGTGCTGATAACCTATGGTATCCACACTGATCACACCACTCTTAAAGCATATATTTCATTCTAGGTTATGTACTTAATTGAGCAGTATAGACTTAATCTGTGCAGCCCCATTGGCAAGAATGGGAACAGTAGGTGAAAGTTCTAGGGGAAAAGATTCAGGCTCAGTAAAAGGAAGAACTAACCCTGAAGAGCTCTCCAAACATGAGACAGGCTATGAGCAGTTAGTAAATTCAGTGTCGCCAGGGTTGTTCAAGTACACTTAATGGCCTGTTAGGTAGTAGGACAATTATGATCACAGCAACTGCAGTCATTTACTAAATGCTTATTATATTTGTCCCAGGTACTTTACATGCATTATCTTCAATCCTCTTATCAATCCTGCAATGTAGCCATTATCACCCTTTTTATAGGCGAGGAAACTAAGGCTCAGAAAGATTAAATATGTTGCCCCCATACCCACAGCTACTAAATGGCAAAGCTGTGATTTGATCTATGTCCTCTAACCCATAGCATACATTCTTTCTACAAGTCCACACTGCCGCTGGTTGAAGATTCAATGACATTTAATATGCCTTTCAATCCCTAAAAAGTGTGGCTCCATGAAATTCTTTAGAAACATATCTAGATCTTTACTAGCCATTCCTACAACACTGGAGCACGCATCTATACTGAGGGAAAAGGTGTATAAGTCTCTCCTTCATTAATGTTGGTTTGTTACTTCGGTGACAGGCGAGTTCCAAACTAACACACCAACTAGGATGTCAATAGGCAATGAATTACCAATACATTGGACTCTGCAGCACAGATAAGGAGTTTCTTATTCCTGAATTTATTTCCTGGGGAGTAAGATTTTTAAAAGAGAGGTAAATGGTTTTTTTTCCTCTCTGAATAAAAGTAGCAAATGGACACATAAGTAGTAGAGATAAATCTATGTCCTTACCTCCCCATTCTTTTTTAGCTAACTCGCAATTAAAACATGATTCATGAGAATCTATGTGAGTGTTTCCAGAGTTTATTACAGTAATCTCTCACCAACTGGGAGTGGTGAGTATTACATTCCAGAAAAGTGCTATGTTAGATAAAACCTTCATTGGCAAGTTCAAGGTTTCAAAGAAAATAGGTAATTTACAAGATAGTAAGACAATAAAAGTGCCAATTAAGCAGAAAAGGATAATTTTCCTCAGTTGTTCATGAGATTATGTTCTGAAAGCCATGATCTGCTGTGGAAGACAGGGTTTATTTTATATTAACCACACTTTTTGTCAAGTTTTTGATGCAGCCCTTTCTGTATTGATATTTAATGCTTCCTTGCATTTGCTTTCTCATTTGTTTCATTTTTGCAAGCCTTGGCAACATTCTTAGTAGCCATCTGGTCTTTCCAGAAAAGAAGGGCATGGTTTTTGTAGGCCTGATCTCCTACTGTCACTCCACTCGGGCAAAGGATAGCAGACCTCTCTCCGCCACCTGACCATAAGATACGGCTAGCCGTGGAGATGAGGGCAGAGATACCTATAATTAAATTCTCTGAGATCACGGCTTTTAAAATTTAGGAATACAAATATGAAACCACATTGTGACAAAACTATAACTGGCAAAATGGTAGTTGACAAGGAATTACTACATATATCTTCTTAGAAATCTTCATAACTTTTTAATACTGTATACTCCCAAACCTCGAGTTTAAATTTATTTCATTCATTTTTTAAAATTTTATTTAAATTCATTTGTTGGATTCCAAAAGGTGAAAAAGAATTGAACAAAAATTCTCCCGTGCTCAGGTTAGAAGGAACAAATCAAAGAGTCGCAAATTATGAAGTTGGTAGAACTATCCCAGTTTCAGAGGAGGAAACCCAGAAAAACTACCTAACATGACAGATCACAGAGCTGGCCCTCTCGTTTAGTACTGTTGAAATGTAGAATTTCTCAAATACTGTCCTCAATAACCTGAATCTTGTATGATTCAAACTACTTCGACAGTGCCTGGGTTTGTTCTTCACCTACCTGACACGCTGTACTTGGCAAAAC
Source organism: Mormoops blainvillei (assembly GCA_004026545.1). NCBI lineage: Eukaryota > Metazoa > Chordata > Mammalia > Chiroptera > Mormoopidae > Mormoops > Mormoops blainvillei. Next base: position 329,630 of record PVJD01000366.1, on the reverse strand, counting down.
TTTCCTATGTTGGGTACAGAAACAAAATTTGGGGATAATCATTAAAACAGGGTGTCATAGACCCCACCTTCCTATGGAATGAGGAGGAAATGTTGTCCCCCTGCAAAGATTTTTAGTTGTCTCCCGTTGTTGGCCTATGAGTGTGAGTTCATGTGCTGGAAATGTTTATGATTCACTCAACTGAAGAAATATGCTTATTCATTCTTTTCCCCGAGCCGGCTCAAAACAACAACAACAACAACAACAACAACAACAACAACAAAAAGAAAAACCAAACCCCAAAACAATCACTATATTTCATGATTTTAAACACCACTTACTTAAACAATTTCTCTTTCACTTTCAAAATTTCCAAGGAATTGGTAGGGGAAGACTCCTTTAGCCTGTGAGAACAACATGATAATAAACTAATAAACTATGGAGAGCCACTAGCATAAGTAGGACTGAATGATAGATTGAAATGTGGAAGATGGAACACCGCCCAGCCAGAGGTTCGAGAGTATCTAGACAGAATTCTAACGCTGCTTTTAGCTCCTAAAGAATCATTAACATCTCTTCAACTTTTTGCAAAACACCATAGGGAAAGAAAACACACTTGGAGACTCAACCTCTTTGTCTCCTTTCCTTTACCATCCCCTTTTCTGATCTCTCCTTTACCTGAGAACTCAGAAGACACAAAGAAATGGGTGTGGGCATGCCTCTGGCACTGGGCCTTCTTTGGCATTGAAAGCTCTCCGAATGGTTCTGCTACTTAAAGTTAACAAGCAGCAGACTAGAAAGTGGAAGGGTTTGTGAAACTCTATCACACATACTATTGTGAAGTTGAATGGGACTTTGAGTACTGCTGACTTAGTATTCTTGATTTGTTTCCTGCACTTCTGTAACTCAAGTTACAGGCTTTGTGTTTTTTTTTCTTTAGTTCTTTCTTTTTTTAACCCCTTTGTTTTTCTGGTTCCAGAAACACTAACAACAAAAAGGTGGAGAGAGTGATTTTAATGTTAGCTTGCAAATGCACTACTGCTGAGCCTCTCTTAAGGTGCGAAGAAGCTCTGGTGGATATTTCATTCTTAAACATCTAAAAACAGCAAGTTTTTCCCTTGCCTTGCCTTTAGAAGTCATGTGCTCAGTGTTTGAATAGGATATATCATTTCTTTTGCTCAGTAAAATTCCCCCAGTTTTAGGAGCATTTCCATGAGTTGCACATAGTAAATATTTTCAAAAATATGTTGTGCTCAGATGAGTTAAATTTTATGAGGAACTGCAGTTCTGATGTTATGATAGTCATGTGTCTCCCTCCTCCCCATTCACATTAGGTATATAGGAATGGGTCCTGAAAGACCCCACTAGAATGTCAGATTTGGGGGGGAAATCAATTAATTAAAACATTTGTTAAGCCCTTCCTACATCCTGGGCATCCTCTTTTCTCAAGAAGTTCACATCTGGTAGAAAAACAGAGAAACTTAGACCCCCATTTTAATTCTGTGAGATGAGTACTATGCCATTGCTAAGTACAGTGAATTATGGGGGCTAACAAAATGAATCCAGATTTTAATGTACTTTAGTGGGCTTAGAAAATAAGAGCTCTCAAATTTTTCTTGTCCATTTTAGTTTTACTTATGCTTCAAGGTTACAAGTTATTTTAGCTAATAAAGAAACAGGGGGAAAAAGGTTTTATGCAACCTTAATTTTTTAAATGCTAAGCACCAGCACACATTATTTTCCAAATACTTTCAAGGGCATTTTTCTAGAATCAGGTAAATGAGAGCAAGCAAGTGACCTACTTACAGCAAAAAAATGCTCCAGGTTATAAGGATGGGAAGCCAAGTGCATCCTGGAAACCATAGCATCTGGTCTTGTTTTATGCTTCATCTATCAATCTGCTGTTACAGGAATTCAGAATTAATGTTTCAACTACAGTAGTGTTCCTTCTATTTTGGCTGATGAATTTATATCTTTGTTATTTTTACCCAATCCTTCCCAACTCCTTTCCCATTAAAATTTTTTTTTTGAAGCAAATTATTCTTTCATCCACTCCTTAAAACTTTTGCTAATAAGGCTATACTATAGTAAGTTTTGACAGCTTCCCAAGCAATTCCCTGTTTTGATCAATTCTAACTTTCTACAGATGGTCTCATTTGAAGAGTATATTTTCAGTACTGCATTAAAGCTAAAAACCAAAATATTGCAGGTTTAAAATAAATATCTAAGTTCTAGAAAATGTTTATTGATAGCATATACTGTAAAAATATACAATTGGCAGTAGTGCTTGAAAAAAGAATTACGCAGCCATGTAAGATTGTGAATTAGTGCTATGCTGATAACATGAGAAAGTTACATATATGCTCATTTTTACATACACTAATTTTAAATTACATGTAAAGTTTAAAAACATGAAAGCTTGAAAAGTAGATTTACAACAATATGTTCTTTGAACTTTGCAGTTACGTCTTTTAGCTCTCTGTGCTTTTTATATAATGGAGCTATAATTCATCTTTCCACTCTTTTTTACTGTTGAAATTTTAATTTTCCATTATTTTGGACTTGATTTCATTTTATTCTTTCAATTGGAGCTTCCAGCATTTAATCTTGGTCTTTCTCAGTGCTTTCATGGCATCAGGTACAGCTTCATATTCTTGCTTTACTTTCTTTTTCTTCCCATTCTATTTAATTTAACTTGTCAAAATACTAATTAAGGTTATTCTTTTCTGATGAAATATTTTTAAAAAGAACCAAGGTTACCAAGTGACTATTATACTGGCATAATTACTGCTATATAATTTTACCTATTTGTTGAAGTTCTACTCTTTCTAAATCACTGCCAAATGAATTATTTCTAATGAGCAATGAATAGGGTCCCAAAATTTCAGATTTGCTTTTCCCTCCAAATAGATTTTATTCTGAATCTCATCATGAGGCTTCCTTGCTTTGATTTCCAGATGTATCCCAGCTGGTTTGATGGTTCAGCTGACCAGATAGCCTTTGGGGCCTGGGTCAATAGAGATTTTTGAAAAAATATATCTGAAATGATCACTGATTAGGGTAGGATTTTTCAAAGTGTGGTCCAAAACTATCTTTTATCCAAATCATCTCAGATGCCTATTCAAAATGCAAATCCCTGGGCCAAAACCTAGAGCAGTTAAATAGGAACCTCTAAGTTGGGGACTGGGAATCTGCATTTTTCCAAGTTGCCCAAGTCTGTATAGACCCATAGTGATATTTGAAAAAACCCTAAATTTAAAGAATTCTTTCCACTTCAGTCTCCAGTGCATTGAATGACACTGGCTGTGGCGCAAACTAACCATACCCTCATCCAAGTAGCACAAACAAAGGAGAATTTAGTTCTACCATCTGGGGGGAGGGGGAGACCTACCATAAACTGTTTTAAGAGGCATTGGTTAAAAATATAATGATTTTTTAAATATCTTGATTCTAAAAATCACAGAGGGAAGGCCCAGAAAGTCTACCCAAAAATCTATTGTTAAAATTTCCTGATTAATATTACACATAATGAATTATTTATTGAGCCCCTACTGTGAGCCAAATATGGTGTTTTGTGCTGCCAGGGATTATATAAAGCTATCCTGGGATGAAAAGCATATGTTCACTCTGCTCTATGCTAAAAGAACCTACTTGATTTACTGATTGCTAGAAATGAACATGTATGGTGTATGGAAAGGCAATAATTTGATATTTTAGGGCTCGGACATAAGAGGCTTCCTAAGGATTTGCTAAAGGAAAACTAGGTCCAAAAGATATAGATAGGGCTTTGGTTTATAGCCAAGCCACTGGAATGGGAATGGGCAGCAGCATTTATTTGGGGACAGGTAGATTCTTTATGGTCAGTCTTCATTACTTTATCCATCAATTGCCTTTCCTATGTAATCATGCCCCAGTACTAGGCAGATGAACTGAGGCTAGCTGTAATCACAATGGAAGTTCCACCTCATTCCAGAACTCATTTAGGATGCCCCTAGTAGGGTAACCTACTCCTCATGGTTTGCCTGAGACTTTTTCTGTTTAGCACTGAAAGTGCTACGTCCCAGAAACCCCCTTAATGTCAGAGAAACTGGGTAGGCTGGTCACCGTGGTCCTTAGAACAAGGCAGGTGAAATTCTTAGTTGACCCAGTTTCACTCAGTGAATGATGAAAATCCATTGCCATCTTGAATTTCTCAGCTCACTTTCCTTACTAGATTACACTAGCAGGCCACAAAACATAATGTTCTTCCCTTCAGTGATTTCTACCTTTTGGCTCTGTCAAGGCATATTCCCATGAGCATCCCTAGCAATGACTCAGATTGAGAATAATCTCAGGGACCCAGGAGAATATCTCCCAAGACTTCTAAGACTGCCTTACAGATGGCTTGTGTTTTTTTGTTAGTATTGTGCAGATCTCATAACCATCCTGTTTTTCTCAAAGTTCTGTCTTCCTCTTTAAGTAATCAGCCTAGTAGTATCATATTTTTTTTTTTTTTAAATTACACTATGAATGTAGACACACATACAGACAAAAAGTCCTGGCTGTAGAACATGAACCACTTACAGTAAATTGCATTCTGATTCTTGTCAATGACTGCAGTCAATTTTTAAACATTTACATATCGCTGTCATTCGATCCTAACCCTTTAAAACCTTAGAATTTTGGCTTTTCATGGTCTTACCTCTTTCACCTAGATTTTAAAATTTAACTAGTATTCAATTACTATCTCAAAGAGACTATGTAAAGTGTAGGGTTTCAGTTAGACCTAGGTGCCAATGAAATTTTGCTCCTTATTAGGTGTACAAACTTAAGAAGGTTTATCTAAATTTTAAAATGTGCCCATCTATAAAAAAGAAGAAAACAAAGGCTATTTTAGGGGATTGGTTTTTTAAGGAATTTAGATTACGGATGCGAAGCACATAGAAGCATATTGCCTGACACCTAGTAGTGACATTCAATAAACTATAGCTATTTACCCTCACAACAGTATCACAAGCTTGCAACAACAGCAGCATTCACCGCATTCAACGATCACGTTGCCGAATTTTAGCCATCAAAGATGATGCCTAAAGGAGAGAGGCACAAGCTGTCTTTTCTAGTAGGTACGGAAGGAAGTCTCATCATTTCTGTCTCATTGCTTCTATCTGAAGAAGTGATGGTTCTTATACCTGCGGACAGTGTCTAATGTCGTTTCGCCCCCTGGCAGTGCGTTCAGGAGGCGCTGGCTTTCAGGTTTGCTCCCTTGGGACTTCTTGTGTCACGACTCTCATTCTAGAAAGGGGAAGGGGTAAAGAAAAAGGGAAGTTACCGAAATGCAAAACCTGTCGCCAGATGCTCTATTCTGTCCCGACTACCAGGTCTGCCTGGGTGGGTTACACAAACGTTTCGCTACAAGATTTTCAGGAGCCAGCCCCCGGTGTTTGTCAGCGTAGGTAGCGGGGAGGAGGATAAGTAAGCTCACCCTAGATACTTAAAGGCAGATGGTGAGGTTTGGCCATGCGCGTTAGCGCTTTGGCTAAAGGACAGAACAGCAGCGTGCGGGTTTGCAAGAGCGGTAGGGGAACGAGGAGTCGGAGTATGGATCAAGCAGGAGTCAGAGAACTCCTTTGCGAGGCCACAGGGCATTTCTTTTAAGTCTCAAGAGGGCTCCATCATTTTGTCATTGGTGCGCCCAGAGCCCGTGAGCAAGGCAGGGACTTTGTGTGACAAGAGCCTTCCCTAATTCCGTATCTGAGACTCACTGGCCAAACTCAGAGCCTTGGCGAATGTCACGGGCCGACAGACACACGGGCTTCGCAGAAAGCCTCAGCGCGGCAGATAGCAGGTTAAGTAGCTGATGCGCGACATCGATCCGGCCCAATCCCCGGACCGGTTCTAAAACGCGGAAACGTGCCCTTTACTGGCACACAGTCGCGGGGTGCGCATGCTTGGTGCGAGGGGGCGGGCCGCGGCTCCGGCCGGAAGCGTTCTCTCCCAGGCGGCGTTTCCTTCCTGTGTGATACTAGTTAAGGGCTCCTGCTGCTGCTGCATTTGCAAGGAGGTGAGTAGCGGGATCCTGCGGGGCCTCGTGGGAGGGACGCGGCATCCTACTGAGCTCCTTTAGGCACCGGCTCTGAACTGAGGAGCCCAGCAGGAAAGGTCACCTTTCCATCCTCCCATTTCCCACCTCAGTGCAGTCTCCAACTTCCCCCAAACCTTGGTATTTAGCGGATTAACCTCCAAGGGCGTCCCGGGCCTCCCCTTGGCCTCCTGCCCGGCCTAGGCCCTTAGGTCTCTGTTAGCGCTGTTTTCAAGAGTTAGACCATTTCCTACAGGGAATCTCTGTAGGCACTGGGGTCAGTGCTTGGGTTTGGGATCGTCCAGGGCGACCACAGAACCTGGATCCTAGGCAAAGGAGGCCGGAATGAACCGGGTTTGATTGTTGCACTGGCACTGCTACCACCTAGTGCAGAAGCAGGAATGGTTTTTAAGGCCTGGGCACACTTTCACAGAGGATGATAATTACAACGTGCCCTTTATGTGAAGGTTGGCAGTCTTTCATTGACATTAGCCTGTGTTCGTAGGACCTTGATGCCTGCGAAACTGGGACTTTGGGCTTGAGGAAAACTTTGTAAAACACTGCAGTGCATCAAGAGAGAAATACAATAGTGTGAACACTATACTCTCAGCCCTTAATCTGTCAGTAAATTGCTCATTGACAAGGTAGTACAATTTCAAAGTTTTGTACCCTGAAATGGAGAACTCTTTAAAATGAAACTACCTGGTGTCATTTTTCCCTAACAGACAACCGAATTACAGTGTTCTGTGATATTTCTTAGTTGTATATAGCACCATCTATGTTTATGTACATAAATGTATGTTCATTTTGTCGATCCTAATGTTTATACAAGGTTGAAATACATTCCCTACTGTGTGCACATGCAGCTTTTTATTGTATATTCTGCTGTAATGGTATTGTTACTGTAACGACCTTACATTGCAGGCATATCAATGTCATATGAATGATAGATGAGTGTACAATAAAGTATATACAGTTACAACCTACAAGTAGAAGTTTCAGTTTCATTTCAGGATGTTTAGGTCATTTTAAAAGATGGACTACTATTTTAGAAGTGGCCATAGGTCTAGACTACTGTATTGCAGTTAATAATTTAATTATAGGAAATACATAGTTAACAGGTTTTTTATCTTGATATTTTTTTATTGGATTAAATTTGTTACTATCTGGATGACATGTACTGATAACAACCCTAGTTGTTCATGTAGTTCAGTCAGCATCCAGTAGATGGCAATTTTATCACTGCTAAATCGAACTTTAAATAAATGAAATCCTTTTATTCAGACCATCTCAGGTTTTCACAGATAAGTTAAAACCCTTATTTCACCTATTGGTTTATGTTCATCAATGAATAACACCCCCACATAATGATACCATGTATTCCAAGTGCATTTTTCAGATTTACTCTTGGAATAAAGGCTAGGGAAGTCAACTTTTCACATCTTGTAAGAAGTGGAATATTGTTAACCTATTTTTAGGAATCCATACTGATGGAAGAAACACACTGATTTGTTACGTGAGGAGAGATTTTAACCAGATAGCTTCTCTTTCCTAGCTCCATTTAAATAAATACTATTACTATTATAACCAGAGTGAGTAAGGTAGTTGTATCTTAGCCATTGTTGTATATCCAGTATATAGTAGGCATTATATATACATGTTTAATGAGTGCTTTATTGTATGAATTAAATCACTAAAGGCCAGTGTTTCTTCCCCTAAAATGAAGGCTTTCTGTTATTTAGTTGAGTTTAAATTAGCTGTAATTGGAAAATAAAAAATGATTTAAAAATTAATAAAATGGGGTATCTTTCCATTTAAAAATATTAAACAACGTCCTGTTGTAAAGTGAACCTAGTAACGGCTTCTACTAACGGAGAAGTAAAGTCAATGGAACCCTTGACTTTTCTTTGGAAATTGTTCAATAGTGGCAACAATTGTTTTGGAATGATTGAATGTGAGGTTTTTCTGCAATTGCAGTTTATTTGTTGATCAAATAATTATTAAATATCCTTTTTATATGTGACAATTATAAAAATGGGTGAGATATAAATCCTGTTTATAAGGATTTAAACTTGAGTAGAATCAGTATCACCTAAGTTTAACAATAAGACAAAATGAATAATATAGAAGATTAGTGTGATCCGAAAGCCTTCATGGAGCATGTGAAGTTTTGAAGTTTGGATAGAATTTGATTAACCTTAGATAAATGGGGAGAAATGGCCCATCCAGGGTACTAGGCAAATAGGCTAGAGGGAAAATACACAGGGAATTTTCAGATTGTAGTGATACCAGCTATTGAGAATTCCTATTGAGAAGTGGTGAGAAGTAAAATGCTTACGTTACTCTTTGGGGCTGGATTAGAATAGTCTCGAATGGCTGGGGTTCCTGTAAATAAAGGGAAAGATTTGGAGTCTTTTTATTAGGGAGGAGTTTGTATTCTTGAGTGGAGGGAAGGCATCTAAAAGCAATTTCAAAATTGTTGGCACTATTTTAGAGGGAGGCACATGAAGAGAATCTTTAATTGAATAGTGGTAGTGAGAAGGGAAATAATAGTTTAAGAGCTAGAATGATCATACATATTAATCTGTGCAGTACCTAGTTTTTACCTGTTGCTGAGCCATCTGTACATATTCTGATTTATTCCCTTTCACGTGAGTGCAAAATATATATTCTCTTTGGTTTTTCCCCCATCATATAGTACTCAGCACATACCTATGCTATGAGAGTATGAAGCATTATTTGAAGCTAAGATTTCATCTCCCAGAGTATGATAGTCACATTGTCCCCAACAAGCTTATTCTTCTGTCGAGTCACTGCCTTTGATTGGGATGTGCATGCCTTCTGTAAGCCTAGCTGTGACTGATGTAGGTGCTCAGAGATACATGTAAAAAGTAGGCACATTGCCTTCTTTTTCCTCTGTGTTTTGGATGTGTGCTATATTTTTGTGGTTCAAAACTATGTGAAGATTATGTTCAGGTGTATCTGGGTTGTTGGAAACAATAGTATGGCTCAAACAAATTAATGTCATTTATTAAGGAAATGGCTGTTTAAATTTAAGCAGGTTTTGAAAACCTTTAAAAGTAAATATGAGGAAATAGTTCACAATTTGAATTTCATTCAAAAATTATCTAGTTTACCTTACACTTATAGAAGAAATTCTTACCATCACATTAGTAAAGTCTTTCATTTTGGGGTTGCCTTCATTTAGGTTAGCGTTATAGTCAATGTTTTTCTAGACTCTGAAATAGTTATTTTAAAGCTGTTTGAAGAGTAAATACCTTAAGATGTTTATTGCATTTTTCGAATAGAATTATGCTCTACTCATAGGAGCTTTTAGGAAAGTTCATTAAAAACTAATAAATTTGGTTTCTAATCTGTCCCTTTTGTTTCCAAGGGGAGCTTAAAATGTGTTTGTTTACCTAACATTTAAAAATCCATTTCTCCTCAAAATAAAGTACTTTTTTAAGGTAGGTCATGTTGAATTTGACTAGTAGTTTTTGTTGCTTAATTTAAGGTACTTATCAGACTCCCAATTTTAATGACTAGATATTACCTAGTGACATTTCTATTTGTTTTTTAAGGGTACTGTCAAGATGGTACATGCTGAAGCCTTTTCTCGTCCCTTGAGTCGGAATGAAGTTGTTGGGTTAATTTTCCGTTTGACAATATTTGGTGCAGTAACATACTTTACAATCAAATGGATGGTAGATGCAATTGATCCAACAAGAAAGCAAAAAGTAGAAGCTCAGAAACAGGTATGATTAAAGTATTTGAAGATTATTTTTCTTGTAGCTAGCAGATATTTTTCCATAAAACTAAAGCTATAGTAGAATTATAAGTTAATGAGAAGTTCCGTAAGATTCACATTAAAATGTTATGTCATATGTAATTTCATTTCTCAAGTCCTTTTTGATATATCAGCAACTTAGAAGAGAACATGATAAAGAATGAAAATAATATAGTATTTGGTTGTGAACACTCATTAGATTATTTTTGTCAGCTCTTTGTTACCTGAAGGAATCTAGGTAAAATTTTTGAACAACTTAAACAAAATTTATCTTTAGTAAGGTATACATTTTGCTTTGTATGACATTTGAAATGTACATAATGCAAACTGTCAGTCTTAGACTTACAAACTATACTACTTCCAGTTAAAGAGTTGGTAAAAAATATTGTTAATGTAAGTCATCATTTTATTTTTCAGCTACTGCCTCTATGGTGTTTTCCTCATTAAGATGATACATTTATTTTGGTTCCTATTTTTCTTTAAAAAACCAAAGCCTTCAAGGAGTCTTTCAAATTTCTCTTGCTATTTGAGGGCAAGATGTTTTATTCATGGATTTTTAGATGTCTTCTGTGACTTGTGACTCTGATGCATTCAATAAACCTTTATTAAGCCCCTAGCAAATACTTGGTGTCAGGATAAAAGATGAATAAATCTTGTTCATTCTGTTTTTGTTTGTTTGAAAATATTTTTATTTTATTTTATTTTAATTTTTTAAATTGTTGTTCAATTACAGTTGTCCCCATTCCATCCCCCATTACTCTCCCCTGCCCTATCCACCCCCCACCTCCCACATTCAACCTCCACCCCCCACCCCCCGTTGTCTTTGTCCATGGGTCCTTTATACATGTTCTTTCAAAAGCTGTAGGCTGGTATGAGAAATTGGGATATAAAGAAATGACTGCTTTACAGTGTTCTGCATAGCTCTTAAATCAGTGAAAACTGTAGTTTCATAAATACTGCTTACTGTATATATATCTGAAAAGCAATTTGGACAACTGTGAGTTTATTCTCTGAATTCAGTTATAAAATAATAAACTCAGGGTCTAGGTTATATCATCATTATCAGTCAACCCATAATTCTCTAGAAGTCTGACCAGTGTAGATTTTAAAAAAAATAAATTTGAGTATATCCATGTCTCAGCATAAGTGCACCTACCCCCACCCCCACCCCAACCTGAATTGTGAAGGTCAATTTAAACCTGAGGTTGAATTATTTATAAGTTATATATGTTTTTATTTATTGATTTTAGAGAGAAATTGGAAGAGATAGAAACATCGATTTGTTGTTCCATTTATTTATGCATTTATTGGTTGATTCTTGTATGTGCCCTGACCAGGATTGAACCCGCAGTCTTGGTGTATTAGGATGATGCTGTAACCAACTGATCTGTATGGCCAGGGCTAACAGGTCATATTATTAAAAAAAAAATTTAAGACTTTATTTATTTTTAGAGAGAGGGGAAGGGAGGGAGGAAGAGAGGGAGAGAAACACCCATGAGTGGTTGCCTCTTATGTGCGTACCCCACCCCCCCACACTGGGGACCTGACCTGCAATCCAGGCATGTACCCTGACTGGGAATTGAACTAGCAAATGAACTTTTGGTTTGCAGGATGACACCCAACTGAGCCATACCAGCTGGGGCTTTAAACAGAATTTTGTCATTTGTTTTCTTGGTTTCTAAGAGCCCTGGAATACACATATGGAAGACATGTAGAAAGCCAAATAGAGACATTTAAATGATACATGAATACACTGTGTTTAGGCCTTTATTGGACACTGTGTCTATAGTATTGTTCAAAATATCAGATATGTGAAATATTAGATACCACATCTGTCTTCATAGTGCCCATGGTAGGGAGAAAATACATGTTCTTGACAATATAAGTTATAACCCTAAATAAATTATTCTAATTGCCTCAGAATACTGAAGACAAATTATGGCATTTAGAGAAAGCATTCACTTATGATTGAGGCAGTTGAGGATGACTGCGTGAAAGATCTTGGCCTCCAGCATAGGCAAGGACAATTTTAAGTAGAAAAAAATCATGAACAGAATCATGATGGAGATAAGAATAACAAGACCTGTTAAAGGAACAGTAAATAGACCAGTTGGGTTGGAATAGAGTGTTTATGCAACTAATTAATGGGAGGGAGAGGTAAGGGACTAAACGATAAAGGATGCTAAATATAAAGTCAGAGAACAGAGCTCTCCTTTCTTCTTACTCAGTCTTTTTAATGTTTTGGCATGTAAACAGAGGCTGATAAATGTCACAGCATGAAGTCCATCAACTAAGGAGGCATGCTTTCTTTTTGGCTAGACTAGCATCTCTGTTATCCTTTCTTTTTTCTTGCCTTTCTTCCCTGGCTAACTATTGGAATATGCAATTGACCATTTGAAGTCTTCTGTATAGGCAGCGGTAAACCGTTAAAATTTTTGAGTCAGTTCTCCTGGCTGGTGTGGCTCAGTGGACTGAGTGCCAGCCTGTGAACCAAAGGGCTGCTGGTTCAACTCCCAGTCAGGGCACATGCCTGGGTTGTGGGCCAGGTCCGAGGTTGGGGGCATGCTAGAGGCAACCAATCAATGTATTTCTCACACATTAATCCCTCTCCATCTCTTTCTCCTTCCCTTACCCTCTCTCTTAACAACAACAAAAAAAGTAAAATAAATAAAATCCTTAAAATAAATTTTTTTCTTGAGTCAGTGGATGATATGGAAATAGCCTGGTAAAGACCACCGTAGAGTAAGGGGGTGCCAAAAGGAATTAAATGGGTGAAAAGAATAATAATAATGAATGCTGTAGGGACTAATGATGTGGGAAAAGAAAAGAGACATCTTACAAATGAAATGAGGATTTGTCTGGAGTCCTCAAAGACTCATAATATCTTTTTTAAAAAATTATATTTTATTGATTATGCTATTACAATTTTCCCAATTTTTCCCCCTTTGCCCCTCTCCACCCAGCAGCCTCCCACTCCCTCAGGCAATCCCCCTTCCATTGTTCATGTCCATTGAGAAGCGAGTAAGTGCTTTGGCTACTCTGTTTCCTATACTGGGCATCACATCCCCATGGCTGTTCTGTAACTACCTTTTTGTACTTCTTAATCCCCTCACCTCTTCACGCATTCCCCCACACCCCCTCCCATCTGGCAACCATCAAAACGCTCCCTGTATCCATTAGTCTGTCTCTGTTCTTCTTGTTTGCCTAGTTTGTTTTTTAGATTCAATTGTTGATAGACATGTATTTATTGTCATTTTATTGTTCATAGTTTTGATCTTCTTTTTCTTAAATCCCTTTAACTTTTCATATAATAATGGTTTTGTGATGATGAACTCATTTAGTTTTTTTCTTCTCTGGGAAGTTCTTTATCTGCCCTTCATTTCTAAATGACAGCTTTGCTGGGTAGAGCAGTCCTGTCTGTAGGTCCCTGCTTTTCATGACTTTGGATATTTCTTGCCAATCCCTTCTAGCCTGCAAAGTTTTCTTTTGAGAAATCAACTGACTTTCTTATGGGAACTCCCCTGTAGGTAGCTAACTGCTTTTCTCTTGCTACTTTAAGAGTCTCTCTCTCTCTCTCTCTCTCTTTTTTTTAAAGATGTATTTTATTTATTTATTTTTAGAGAGATGGGAAGGGAGGGAGAAGGAGTGGGAGAGAAACATTAGTGTGTGGTTGCCTCTCGTGCGCCCCCAACCAGGGGCCCAGCCTGCAACCCAGGCATGTGCCTTGGACCAGGAACCAAACAAGTGACCCTTTGGTTTGTAGGCCAGCACCCACTTCGCTGAGCCCCACCAGCCAGGGCTAAGTCTCTCTTTATCTTTAAACAAGATGGATGCAAAGAGGCCCACTTCAAGGCACATCGTAATTAAAATGCCAAAGGTTTAAGACTCATAATATCTTTATTGAGGTTTAGAAAGTGGTAGATAGGGCAAGTTTATGTGAAGATGACAATTGGGCATCTTACCCAATAACTTTCAGAATACATGTGGTAAAATTGGAAGCAAGAGATACACCAGTAAGTGCACTAATCCTGAGGCGATGGTCTTCATATGTCCAGAAAAGTATATGTTCTGGAATTTTAATGTATATTTGTGAGAAGAGCTATACCTAATATACAAAGACAATTACTCAGATTCTTTGATATTTCTATTTAAATGCATTTTTAAAAGATTCGTGTCAGTGATTTCCTCTGTTTACACATACATTGGAGTACTACAGCTGTGACCTCAGTAAAAAGGTTTTTAACCTACTTTTAATTAGTTCATCTCTCTTTATTCTTCATCTGTTAATGTCATCTCTAACTTTCTAAAATTATTCTTCGAAAACAATAACCAATTTTACTAATTTTTTCGAATCTGAATGAAATGAGTGTTTATTTTATTCTGTGCCTTTTCTCCACTTCCTCTTTCCCTAGTTTAGGCAGAAATGTTAGTTTCCTATTTCTTACCCCACTTCTTAATTTTTAAAATCATATTTCTCATGGAGAAAAAACGAAATAACATAAAAGGATAAAAAATACTATGAAACCATTAAAAGATGTGCATACAGTAAAATGTAAGCCTCCCTCCTTCCTCTGACTCCCCTCACAACCCAATTCGTTTGCCCTCCACGAAACAACTACTTGGAGAGACCTACTTAAAAACCAAGCAAATATTGGTGACTAGAAAATGCAATTGTCGTTAAGCTGTAAGTAACAAAGCAACACATGAACATAAGCCATTTTTAGAATAATCCAATCATAACTTTGTTTTTCTAGTTAAAACATTTTAGAAATAGAAGCTCAATTAAATGTTTTGAAGCTATATAATTGGATAACTTATTCTTGGAATAGAGTTTGGTAGTGGTGTGGTGTTTGAGGTGCTTTTCATTTATTTTTTTAAACCATGTTCTGCTCTTCCAAATGAGGAATATTATTAGTGTTTCAGGTGAGTGTCAGCTTTGAAGTTAGACAACTGAGGGTTTGAGCTCTTGTGATGCCAGTTTCTATCTGTGTAGTCCTGGCAGTTCTAATTTCTTTGACCCTTGAGTTCCTCACCTGAGGAATGAGAATAATAATAGCTATTCTCAGGATGGTTTAAAGGGTCGATTGTAAATTACCCAGCGCAGTACCAGGCATGTGGTAGATGCTCAATAAATATTAACTTTTCTCTTTTCTCAATGTTATTAATGCAACCTGAAGACATTGTTAAATGAGACTGCTGTTTTGGGAAGAAGATTCTGGGTAAACTTGACTAGAACAATTTCTGTTTCTACAGGGTAAAAAACATACTTGATGATTTTTAATTTTTTTATTTTAATTTATTTATTTTTTAAACCCCAGATATAAATAAAGGTTGTTATTATTTAAAGCAAGAGGTAATTTTTGGCCTGGAATAAAATTTTAAGGCCAACTACCTAATGGGGAAAAAGGCAAGGTTTTTCTACTTGGCACTAATGACATTTGGGCCAGATAATTTGGTGGAGTGGGTTGGGGATAGGCTATCCTGTGCCTTCTGAAATGTTTAGCAGCATCCCTGTCTCTGCTGACTAGATACCAATAGCACCCTTCCCTTCACCCAAGTTGTCACAACCAAAAGTATTTCCAGACTTCGCCAAATGTCCCCTTGGGTGCAATATCACCCCTATGTGAGAGCCTAAAAAAGAACACATGTGGGATGGCTTCACATTTTTAGAATCATAATGAAAAAGAAGAGGTAATGTTATTAGAGATACTAAAATAGGACACCTTTCATAGCTGACACATAAAAGATTTAAAGGCAGTGAAAGAGAAGATATTTACAAAAGAGATAAAAGGACCTGGGTAAGGCAACTTTTGAGTAATTTTATAGGGGTATGGCTAAATAGGAATAATGATATGGTTCATAGCACTTTTAAAAAATGTTACTATTACTAGGATGTTGTCCACACATTTATCCTAGTCTTTTAACCAGTCTGTAACTACAATGCTGTGTGATTTGAATTTCCTTTTAGAGCAGCAATACATTCCCCTGACAAACAGCAAGATCTTATATAATCGCAAGTATTTTAGGAAAGGGTAACAGAAATATAGATAAATACATGATTTAGCAGAGCAGTTTCATTGCTAAAAGCGTTCACTTATTTGAAATTTGAATGTTACTTATAGATCATTAAAGACTCTTGTGGTCACGAGCTCTCTTCATGTAACTGGGGAAACCAGAGTATTATGTGTGGTGGTTAGAGTGTGGGCTCGAGCGCGGGACTGCCTGGACTTGTATATTGCCTCTTTCACTGGCTCACTTTTAAACTGAGGCAGTTACTTAATCTGGGCTAAACTTCAGTTTCTTTTTCCGTCATGGGGAAAAATTATACCTATGTCATAGGCTCATTCTGAGGTTTCAGTGAGTTAATCTGTTTATAGTATTTTGACATAATATTTGGCACACTCAGTAAATATTTATCGTTATTATCATGTTTCTCATTTTAATTGAAAGTTTTGTTGCATTGTTAGAGCTTATAGGTTTAAGATTAGATTTTCCCAACTCTAAAAACACATGTAAGTATACTTTTAATTCAGAATCATTTTTATTTTATCTGATTGCCTAGCCCCAGGAATTGACTTTAACTGAAAGGGACAGCATCTCAGAACAGTTTGAAATTAGATAGGTATGAACACCTGTCCATTCCTTGATATCCTTAATCCTTCAGTCTTTCATCTTCAGGTGTAATCTATACCTTTATGATCCTCCCACCGGGAAGAGAAATCAATTTGGACCTTAGAGTCTAGTCTCATTGGAGCAATGTGAGGCCCTGCATATATCTCTTCAATCACATACCTATTTTCTCATTTCCCCCCATTTCCCAGGAGCCGGTTTAAATTGCCCTCGTTTCTATGGAGTAGACCCTCAAATTTTTCTTTACCTAAGGATTTACGATGGGAAAGGAGGAGATCAAGGGGCCTAGGATATTCCTGGAAAATTCTTGTATGTCTGTTTATTGTTTTTAGATTTCACAGATACTTGTTTTGAAGTGCCAGTATCTAAATATCAAACCAAAGGAAGCTGCTTGTTTTTTCCTTCTAGGCGGAGAAATTAATGAAGCAAATTGGTGTGAAAAATGTGAAGCTTTCAGAATATGAAATGAGTATTGCTGCTCATCTCGTAGACCCTCTTAACATGCATGTATGTATCTTTAATCTTATTTAAGATTTTTTTCTAGAATTATGTGTCAGTGGGCTCACAGGTCACAACCAGGTTAGATTATCCTCTAGGAATCACAGGACTCGGCATAGTGGTACTCATGGATGTGATCGATTGATTTTTAATAGTTTATTTTTTATTGTATTTTTTTTCCATTGCCATTTATTCCCCTTATATCCTCTTTCACCTCCACTTCCCCTACCCCGGGTATGATTTATTACAGCAAAAAGATACCAGGCAAAATCAGCAAGGAAAGAGGGTCACGGGATAAAGTGATAAAGTCTGAAGGAAATCAGGCACAAGCTTCCAAGACTCTTTTGCCAGTGAAGTCACATGGGATGCACTTGATTCTTCCAGCAACAAGTTGTGAGAACACATGTGAAATCCTGTCTCTCAGGGAAGCTTATTAGAGACTTCATGCCCAGGGTTTTAGTTGGTATTGGTCGTGTAGACTTTGTTTTTCTAACATCTACCAAAATTCTGAAGGAAAACAAATGTTCACCACGAACCATATTGTTCGCACAGTTGAGGCACTCACAGTGAGCTGTGCTTATCAGGGAATGATGGGAGTCCTAAAACCTAAGTTCCCATACGCAGCCAAGGACCTGCCTTGCAAGCAGGGCTTTCTAAGGATGATAATCTCAGTCCTGCTATGTGAACTTAATTCTATGCACGTTTGTTTAGTTAAACTTGCACTTTTTTTATATTTACCTTTGTGGCATATAAAATGTATTGCTTTAAGTCATGTGGATATTTGATTTGGAGTTTAAATCTAGATTTTCATAATAGAAGGCAGCACAAGATTCTGAATCCTGGTTTTCCATTCATGGCCTTGGCAAATATTTCCTCTTTGAGTCTCAGCTCCCTCCTGTATAATCCAGAGAATTATACAGGATTATACATGTATCATATCTGCTTTGTCTACTTAAAAAGGGTTATTCTGAGAATCAGACTAATGTAATTTATAAACTCTAAAATCCTATGTGAATATTTTGTGAGAAGAAGTATAAATAAATTTTGTAACAAGAAGTATAAATAAATAGAATGAAATATAGTATCCTATTCCCAATACTAGAAAATAAAAATCTACAATGTCTGTTATTATCTGTGTGCACAAAGACATAAGTACCCCCAGAATTAATCCTCCATTTTAATTTGATTTATAAATTCACAGTGGCACCTTTTTGAGGCCTTACCTGTGTTCACTTGAGTAAAGTGTACTGAGAGACTCAGTTTTTTGTTAAGAGCTACAGTGCAAGTAGGTGATGATTTTTTTTGATTTCGCTGCAGTTTTTCACTTTTTCTTAAGTTGTAAAGAAAGTAAATCTGCTATAAATATTGCTTCTGCCTGGCTCCCCATTGAGCCCCATTGATTAGCCATATTAGAGTTAAGTTGATTTTTTTTTTTTAAGGTCTTTTCACTTGTTTTATTTTTCCCGAAAGAATTTTTTTTAAGTTGAATCAGAAGGCTTTAATATATAGAAGCTGTGTCTACTTTGAAAGTATTTATCCTCTATTTACTATTTTTAAAGACACGTTTTTAACAGTTTTACTTTTGATTTAGAAGTCCAGATTGGTGGGTATAGACCTTTTTTCTAAAATCCATTCCTGTTACGTTTGACAGCTTCATATATGAATTAGGCACACTTCTGGTGAGCTCTTCCCGATCAACAGTGCTGAATTAACTAGCTGGTTCTCTATCTTCTTGGCAGGGTACCAAATTCCTCCTCTTAGCTGGAGTGAATTCAACTTATTAAGTCCCTGCAGAATTTTGAGTGCCAGACCAGTGCTTTTTTTTTTTAATACTAGGTAGTTGACTATTAATTTTTTTTTTCAGTGTCATGGTAGTTTAATTTTGTTATTTCTATGAAAAGTCTTTACTCATATTAATATATAACTTTAATCTTTTATTATTTCTGTCTAATCAGATTAAATTTTGCCATTTTAGGGTTTGGTTTTTTGTTTTGTTTTGTTTTTTACTTTTGTGAGTATATATGACCTGTAAAAATCATGTTGACTTTACCTTTTACCAGGTTACTTGGAGTGATATAGCAGGTTTAGATGATGTCATTACGGATCTGAAAGACACAGTCATCTTACCTATCAAAAAGAAGCATTTGTTTGAAAATTCCAGGCTTCTACAGCCTCCAAAAGGTAAAGTAAAAGTTTATATTTGCTACAGCATTAAAAATCTTGGAAACATTGAAGCTTCCTGTCATTATAGAACTGGTGGTTTTGAAGTTAGATTTTCAAGAGAATGATGAGATCCAGTAAACTTTTATACATAATAGTTTTGATATAATTGCTCATTCTTCAGCTTCCCAAATTTAGAGTCCCCTCGCTCCCATAGTTACAATGTAAAATAATCCCTTTATTTTAAACTCATTTATTACTTCCAAGTAAATGAAAATTGGGGAAATCATGGTTAAAAAAAAATTCAGAGTCACAATATGGGTGTATTTTTGTTTTGTTTTTAAGGTAAGAGTTTAAAAAAATTAATTTATTGGGGTGCATTGCTTGGTAAGATTAGGTTTCAAGTGTACTATAAGACTTCTTTTTGTTGTTTCACAATTCTAGTGATTTTTTCACCCCTCTTAATTGTTTCCACTTAATTATTGTTAGTGGAGTGATTTTTTTTTTAAAAACAAGAAACATTGAACTACAAATGAACTAGAAATTAAATACACCTTATTTTAAGATAAATTTTTTTCTTGTTCACAGTTAGAAATCACTTCGAAAGCCTTGGAACTCAAGAATTGAAAGGGCTTATAACTGCATCCTTAAGTGTAATATTTTGATTCTTGTTCATTCAAGTAGTAATCATGTTTAAACCTTGTTTAAATGTGTCTTAAATGAAGCTTAAATAATACTTGACAGTGAGATGGAGATATGTTACCTTGGCTTTCAGATACCAGTGTTATAGTGTAGCTTATTTATTTTCACCTAGTGGAAGCTTCTCTTTATTGCTTTGCCAAAACTATACAAGTTTGATTTATGTTGATAATCAAGACTGAACTCAAATTATTAGGTAAGTGCATTTTTCAAAAAATAGGATCCTTAGAAGTATCAAAATAGCACTTTGTGTAAGTTGTAGTTACTTATAATCTTATTTTGCAGCTATATCAAAAAGTGCATTAATTTATATTTCAAAGGTAATTGAAGCTGATACCTATACATTTTAATGAAGTAGATATTTTTGTTTCTGGTGTATAGAGGATGACAAATTATCACCAAAAATGTCATGTTCTTTTCATTAGTTAAAACAACGAAGTTGTTTATAAGGTATTTTTATTTTCTGAAGCAACAAAGCTGCTTTTTATTCCCCTAACAAAAAGCATTTAGTTTATTGTGATTTTTTCCCCAAAGAAAATGTCTAATGGTTTATCTGAGCCCAGATCAAAAGGGTAAGGTAATTATTTACTCAGTTTCATAATATTAGTAAACTCAGGACAGACAAATGCTTTTTATATGTTGTTAGAGAAAGCTCCTTTTCTCACCAGCAGCGTCTTAGTCCAGATAATTAAGTGACTTCACCAGCTGAACTTGGTTTAAAGCCCCAATCAGCACAACAGAAGTTATGAAAGGATACTTTAATAGTTTTGTGTAAATCTGCTGCTTATTTGAAAGCATTATACAAAATTAGAGGTGGTTTTAAATTTTTTAAAGTTTACACAAGTAGCTCCTGATTATGTAATCTAAAGTTTTACTATTTGAGCTTTTTCAGCTTTGCATTTTTGGAAGGTTCTTTTTTATCACAAACAAAAGTTTGAAAAATCATTCATTTGCTTTGACCCACAATATAAATAGAATATTAGTATATAAAAACAAGTATAGCCCTGGCTGGTGTGGCTCAGTGGATTGAGTGCCAGCCTGTGAACCTAAGGGTCACTAGTTCAATTCCCCCAGTTAGGTCACATGCCTGGGTTGCAGGCCACCAGGGGGTGCTCAAGAGACAACCACACCTTGATGTTTCTCTCCCTCTCTCCCTCCCTTCCCCTCTCTCTTAAAAAAAAAAAAAAAAGAAAACGCAGAATATAAAAGCAGAGTTGTATACCACACATGTTCCATTTTTGGACTGGAAACAGGTTACCTAGGTTAGAGTCTTTGCTTTTTTGCCAAGTTTATGTTGTCCTTAGACAGTTCACAGCTATTTACACTGAAAGTGATCACTGCCTCACAGACTATAAAATAGTAATTTTAGATTTGACTTGTTATGTACTATTTATGCAGCATGTGAGGTCATAATTAACTAATAGGTATAATTAATTATACCTGTTACAAAGGTATAAAAGGTATAAAGTTGGAGCAATCATGCCACTAAATCAGTTATAAGATCATGCCATAATATATTAATGGTTGCATTAAAAAATGTAACCCTTATCTAATCAAAACATTAAAAAATTTACAACAGTTAAAATTCCATTTTTACTTTACGGTTACGGAATACTTTATGGTTCCCTTATAAACTCTGAATTCAGTATTATTTTGGCACATAAGTTTTATGCTTGTGAATTTTAACATATTTCATGTTTTGATGCATTCCTTTTTTTAAAAAGAATTTTATTTATTTATTTTTAGAGAAGGGGGAAGGGAGGGAGAAAGAGAGGGAGAGAAACATCAGTGTGTGGTTGCCTCTGACATGCCCCCTACTTGGGACCTGCCTTGCAACCCAGGTATGTGTCCTGACTGGGAATCGAACCAGCAACCCTTTGGTTCGCCAGCTGTCACTCAGTCCACTGAACCGCACCAGCCAGGGATGATACATTCTTTTTTTATTGTTTTTATTTTTTATTTTATTTTTTAGACAGAGGTGAAGGGAGGACAGAATGGAGGGAGGGAAACATCAATGTGTGGTTGCCCCTCGCGGGCCTCTTACTGAGGACCTGGTCTGCAACCCCAGCATGTGCCCTGATTTGGGAATGGAAGCAGCGACCCTTTCGTTCGCAGGCCAGCGCTCAATCCACTGAGCTGCACCAGCCAGGGCAGATGATGCATTCTTAAAAATGTAGAAAACCTAAAAGAAATTTTTGAAAAACTGAGTTTCTGAGACCATAAAGGCCTATAGTAATTTCCCCCTTTGTAAGTACCTTACAGTAAAATAGATTTAATTTTTACAGATTATTTTTCTATCATTTGGACAAATTTTTCATTTAAAGCTTGACAGTCAGTAAGCTAGTCCAGAAAAGAAAGGTAATATATTTGTCACTAATAAGGGTTATTTCAAATTTGGATCCATTTGTCCCAATACGTCTTTTCTTCCTTTGCCTAAATTTTTAATTTGCATGCAGTACTTATGAAATAAAGCCCTTACTTAAAATCATCCATCTTAAAAGCGGGTTTGAATTTTTAAGCCTCTACACAGCACAAAATAATAAACACATGTTTATTATGTTGAGTATGGTTCTAAAAGTATCAGACTAAGCTCAAAAAACTAGTTAAAAGGCTGCAAAATTACTGCTAAATGCCTCATATTCATTTGCAGAACCACTCATTTATTACCCTTAAATATAAACACTGTGGAGTCCTCTTCAACAAAGGACATACAAAAGGTGCCTCTTTCCAATAATAATATTGCTAGACTCACTGATGACATGTTGATGAGACTACATGAATCTTAGTGAAATTTAACATGTATAGAGAAATTGGGATAAAACAATTGAGTAATTATAAAGCTAACACTCATGTAATGACCACCCAGTGCAAAAAGTGAACATTTGACTACTCCTGATGTGCGCCTTATCTATCTCAGGTAGATTATGAAATTCAAAAGCTGTCATTGCATGTCAAATTAGTAAATAACTACTTGATTTTATAACACTGATTATAATCCCTGAAGAGAAATAATTGGAAACACTTAATCCTGTTAAGAAGGACCAAAACTAAACTATTAGGAATAAATATTCAGAGTGATAAATGAATACTTTGAAACAAATATGACATTCTAAGGGTACTGCATAAATTTATGAAGTGATGGTGTAGCGGCAAAATCAGAATTTGAGGATCGTTGCATCAATAGTTTGTTTTTAAAACCCTGAGATTCAAGTAATACGTAACTAAAAGTTTGCTAGTAGATCTGCATTCTGTATTAAATTGTTATGATTGTTAAAATGGTAGATGTAATAATAATTCCAAGCTTCTTCAGTCATTCTGTGTTTTCAGCTTTGTTTGAATGAAATGACATTAGACTGCTAACCTGTATTGTTCATGTGAAACATCCAAAAGAAGAGTATCAATAGATGCTTCAAATTATAACTCACTTAATGAAATTTTTAGCACTTAGCTAAGTGAATTTAATTAAAAATTGCAAAGACTACTTGAAAATATTAACATGTTGGTATAGATTATGGATTTAAATTTCAAAATCAGCTTTTAAAAGTTTAGTTTAAAATATTAAACTTGAGTTAGTTAAAATTCTTACAAAGAGCACTAGAAAATTCTGTGTGCATAAAAGTTTGAACATTATTTTCAAGTGCTTAATGTGAAAAAAAATTGTTAGATTTATGGAAACAAGCTCGAGTTTATCATTTTTCTTTTTTTAAAGATTATTTATTTATTTTAGAGAGGTGAAGGGAGGGAGAGAGGGAAACATTAGTGTGTGCTTGCCTCTCATGTGCCCCCTCCTGGGGACTTGGCCTGCAACCCAGGCATGTGCCCTGACTGGGAATCCAACAAGTGACCCTTTGGTTCACAGGCTGGCACTCAATCCGCTGAACCACATGAGCTAGGACTCATTTTTTTTTTTAAATGAAAATTTAAGGAGGCATTTTACGTAATATATTTATTTTCCTTCTATCATATTTTGTATTTTATTTTTATTACATAGGAATAATTGGATACCTTCAAATCCTCTTCATCCTATCTTAGCATGCTACCTATAAATATCATATTACCATTCTTTAAGTGCTATTACATGAGAAAAGTTGAGAAGCTGAGTTAAGCAAATATTTAAACAAGTCTGCAATTTACAGTTTGCATCAAGCCTGTCAGTGGATGATCTGTAGCCAAGGCCATGACTTTAGTGTTATATTAGCTTAAATTCCACCTCATTTTATTCGAGAAACAGTTGCTGATGATTCCCAAAATGCTCAAGACGCCAGCCTGTTTAGAAGTACCTTAAATTGTACTTAGAGCAAACTGCTGTCAGTGGAGACTATAGATTAATAATGTAGTTTTATTCCTTGGGAATTAAAACAGGAGTGACTGGTCATTTCTGTTTCTTTTAAGAAGAGATCATTATCTGTTTGGAAAAAGGCACATGGCCTTTTGGGTAAAACTTAAGTCTCTGGGCAACAGCGAAACAGCGTTTTCTGCAATCTGTTTTAAAGAAGTTGATTTTCTCTGCGCTTTTGTTAGTGTGCACGAGTGCTCTGTTAGCTCGTGAAGGTAAAGGGTGTTCAATGATTTTATTTGTCAGCCATTCATCAAGTGTTGTGAGTTTGGGTGTCAAGGTGATTGCCTTTAATATCCTGAACTGGACCTTTTCATGAAGGCAGGAGGCACAAGGTGCTGTAATCCCAAATACTTGTCATCACTGACACTGAATGTAGAATATGGCTCCTCCTTTTTCTGCTATTAAGAAAGATTAATGAAAACAAGTGAATATTGGGAAAAAATTTAATGTGGGCAGATTAATATGCTGATTATTACATAAAGCAAATATCTTGTTCTTTTAAAAGAAATAATAAAGTAACATGTTAACTTCCAGGTGTTCTTCTGTATGGGCCTCCAGGCTGCGGTAAAACGTTGATTGCCAAGGCTACAGCCAAAGAAGCAGGCTGTCGATTTATTAACCTTCAGCCTTCAACACTGACAGATAAGTGGTATGGAGAATCCCAGAAATTAGCAGCTGCAGTTTTTTCCCTTGCCATAAAGCTACAGCCTTCCATCATCTTTATAGATGAAATAGGTATGCTATGTATTCTATGGGGGCATTTTAAAACACCATTTTTTAGGGTGGTATTTAGATGACCAGATTGAGTTTTTAAAAATTTTAGGCCAAATTAATAAAAGAGATAACCAATATCATAACATGCTATGTATAATTTCTGTATTCCAGAATGAGTCTGTTCATTATCCTACTTGATAGTTTTTTCTGTGTTTTCCCTCTTACAAACAGAAAGCAGGAGACATCCATGTACATGTATCCTCATGCACATGTTTGTCCAGGGTAAACACCTGGAAGTTGAATCATTAGACTGTGTTGTGTTCAGCCTCACAAGGACTACCAGTTCTTCATAGTGGTTATGCATGTTTTCACTTTGATTACTTGGTAGTTTGTATCCCCAGATACTCCCTGAAATTTATTTTTTCAGACATTATTATTACTTTTGCCGATTTAAATAGCATGAATTATCTTATTGTTTTAATTTGGGTTTTACTGCTTATTATTATATTTGAGTGTCTTTTAACCTGTTGATTAGTCATTTGTGTTTCC
This sequence comes from Mormoops blainvillei, assembly GCA_004026545.1. NCBI lineage: Eukaryota > Metazoa > Chordata > Mammalia > Chiroptera > Mormoopidae > Mormoops > Mormoops blainvillei. Next base: position 304,217 of record PVJD01000366.1, on the reverse strand, counting down.
TTGCTTGCAAACTGTTGTTTTTTGGGGGTGATTTTTCTTGGTAATTCTTTGTTGATGTTCATTATGATTGCCAATATTCTCTAGACTGGCTTGTCTTTTCACTTTTATGATATATTCTTTTACAGAGATTTAAATTTTGATGTAGGTCTTGGCCGGTGTGGCTCAGTTGGTTGGGATGTCGGCCAATGGACCAAAAGGTCACAGGTTCAATTCCTGGTCAGGGCACATATCCAAGTTGTGGATTGGGTTCCTGGGTCAGGGCACTGTATAAGAAGGCAACCAGTAGATGTTTCTCTCTCTTTATCTCTCTTTATCTCTCTCTCTTTCTCTCTCTCTCTCTCTCTCTCTACCTCTCTCTGCCTCTCTCTCTCTCTCTCTGCCTCTCTCTCTCTCAGCAATGAAAAGCCCTGACTGGTGTGTCATCACTGCACAACCAAAATGTTGTCAGTTCACTTCCTGGGTTGTAGGGCTGGTCCTCAGTTGGGTGCCTGCAAGAGGTGGCCAATTGATGTTTCTCTTCCTCTCTCTCTCTCCTTTACCCTCTCTAAAAATAAATAAAAATGAAATCTTTAAAAAATAAATAAAAGCAATGAAAAAATGTCCTGCGGTAAGGATTTAAAAAATCGTAGTTACATTAATAAGCCTTTTTTCTTTATGCTTTACACTTTCTGTGTCTGTTTACAAATCCCTTCACTATCCCCATAAATATTCTCCTTAAAAAAAAAAAATATATATATATATATAGCCTGAAGTAGGAATCTAATTTCATTCTTTCCATATAGACTTGCTATATAGATCATCTTTTCATGTATGTCGTGACTTCATTATTAGTGGACTTTTTCTGTATTCTGTGGATCATCAATATTTTTGTTCTGTTTTTGGTATAATAAGTTTATGTATATATATGTGTGTGTGTATATATATATATAGTAAAAGCTGTTTAATTAAAAATATAGCTTTGATTTTAATTGCACTGTTATAATATGCTACACAGAAATACTGGAAAAGAAAGATCTAGATACTATAGTACTTTGATTACTTGTTTGCCTCATGTATCTTTCTCATCAGTCTACTCCAACTATTTTGGGCTTTTGGTGTGCATTTTGCACAAAAGAGCATATAGCTGGATTTTTTGAAATTTTAATCTAAGACTTTTTAACTTGGAAGTGTGATCAGTTCACCTTTGTTTTGGTAGCTGATAGATTTAGATTTATTTCTACCACATTGCTTTGGGCTTTTTATTTACCAGTCTAGTGGACTGGTTTGCTTTTATTTCCCTTTCCCTGCTACGGGTTTAAAAGTTGTATATTCATTTTCTTTAATGAAATATTAATGAAATGCCTACCTGTCTTAAAAGTCTAGCCTAATCATCTACCTTCCTCCCAAATAATACAAGGACCTTAGAACTCTTGAATACTAATCATTCTCTCATCTCTTACCTGTTGTTGTTAACGAATATTTTTTCTTATAACCTCCCTATTTGTTGTTATTTTTATACTGGCATTGCTTGTTTAGAGACCATCTTTGCCAGGTGTTTTGCTCAGTATTGCTTCTCGCATCAGCCTTTTCTGCTGATTTAATTTTCTTCTTACAGAAGTCTGTTGAAATTTTTCATCAAAGATTGTGAATTCTGTCTTTCTGTAAAAACTCTGTTAATTCTGCCTTCACTATTAAATGACAGAAAATTATTTTCCTTTAGCATTTTGCAACTGTAAGTTCATTGTCTTCTAATATTTCTTGTTGCTTTTGAGAATTCTGTTTGTAGCCTGATATTTCTTTGTTAAGTAATCTTTCTTTTCTCTTCATTGTTATTAGGTTCTACTCTTGTTCTGCTCTTTGTAATTTATCTAGGTCTGTATTTATTATTCTACTAAGACTTACTGTGTTTTTAATTTGAGAATGCGTGACTTTCATTAGTTCTGGAAAATTTCTCAACCACTATCCATATATCTTTGATGCTGCAAAGCTTTTGTTTTATATAAACTATATTCTTCAACTCTACTTAATTTTGAGTCATTTTCACAGTTTTATCATGTAGTTCTCTACCATATATCATCAGTTCTAAAAACATAGTTTTCTACATTTAATATCCCTGAAATTGGGATAGCATGTTATACTTTAATAGGGAGAGTTTTTTCTTTTGCATCATAATTTAATTGACAGCATTTTAAGTGTTTTGTTGGTACATAAAATAACGGTGCAACTCAAAAATCAATTTTTGAGTGAGTTACAAAAAGCAAATCTTTGTGTTTAATATCATAACCATTGGGTTTGTATACTGTTGATTATTATTTGAACTTAAGAAGTTTTATTTGGTTCTTTTTCAGATTTACCATTTTTCACTGTAGCTTGCTCTTTTGTTGGAATTTCAATCCCTTTTATGTCTTCAAAATTTTAAACATACTATTTTGTATGGTTTCTTTGGATTGTTCTTTTGTCAGAAATTCTAATTTTCCTTTATATTGTTAGCAACCTTTTTGTAATTTGTTTCCTTGTGTCATTCCTAACATTAGATGGCTTATGGCTTGTTTTTATTTGAGAATTCTCTGTTGCCTAAGAAGACCCAGAATGGTTTCTGTCATCCACTTAGACCCTCTTCGGGTCTGATCACTGAGGACTAATTTTTATGATAATTTCTGAATTTGGGTATTCCTAGACTGAATGGCCGTGCAAATTTAGATTTCAAGCTTGTTAAAGAACCCCACCCCTCCCCAGAGCCCAGGCCAAGACAGAAAAGCCAAGCCTTCTTAACCCCTGTAGTGGCGAGCAGAACTTTTTCTCTCTTTCATTTAAAAAAAAAATTATTTATTTATTTTTAGAGAGAGGGGAAGGGAGGGAGAGAGAGGAGGGAAATGTTGATGAGGGAGAGAAACATTGATGCAAGAGAGAAACATATTGCCTGTCATAAGCACCCTGTCCAGGGGCTGTACCCACAACCTAGGCATGTACCTTGACCAGGAATCAAACCAGCAACCTTTTGCTTTGTGGACCGATGCCCAACCAAGTGAGCCATGCCAGTCAGGGCCAGAATTATTTTCCCTTGTCTGCATTTTCTATAACTACATCTTGGCTTCAGCATGGATATTAACTCCAAAGCAGAACCTCCTGATGCTACACATGCATTTCTGTTGTCGACACACACACACAGACAATGGCTTTTTTTTTTTTTGAGATCTTACAACTCTTCTTTTCAGTTCCCTTTTCCCCTGAACTCTGCAGTGTTTCTTTGCTTTCTTGCAGTGTCATATTTTGTAAAACTTTGTAACTTTTTTTCAGTTATTAGACTTTATTTTCTTAGAACAGTTTTAAGTTTACAGAAAATTGAGCAGAGTGTCCAGAGAGTTCCAGTAATACTCCCTGACAGTTTTTCACCTACTATTACTGTTTTGCATGTGTGAGATTTTTTTTGCAGTTAATGAACCAGTATTGATTCATTATTAATAACTAAAGTCCATAGTTTACATTAAGTGTTATTATTTGTGTTGTACAGTTCTGTGGGCTTTGAGAAATGCATTACGTCATGTGTCCACCAACATAGGATCATACAGCCTAGTTTCCCCACCCTAAGAATTCTGTGCTCTACCTATTCTTTCCTCCCTCATTTCCTCTCAAACTCCTGATAGCCACTGATCTTTTTACTGTCTCTATAGTTTTGCCTTTTATAGAATGTTGTATCGTTGGAGTCATCCAGTCATTTCTGACTGGCCTCTTTCATTAGCAATATGCATTTAAAGTTCCTCCATTTCTTTTCATGGCTTGGTAGCTCATTTCTTTTTATCGTTAAATAATATTCCATTATATGGTTGTACCACAGTTTATCCATTTATCTGTTGAAGGACATCTTGGTTGTTTATGTTTGGGGTGATTATGAATAAAACTGCTAACAACAATGACATACAGGTTTTTGTGTGGATGTAAGTTTTCAACTCAATTGGATAATACCTAGCACAGTTTTGCTGGATTTTACGATAAAACTATATTTAGCTTTGTAACAAGCTGCCAAACTCTCTTCCAACATGTCTATACTATTTTGCAGTTTCACCAGCAAAAAATAAGAGACCTTGTTGCCCTGTGTCCTCTTCAGCATTTTATTGGATTTTATTTTCAGTTTTTTGGATTTTAGCCATTCTAGTAAGTTTGTAGTGGTATCTTACTGTTATTTTAATTTGCAGTTCCATAATGACATATGTTGTTAAGCATCTTTTCCTAGAGATACAGATCTCCTTTGGTGAGGCCGGGTCTTTTGGGGGGTGTTTTTTCTATTGTTGTTTTTTAAGAGTTTTTTGTATATTTTGTATATAAGTCCTTTATCAAATACGTGTTTTGTAAATCTTTTTCCCCAGCCTGTGCCTTGTCTTTCACAGGAAAGGGTTTTTAATTTTAATAAACTCTAACTTAACCATTTGTCTTTGATGGATTGTGCTTTTGGTGTTCTATGTAAAAACTCATTATCATACCCTAGATCACCTAGATTTTCTCCTGTATTCTATCATTATAGTTTTGTGTTTTACATTAGCTCTGTGATCTATTTTGAGTTAATTTTTGTGAAAAGTATAAGGTATATGTCTAGAACTCTTTTTTTTGCATATGGATGGATGTCCAATTGTTCTAGCACCATTTATTAGATGTGCATTATATTTCTACAAAAATATTTTATTCAACTTTTAGAAATGTTTGCATATGTCTTTTGCCATCCTTTCCAACTTTCTGAGCCCTAATATTTAACTATGTCTCTTGTAAGCAGCACACAAAAGTGGTTAAGTAGGCAGTTGAACTTATTTTTAGAAAATAAAACAATTTAAAAATGATTAGATTTTATTTATTTATTTGTTTATTGATGATTTGGTTTGATATATAATCTAACAATGGATAGATTTTACAAAATTAGAACTGTTTAAGAACATCCAGAATATATGTTTACCATCACAAGGCTATTATGTCATGGTCATATATTTTTGACTGTGTTTTTGTTTTGTTTTTTTTTAAGTTTGGACCTAGAATATTACAAAGCATTTGGTGCCACTTCAAGTTCTAGTTTTCAAGGCTGAAATGTAAAAATTACTTAGAAACACCAGTAATTTGAAGGGATATAAGACAAAACATTTGAAATGGGGGTTGTATGAGAAAATCTAGGATTTATTTTTACTGTCTTTTTTTATTCTTAGGATGTACCACGTTTCCATTTTTTCATTCTAGAAGGAAAATGTTTCCCCACTTCTTAAAAGCATTGCATATTTGTTGTAGATAATTTGGAAAAGAAAATAATCCAAAACAGGACGTTAAAGTTATTCTTAAGTGAATCACGGAGCAACAACCAAAGTTATTTGCATTTTTTACTATGTATATAACATTATATACATGCATGCTATCTTGTATGTTGTAGACCATTTTCTGTCGTACATTTTCCCACTTAATAGTGTTTTGACATTTCCTAGTGTCAGTTTATTTATTCCTGCGGGAAATGTGAGGAAAATAATGTGACCCCATAATTAGGAGCACAAAGAATGTAGATAATCTGGAAAATGAGAGCCAGAGCACACAGATATTCCTCCAAGACTGTGCTTGATCCTTCCCTAACTTCCCAGTACCAGATTCTGTACTTCTGTTATTTATGTTGGCATAAATGTATTTTGAGGAAAGAAATGAAGATTGTGAATTAATTTTTTTTTTTACTTTGCCCAATAATTTGCCAAAATTGTTATATCAGAATAATGTGTGAAAAAGCATAGTTGAATCCTTTTCCTTGTAATCTCTCATGAAGTTGTCGGCTTTAGGTTAAATGACTTCAAATTATATAAAGAGTAATTTATTAATTTTTAATATTAAGAACTTTTTCCTTCTAGACTCCTTTCTACGAAACCGTTCAAGTTCTGACCATGAAGCTACAGCCATGATGAAAGCTCAGTTTATGAGTCTCTGGGATGGTCTGGATACTGATCACAGCTGCCAGGTACTCAAAAGAAATATGCCTCACACTTGTGGTGTGGTGGTGGTGGTGGTCGTGGTGGTGGTAATAGAAAATTTTTGGCTTTTTTTACAGAAGTCTTTTTCATAATTAAGCTTATCTGAAAGAATATGGTTTATATACATTTTCATCCATTTTGAGGGCTTCATGTTTAACAAAATGTTAATTGACTGCCTCAGTACCTGAAACAAATGTAACAAAAGGGAAAAATCCAGGGTGAAGCCTCTCCTTGGAATTTTTAGGACCATTATGCCAAGGAAGAGGAGGTAACAGTGGCTCTGGGTATGTTTCTTTTTACTCTTACCACAAGTCCCCACAGTCTTTACTCTTAGTTCTTATGTTACGTATCTTATTTTTATTTTACTACTTTCATTAGTTACTGAAACATACACACTTTCCCAATTCTTGTTATGTGCACCTTCCTTTAGAATTCCAATTTTATATTTGTAGTTATATATTTTCCCTGTAGGTGGCAACCTCTTACAGTTAATTGAAAGTTGGCTTTTCAATATTATTAAATGTAGAATAGAAGTAGAATATAAGATTTAATAAATCTTTCAACATATTTTGGAGTTAGACTTCTGATTATTTCAGGAATTTAAAACCTTTTAGGCTGAAATAAAATAATATTAAAGAAGTAAACTTTCCATTAAAATACCAGTAAATTTCAAACTACCAGTATTTTGGATAGCTAATATGTGCTGTTATTGGGTTACGTAGAAATATCAACAGTAATGGTAATATAGAAACCCTTCAGAAATTAACTTGGTTTTTATGTCTTTGCCTTTATTTGTGTTGATTTTTCATCTCCACATCCTTTATAAATAAGTGACATTGACCCAGAGGTTGGCAGGGTCACCAGCATTTTTTAAAAAATTCTACCCAGAACTTGATGTTTACTTTTGTTCTGTTGCCCTTGTTCGAAGCTGGATTGCTTGAGGTTTTATTAGCATTGAGAAGATATCATCTGTAGCGCTGGTCATATACAATGAGATAATGATGTGAAATGTAGAGGGGAAAGTACATATCTGTTACTATTATCAGCATCCTCAAACTTAAGGGAAATGATTCTCTCCTTAATATTATTATTAAGAGACTTGAAATATTCTCCTATATATACTCCCAAGCCATAACTTTTAGTTATTCAATGTGTAGCTATTAAGTAACCATATTTTGCAAAACACAGTAGTTAAAAAAAAAATCTTACAAGCTTTGCTATCACCTGATCTATTTAGGATTAACTTTGATTTGTATCTATAAATATTTGAGTAATACATACTGGATTAATATCAGATTTCTTACAGAAGATTTAGTTTCAGCTTCACTTAATTTTCTATATTTTCTAAGCCCTTTTAATAACAACCTAAAAAGGAATATTATTGTTGGATTTAACACCTTTGTTTTCTTTATATATTTAGGTCATAGTGATGGGAGCTACTAATCGTCCTCAGGACCTTGACTCTGCTATAATGAGAAGGATGCCTACAAGATTTCATATCAACCAGCCTGTGCGTGGCTTTGATTGATGTTATGAACAGTGACATACTCACTTTTTTAAGGCCTTTACCTGTGATTTCAAGAAGGGAATGCTTTTTCAAAAATAGCAGTTATTTATGGGCAGGGAAGGGAATAGGGCAAGAATCCACACAATTACTTCTTTGTTCTTTCTACTCTTTCTTGCTTTTTTTCTTCTTTTTTTCCCTACAATCAGTGTTATTTGCTTCTCCTCAAAGTATATAATTGTCTTAATGTTGCCCAGACACTTTAGTGACTTTCTTTAAACTGTAGCAAGTTACCTATGGAAGATACATACAAAATCTAAATTGTAGTTTTGGTTTCTCATAAGATGAAATTAGGGGCTTTGGGTCCTGACAGGATAAACAATTGGGGTTTATTTGATTAATTATGGACAGTTGTAATCAGTGCTTTCCTTTGACAGGATTAATGATTACCAGTAGCTAAGATATTACAGTTTAACTTAATGGGAATGTGAGGGTGATGCTGAACTAGTACTGCTGTCTTTCCAGCGTTCCTCTGTTAGTTAAGAAGTACCCTTAAGTAGATGATTATAATTTATTAATACTCTAATTTTTGCCCAGAATACTCAGAGCTTGAATTTTCTCTGCTTTTAGATAGAAAAATAAAGAAAAAAACAGGGTTTTTTAGAAGATATGTAATACCATAATAGAAGGTAATAGAAGATAGGTGCTATACAATCAGCATATTACATGTATAGCTATGTAGAGAAACTTCTAGGGTTGTTCCTTTCAAATTTTGAAGTAAATATTATAATACATTTACAGTCTCTGGCTAAAAATTCTTTGTTCCACTTGATATTCTACAACTAAACAGATCAGTTTGTGGAAGGAAACCTGTTTCCTAAAGGCTGTTGGTCATAGCACCTGTAAAATTACTCTGGTCTGTTTGCTATAGCTGCAACTTCTGGTTCCTCCGAGAGTGTGCATATACTTAACCACTGTATTAGAAAATTTACCTGAAAAATTAATGGGGAGAAATATTTTTTAACTTGATGTAGAAGACTATACAATTTATTTTTTATGACTAATACTTATTGAGCATTAAGATTTGTCAGATACCAGTGAGGTTTTGGTGAATGGAACTTGTCCCTGTCTTCAAATCACTGTGTTGCAGTGTAGTCAGACATATAAATGAGTAATGTAAAATGTACTTTACAAAGGTGTGTTTAAAGAACTGTGAGAACCTGAGATGATGAAAAGTAATAATTCTGTCTGAGGAGTTGATGGAATTTACAGAATCCAGCTGGGCTTTGAAGGATGGTAGGAAATTAATCGGTGAGTGAGGAAAGGAAAGGCTTTCCTGCTGGAATGAACAAGGGGAAGAAGGGGTGGAAGCTCATGCTTAGCTGTGATTTCTGGGGTAGTTCAGTTAGGACATCAAGTGAAATAGATGATGAGACTGGACAGGTAGACTTCTGCTGGATTTAGATGAACTTGTTATGCTTCACACAAGAGTTTTGATTTTATTTTGTTACCTAGACGTCAGAACATTTTTATGGAAAGTTAGTTTACCTCAGTGGTCTGAAGACGAAGATTACATTGATAGAATCGTTGCCTGCAGTCCAGTAGAAAACAAAGTAGAGTACAGTAGAATAGAACATAGGATACACAGCATGGAAAGTCAGCTTTACTAAAGTTCTAAGCTTAATATTGTGAGATATCAAAATGAATTGTAATAGATTTAACAAATTTGTTATAAACCTGAATACTGTTAATGCAGAAACTGGGATTTTGTAACCCTCTTTACATTTTGTTTTTTGAGAAGATGGTTATTTTTTTTTTATTGCATAACTGTGTGACGTCAAACTGTATGATCCTCACCTTAAAACTCCTGTCCAAGTTAAATGTTTATTTTTAAAAAAGTTGTTTTTGTTGATCACCTAATATACCAAGTTAACCTTCATACTTAACACACTTGGGTTACAGAAGCAGCAGGGTTTGATTTTATTTTTGAGGTCATTTGATTTGATATTCACTGTAATTGACTCTGTTTTTTCAGTGGTTGTGGGAACAGGGATGAGTTCAGCCATAATGATTCTTAAAGGTGTTTATACTTACTGTATGCGAGGGGTTCTAGAACAGCTCCAGTCCTCCCACAGAATAATATGAAATGTCACTGGGGGAGACATACGAGCGTATGAACAAATTTAATATCAACACTGAATAAAAATTCACTCATGTAAATGAATGAACATGGAAGTTATATGTTAAAGCGGAGGAACCGAAGGGGTATTGTTGCCATCCCTCCAATTATTGGTAAAAATTTTATGGCAGGGGTGTTTTCAGAAGTTTCCTAAATGAAGAAAAGGATCTTTGCAGAGTGGTAGAGAAATGACGTTGGTAGTCATAGGTATTCGTCTACCCACCCCAGCAACATGAAGCGCATGTTATCTCCCAGACCATTGTTCTAGGGTTCGGGGGCTCAGAACAGGAAGGTAGCTGAGTGGGGCAGCCACACGTAATTACCGGAGAGGCTGGAGTCTAGGCCTCGCTTCAGTCACTAGTTTCCATAGCCTCTGCCGGAGTGTCTGTTTCCTGCAGGGATTGTCAGGTAGTTCACCGGGAAGGAAGAAATATTAGGAAAACTAGTTGATCCTTATTTGTTTGTTTATTTATTTATTTTTAATAAGCTAACTCAAAATTTTCCTGGTTTTAGGCTCTAAAACAAAGAGAAGCAATCCTGAAACTCATCTTGAAAAATGAAAATGTAAGTAGAATTGCAATTTTTTCCCATCCTATAAATGATATGTTTATGTTCATTAAATCATTTTAGAGAAAAATGAAGAAGAAAGTTGAGAATAATGGAGCTTTGAACCTGATTTAAATTATAAAACTTTTGGTTGATCATGTAACTCAACAACTATGGTATACTTGAACTAATTAAAGATAATCTCCTTAAAAAGCCATGTGTTTTCATCTCTACAGATTAAAATCCTCTTTGACATTTTTTAGACTGTTTTCCAATTATAGAAGGTGTTTATTTTTGTACAGAAGTATGAGGGTTTTGTTTTTTATTTAATTGCAGTATTTTTGAAGTTTGAATTTAGATTTTAAAAGATGTGGTAACCAAACTTCAGTAGCTTGTGTTTTAGGTTTTTAAACACAGTTAAAAAAAATTGATTCCAGAGAGGGGAAGGGAAGGATAAAGGGAGGGAGAGAAACATCAGTGTGAGAGAGATAACAGGGGAAAGAAGGGGGAGGGTTTTCAAGGAACATGCATAAAGGACCCATGGACAAAGACATCGCGAGGGTGGGGAGGATTGAGTGTGGGAAGTGGGAGTGGGTGGGGCAGAGGAGAGCAGTGGGAGAAAATGGGGACAACTGTAGTTCAACAATGATAAAATAATAATAATAAAAAGAAAAAGCAACATTGATTGCCTCTTGCACACGCTGGAACTGGGGGACCGAACCCGCAACCCAGGCCTGTGCCCTGATCAGGAATAGAGTTTGCAGCCTTTTAGTTTGCCGGACAGCATGCAGCCAGCTGATGCTGCAACTAAACCAACCATGGCTGTTTAACGGGTTGTCTGTTTGTTTTTTTAATGTAATACTGACACATGTTTCAAAAATTAAAATATATTTATCAAATGGTATACAGGAAGAAGTCTCAGTGTCTCCCCTATATTTCTTCTGTATCCTTTCAAATGGCATTATGCCTATATGAGCAAACTAAAATATGCTGTTATTTCTTTCTGCTTTTACATAAGCCATATTAATAAACCCTTTGTACACTGGTCTTTGCACTGCTTTTTTCACTTACCTTTGAAATCTTTCCATATTAATAGATAGTTTTCTTATTCCATTTTCTCTCTTTCACTGCATAAGATTCCATTGTATAGACATACTGTAGTTTATTTCATCAGTGCCATATTGAAGGACGTCCTGGTTGATTCTGGCCTTTCACTATTATAAAATGCTGCATTGAATAACCTTGTACATATGCCATTACCCACTTGCGAAGGAATATTAGTAGGGTGAATTTTCCAGAAGAGGAATTGCTAGACATTTATAATCTTGGTAGCTATTGCCAAATTGTTCATGCCCAGTTTATTCTTATACCAGCAATATTAGAGTCCTTCTATCCCCGTAGCCTTGCCAACTGAATGTTATGGAACTTCCTGCCAACATGATAGGTAGAAAATGGTATGACATCATAGTTTTAATTTGCATTCTTCAGGGATGAAATGAGCATTGTATGTTTTAAGAGCTACTTGAATTTTTTCTATGAAATACCTATTTTTATTTTTTCATTTTTCTATTGCAGTGTTATTTTTCCTAGATTTGTAGAAATTCTACTATACTAGGGGGTTTGCCCTTTGTTGATATGATTTGAAAATAGTTTTCCAGTTTATCTTTTGATTTTACTGGGATGTTTTATTTTTTCCCTTTATGACTTCTGGGTTTTCAATCTAAAATAAAAAAGACCTTTTCCACTCCCAGGAATTTTCCAACTCTTGCTAATTTTTTTCCAAAAGCTCTATAACCAAATATATTTTAAAGACATGGTATATTTCTCACTATCCTAACCTTCTTACTTAAACTCACTATTGTAACTTGCTGTCCAAACTAGGACATGAAGTAAGATTTCCATGGTAAGAGATGCTTGTTTTTTAATCACACCAAATCCATGGCTGCTTCTGCTCCACACATAGCGTGCCTACGTCCTCACCTCCTGTGTTTTCCCGTCATAGCGCATCTGTAACTATGTTAGTTTTATCTCTAAAAGACAGAGTTTGTCCTTTTAACCTAACATTAGTGCCATTATTTTACATAACCAAAAATGACAATTATCATCATCAGCTATCCAATCTGTTCAAATTTCCATTTGTCTCCTAAATGTCGTTTTTTAAGGAGAACTGTATTTGTTTGATTCAGTACTCATAAAGTTCATAATTTGCAATTATTTTCTAGTTTTAAATTTAATCTATAGGCTATAGAGTATTCATCTCTCTTTTTTTGTCCCCTTTCAATTTATTTGTGAGGGGGAAAAAAAAAGTAAGTTGGGTTTGTCCAGATTTTTCCCTAGTGTGAATTTTGCAGATTACGCAAGGATCAATTAGTTTTCCTCTAAAATTGGTAGGTGGATCGAGACACTGGGTGATATTCTGGTTCGGGTTGTCAGGAAGGGGAAACAGGACTACTTAGGTAGAATTTTACTTTTTCGTCAGAAGAAACATCTAGATGTCCTTTATGGTTTTATGTTTACATTTAAGTCTTTATATATTTAATATTTATTTGGATATATCATATGCATCAAACTTCGGTTTTTTCCTAGATGGATACTCAGTTGTCCAAACACCATTTATTGAATAGGCCATCTTTTCCTCTTAGATGTGCCGCTTCATTATATATTAAATTCGCATGTATTGACTGTGTTTCTAGACTTTGAATGCAGCTCAATGGGTCTTTTGTGTCTTTATGCACCAGCACCACAATGATTTAATCATTGAGGATTTATAAACTTTAATAGCAAGTAGGGCTAGGCATACTGTATTTTCTACTGGTGCGAAGTTCCCTGGTAAGTTTTGCTCAATTTTCTGTGTGAATTTTAGAAATAATTTGTTGTACTCCAGAAAAAACAAACACTAGTTTGGGGGGATCATAATTCATGAGAATTAATATATTTTTGATGTTGAATCTTTCTACTCAAAAGCATGTATGTCTTTATGGATGTTCATGTCCTCTCATATCTTTCACTAGTGTTCTGTTCATTTATTTCTTTAAAATATATCAAAATAGCATATATACCATTTTGCAAAAGTTTAAAGAAGCTAACAAGTTACAGAGAATAGGTCATTGTTTATTAACTATTTTAAGGATCTTAGAGCCTTTAAATAAAGAGATAAAAGCTATGTAGTCCTTCCTTAAAGAGCATGAAAATATATATATATTTATTTTTACAGTTTCGGAGAAAATTCTAAAACCCTCTATGCATTCTGGGTAAAGGAACTCCTCTCATAGATGAACAAGAAATCAACAAATTACATTTTGCCTTTTAATTGAATGTTTATATGATAACTGCTTTCAAAAAGACATTGTACTGCTGTTTAAATAAAACACACTTAATTGGTAAACCATAAACAAAGATAAGTATTAACCGTTCAGAGAAGAAAACCAAGGGGATAAAATTGTTTTACAAGTTCTTTTGAAGCAGGGTGGCTATGATGTGGCTAGAAATATAACAGATATTAGAAGGTATTTGCTGACAATTTTGTAAAGACTTCAAGTTAACTATTACTATTGTTTAATTTAAAAAATTTATGAAGGATCACATTGCATGACTGGAAGTTAACCTTTTCAAACCGCTTATATATGGTCTAATGTAGTTATAGATGATTTACATAAGATGATGAATATAAATGATGAGATTTAAGCTTTTGTTTCATAAGATAATCATACTTTATATAGGCCATTAAATTTTCACATTTGTTAAAGAAATTATTCATTGTGTCTAATTTTAGCTTTGAATTCAGCATTCTGCTATTAAAACAGTAGTTATCTTTGGGAATTTTTAGAATTATATTTGTCATGGGTACAGGGAATTTTTAGCATTCTGTTTCTTATTCATGAAAGCACAAAAGATTAGTCTCTAATCAGTTTTATGATGCAAAGTATGAATGCTCTCTGGATAACTGCTGACATGGGAACGTCTGACTTCCCACTAGCTGGCATTTATATGCCAAACGCATATTGTTACCTCAATAGAATCTGAAAGAAATTAATGTAACTTTGCTAAAAGATGCCTCAAATCAATAGTACACAGATTTATTTTATAAAATGAGCACTGTCATGCATATATATTGCTGAGCAGAGTTAGGGGTTTTGATGCAAATAGACTAGCAGACTTTATATTTTATGAGTTTTTATTCTCTAAAGAAACTTTTGAAATGATAGGATTTTCTGACCTTTCACAATTCTTTATTTTTTAATATATTTTATTGATTACACTATTACAGTTGTCCCAGTTTTTCCCCCGTTGCTTTCCTCCACATGGCACCCTCTTCCCTCCAGCAGTACTGCCCCTTAGTTCATGTACATGGGTCATGCATATAAGTTCTTTGGCTACTCCATTTTCTATACTGTTCTTAACATCCCCCTGTCTATTTTGTACCTAACAATTATACCTCTTAATTCCTGCACCTTTTCCTTCATTCTCTCCTTTCCCCCTCACAGCTGATAACTCTACAATAATGATCTCCATAACTGTGATTCTGTTCCTGTTCTACTTGTTTGCTTAGTTTGTTTTTTTCAGAGTCAGTTGTTGATAGTTGTGAATTTGTTGCCATTTTAATGTTCATAGTTTTGATCATCATCTTTTTTCTTAAGTCCCTTAACATTTCATATAATAATGTCTTGGTGATGATGAAATCCTTTGGCTTTACCTTGTCTGGGAAGTACTTTATCTACCCTTCCACGTACATGATAGCTTTGCTAGATAGTGTGATCTAGGTTGTAGGTCCTTGCTTTTCATCACTTTGAATACTTCTTGCCAGTTCCTGCTAGACTGCAAAGTTTCTTTTGAGAAATTCACTGATAGTCTTATGGGAACCCTTTTGTAGGTAACTCTCTGCTTTTCTCTTGCTGCTTTTCAGATTTTCTCTTTATCATTAATCTTTGGTATTTTAATTATGATGTGTCTTGGTGTCGTCCTCTTTGGATCCAACTTGTTTGGGACTCTGTGCTTGTTGGACTTACCTATCTATTTCCTTCACCAAGTTAGGGAAGTTTTCTTTCGTTATTTTTTAAAATAAGTTTTCAATATCTTGCTCTCCTTCTTCTCCTTCTGGCACCCCTATGACTCAGATGTTGGTATGTTTGGAGATGTCCCAGAGGGTCCTTATGCTATCCTCCTCTTTTGAATTCTCTTTCTTCTTGCTGTTCTGGTTGAATGCTTATTTTTTTCTTACTATCCAAATCATTGATTCGAGTCCTTGCCTCTTCCCCTCTATTGATGGTTCTCTATAGGTTTTTCTTTACTTCACTTAGTTAACCTTCATTTCTTCCTTTATGTTGTTGCTATACTCAGTGAGTTCTTTGAGCATCCTGATCACCAGTGTTTTGAACTCTGCATCTGATAGGTTAGTTATCTCTGTTTTGTTTAATTCTTTTTCTGGGGTTTTGTTCTGTGCTTTCATTTGGGCCATATTCCTTTGTCTCCTCAGTTTGGCAGCCTCCCTGTTTTTGTGTCTGTGTTAGGTAGAGCTGACTTGACTCCCTGTCTTAGTAGCATGGCCTATTGTAGAAAAGGCACCTGTAAATTATGGGAGTGGAGCCTTAGATAATAGCCAGAGTGGAGCAACCCACTTCACCACTTTGTGGCTCTGTGTGGGGGGAGGGCTTAGAAAGGGGACAATGCCGCTGCCTGGTTTCTGGAGGTTTGCCTGGCACTTGCCCCATTTACAGTCACTTCACCACTTCCTATGTGTGATTGGCATCCTTCTAGCTGTTGCCCTGTTGGTGAATCCCAGAGTGGGTGGGTTTCTGTACGTTCTAAATTCATATGGGCCCTTCAAGCTGAGTCTCTTGAAAAGTCCAGCTTTTTCTTCCGCTGCCCCAACCCTCACTGGTTTTTACAGGCAGCAGAAGTTACTGGGGATTTATCTTCTTGGTGCTGGATCCCTGGTCTGTACAGTCTGGCCTTGGGCTGGGATCACTCACTCCCAAGGATCCTTCCTGATTATTATCCACCATATGTGAATGTGGGATCATCCATTGATTCCAGTGCCACCGCCACGTCTCCGCCTATCTCCGTGACCCAACCCCTCTTACCTGTCTGGTTGAATGTGGCTTCTTTATATCCTTGGTTGTCAGATTTCCATGCAGGTCAATTTTCTGACAGCTCTAGGTGTTACTTGTTTTGAGATCTAGTTGTAATTCTTTCTATAGTTGCATGAGGGGGCAAAGCATGTCTACCTATGCCTCCATCTTTACCGGAAGTCTCTACAATTCTTTGTTGATAGATCTTTAACATACTTGCTCATTGAAAAAGATAGTGTAGTGGTTTTGACTTAAAGTATTAAGTACAAAAAGAATTAGAACTAATAAAATGTAGACCTTATACAAGTGTCATGTTTTATTCAACAGGAAAGAGATAGGCTTTTGTTTTTACCTAGACACATTAACCTAAATTTATGCCTTTTGTATAACATAGCAGGAATAGTTAACAAGCATGGACTTTGGAGACAGACCTGAGGGTCTCACATTCTGACTTGACCATTTGCTGCTGTGTGACCTTGGGCAAATACTGTTTAGCATCTTTATTCCTAATTTTTCTCACTTGTAAGTTAGAGACAATGCCAACAATCTGATAGAATCATTTTGAGAATGTAAATTAAATACAATATGTAAAGTGCTTATAGTACCATGCAAGTATGCAGCTAGTGGTAGATATAATAAATAACTGCACACAAGTACTGTTCTTTAAAGCTATTTTAGAAGTTTGTTAACCTATTCCAACATTGCTTCCGGTATGCCAAACCTTTTTTAATTTGGGAACTGCCTTCATAGTTGTCTATAGAAAACAATTCTCATTACTTCATGGTTTATCTAATAGCTGTTATCTTTTTAAATTAAAAAAACAAATCCTCACCCAAGGATATGCCTATTGATTTGAGGGGGCGGGGGAGAGAGAGAGAGAAACATTGATGTAAGAGAGAAATACTGATCGATGGCCTCCCACATGCCCTTGACTAGGGATTAGAACCCCCAGCCTTCATATGTGTCCTGCTTGGTATTGAACCTGCAACTTTTTGGTACATGGGACAATGCTCCAACCAACTGAGCAACTGGCCACGGCTAATAGCTGTTACCTTAAGGGATTCTCTTAGATTGTTTGCTATGTGCCAAGCATTGTCATGAGATATTGACCCGTGAACAAGACCAGTTTGAACAGTGTGGGTCCATCTTTATGTAGATTTTTAAAAATTATATATAATACTGTAATGTATTTTGTCTTTCTTACGACTTTCTTAACAATTTCTTTTCTCTGGTTGCCTTTATTATTCTTATTTATGTAATACATATAACATACCAAATATGTTACTGAACTGTTCATGTTATTGGTAACGCTTCCAATCAACAGTAGGCTATTAGTAGTTAAGTTTTTGGCAAGTCAAAAGTTGCGTGTGGATTTTTGACTGCCTGGGGGTTGTTGTCCCTCACACCCACATGTTGTTCAAGGGTCAGCTGTACATTGTTTTATTTAATGCTCAGTTCATATAAGGAGTCCATATAAGTACTCTTTTACAGTTGAGGAAAGTGAAACCCAGATCGATTATGTTAGAATATGCGTTGCCCAGGCTCACATAGCAGAGCGGTGGTGGAGCCTTTCTCTTAACCATTACAGTTTGCTACCTCTGTTAGTTAATCTTGCTTCCCCTGTGACTAGAGTCTTCTCCTTTTTGTTCTTTACTCATACTTGTTTTGTTAATCTTTGTAACTTTATCACTGTGTCATGCATAACATTTGTGAGTGGTTAGATCATAGTGTGGCCCAAGAAAAGAGGCTTCAAAGGAGAGGGTGGAAGTTTTGATTGTTGTAGGGAGGAGGACTCATTTTTAACATCTCAGGGCATAATTTGTAAGATCTTTCTAAGTAGTTTTTTAAATTTATGAAAGATTTGAAGCATACACAAATAACCTTATACTTACTACCCAGGTTTAACAGATAATCTTAATATATTTTGCTTTGCATCTCTCTAATCACCATTGTGGGTAGTCTGCTGTCCTGAAGTTGGTAGTGTGTGTTAGTTCCAGAGATGGGTATGGATAGACACATTAATGCATGTGTTAGGTGTAGGTTATTTTTACTTGTTTACTACTACAAACAGTAGGGAAATTAGATCACTGTATGTGTCTGATTTCAAATATACACTTGTAAGAAGAGTTTCTCAGACACAAAAACGTATAAATTATGATTGAAAAAAGTGAAAGGACAAGATACTGGCAAAACATTTGCAACCCTATGAGCAACAAAGGACAATATCCAAATTATACAAAATTACTGTAAATCAGTTTGTCGAGTTTTATTTGTACATTATTAGATCACAGGTGCTAACTATCACTATCCCTAGGAACTTCTTGTCTGCTATATCAGTATATAAAGCAAGTTTAAAATCTCCCAGTAGTTTTGTGGACTTTTTCATTTTTCTATGGAATTATGTTAATTTTGCTGTGTATGTTTTGAGACCATATTATTAGATATATACCGGTGCAGAATTGTTACATTTTGCTGATGAATTATTTTTTATCATTATGTAATGATTTCTATTCCAAATTATGAATTTTGAGTAAAAAAAAAAATCTGTTGATCTCATGTACACAGAACTACGTTAGCTTTCTTTTTGTTAATATTTGCCTTGTATATCATTTTCCAATCTTTTACTTTCAACTTTGGCTTTCTTTCCTTTCAAATGTAACACTAAGCCTGTTGTCTTTCACCTTTTGACAAGATGTGGCTATTATAAACCTCAAATAGCTACATTTTTTTAATACAGTCTAATCTTGTCTTTCACCAGCCTGTTTAGTCTGTTTGAATTTGTGATTACTCATAAATTTAGATTCACTCCTTTTTATTTTAGTACTTTCCATATATTATGCTTTTCTTTGCTTTTCTCTCCACCTAATGCACCCCTACCCTGTGTTCTTTAGTGTTGTTCTTATATTCTTTATTCCTCTACTGGTTTGGAGGTTAACCATTTTCTTTGATTGATACCCTTAAAATTTAGTGGCAGCCTAAAAATTTTTTGACATACTTACTTAAAATCCAGCCTAATAATAGATCTGCCCTCTGTCCAATAATTTTAAGACTTCAGAGTGCCTTAACGTACATGTGCCCTGTGTTTACATTTTGTTACTGTCTAGCACTTTAGTTCTACATGGTTTCTCTACCCCAAATTATTATTAATACTGTTTATTTAGTATAGCTCATTTAGATTTATCTGCATGTTTATTATTTTCTTTGCTTATCTACTGTTTACCTCTCACACCTCCCTTCTGAATGCACTTTCCTTTTTTTCAAATACTGTGATTTCTCTTTATTTAACCCCCACCTTTAGGAATCAGAACGGTGTCAATGTGAGTTCACAATTGCAGAGCTGACAATAGACCCCATGTCGTCTCACCTCCAAGTCCCTTGTCCTTGTGTAAAGTTGTTCTTCTTTCTGAAACAGTGGGTCTTCCACAAAAACAAATGGGAATTTAGTAACTAATAAAGGTGGTATTTCAAATCAGTGGGGGAAAGTAAATATTAAGACAGATGATTAGCTATATGGGGGAGTATAGCTGGACCTCTACTACATTGTGTTCAGATCCTAGCTCTGGCAATATATGACCTTGGGCAATTTATTTAATGTTTTCAGGTCTCACTGTTCTCTGAAAATGAAAATGAGAATACTTAACTGACAGGATTAAGTGAGAATAATACATGTAAAGTGAATGACACAATCATTTAATAGATGGTAATTATTTTAAGTACTTTTTTTTCTTGCATACTTTTTCTCTTCATCTACATATAAGTTTGGTGTGATTATATTATCCCAAGTCTATTATGTGCCCAGTACAATCACTTAATTGACTTGACCGTAAAGTTAGGTTGGAGAGCAGGACTGTAAGTGCCGAATACTGAGGCAGTAGAATACCAAAGCATTACAGTTAAAATGGATGTTAGAGTATTGCAGTGGAATATGTTTTTTGTAATGGGCTTGGGACTTAAATGATGCAGGCTGTTTGCCAAGTGTGTTGAATATGTTATAGAAAAGTGTTAACTCGGGATCTTCCTAGAGTTACTGAAATGAATCCAACATTGTTTTAATGTTTCTTCACTATCACTCCATGATGTACATACTGAGACTTATTTCACTCTGGTCAAAACAACAATGAATAAAAATTGGATTTCAAATTTTAGGCTTTAATGGTTAAGAAAACTTCTAGAAACTGAAAAATACTCCTTAATGATTGTTCGTCCATGCCGTTCCAGTATGCTTACCGTTCTTTACTTCTAAGAAGAGTGCTTGGATATATCCTTTGCAGTGTATTTTATGTTTGTTTTTTAAGTGTGTTTTTTGCATATTTGTTTCAGGTGGATAGGCATGTGGACCTGCTAGAAGTTGCCCAGGAAACTGATGGGTTTTCAGGAAGTGACCTAAAAGAGATGTGTCGAGATGCTGCCCTCCTCTGTGTCAGGGAATATGTTAATTCTACATCAGAAGAAAGGTATGTGTATATAGATTTGATCTCTAGTATTTATCAAATCCTTTTAGAGCTTTTAGGTTAGTTTCTTTTATTTTGCTTTACAATACCAACTCTGCTTATGGAATAAAAGGTAAATTGGAATTAACAGTCTCCCCAACTTTATTGTCCTTTTTTAAAGGTGAGTTCTGAAAATGATTTTGGGAGGAGGAGTATTAAAGGGAGTCTAGAATGAAGAGGCAGAAATAAAAGCTAAATTTCTACTGAAAACCCATGGACTCAATCACAGAAAGCTGACAGAAAGTTAGGTTTGCCCATCTCCCCTGGAAAAACTGGGTGGTCTAGTACTCCAGGATTGCTTTGCGTCTTAAGTTCCTCAGTTTCATTTCATATGGAAATGAGTGCCTTGTTTTCCACAAGATTTACGTGTAAGTGGGTGGGCCTTGCTGCGGACTAGGCTTCAACTTGTTAATAATGTATTTACTAAACGAAGGAGCATTTTTGTCAGTGCAGCAAATTTCATTTGAAACCAGTTGCAAAGTATGATGAGCTTGAGAAATCAATTTTTTACCAACCTTCTTCCAGCAAAGATATTACTGAACTGGAATAACTCAGCCCTGTTGAACCATATCCCTTAAGGAAGTTTTCCAAAAGCCTACTTGCCCTGAGTCAGTATAGCACTGCATTTCTAAACCCCTGTCCAAGTTCTTAATGAAGAATTTCTATGATTCTGGCAAGCTAGTGTACTTTGGGGGCTTGTGTTGAGCGAGTTCTCCATCTCTTGCCCTTTTGTTTCTCAGTCTTCCTCCTGCCCCTGAGGCTTTCACAAGTGACTTGGATTTACTTGTTATATTCTTGTGTTCAATTACAGCATATTGCCATAGGAAGAAAGCTTCTCTTGGTACAGAAAAGTTTGCACGAAAACTACCCTTTTAACCCTAGCTAGGTATGCACCAGTTGTAGACCTTTCTTTAGTGTTCCCTCGAGTCCTGTCATGCAGAGGGCAACTTTATTTATTCATTTATTGCCAGATCTATCCAACTACTCTGGTGCTAAAGTTGGGAACACTTGACCTTTGTAGTCAGTCTATCTGCAGGAGGCTTTAATTCTTGTAAGTAAGATTAATAGGAGAAAAACAGAACAACTTGTATATAAATTTTGCTTAAATAAGGTTATATTAATAATGAAAGTTCTGTTTTTCTGCTGTCATCAAAGCCTGAAAATTTTATACAGGGTCTAGCACAAATAATGCCCCTGTTTTATTAGAAAATCATAAGCATGTAATCCTGTAAATAATAATATCACACTCAAGCACAAGTATGATGTTTTAGGTGAAATGTTCATATTAAAACTATAAACGGTTATACCCGTGTTAAACCATACCAACCACACTCAAGACATATATATGAATATACATCTAGGAAAGCTACTTTTTAATTCCAGTTTTCATGGGAGTAACTTTGACTCCTTGATTGGAGTTAACATCTTCACTTCGGTAAATTGGCACACCTTTATATAATATTTTCACTATGCGGCACTATACTGCACTTACAGTCTTAGTGGGAAGTGTTTGAGTTTCGTTACCACAGCTGTAATGTTCACAGAGCCACTGTAGCTTCCTGCCTCTTAGCAGCCAGTGCTTTCTGAAAACCTAACACCTGTGTGTGCATAGCTAATTCCTGAAAGAGTGCACATGAAGCTTTTAATTGTGGTGGTCTTTGGGGTCTTGGATGGGAAAGAGCGTTTATTTTTTAATCATGGTAAAATATTTTAGGGAGGTGCATTCTAAAGTTATTTGAAAATTTGGTGGTTTTGTTTGCATTTTAGCCATGATGAAGATGAAATTCGGCCTGTGCAGCAACAGGACCTGCATCGGGCAATTGAAAAGATGAAGAAATCAAAGGATGCGGCATTTCAGAATGTTTTAACACATGTTTGTTTAGATTAAGAGTAAAGGTCATTTGTACAGGTCAGTGGTTGGTGTGCCCTGTTATCGTTAGTGGAAACAGAATTGACGCAGGAGTGTTCTTTAAACAGTGAGGGAGTTTGAATGCACTGGTTTTATACTCTGAATTCTAAGTTATTGAGATATAGTTATATAAACGGTATTACCACTTGTCAGAAATCATGAGGAGGAACAATTTAGTCCAGCCTGAGTGTAGGTGCTTGTGTTTGACCTTCTTAGCCATCTGTTGCAGCCTTATAGCATCTAAGCTGGTCTTAAAGTAACAAGTGATTCACTGAATCATTAGTGGGAAATGGGGATGTGGTTAAGTGCTGCTTACTAGATATGTGAGAGTGTGTGTGTGTGTTAAATGTATATATTCACACATTTTATATTGACATTATGTAGCTATGTTTGAATACTACAACTTTTTTTTACCCCAACTACTGAATCAAAAAGTACCAAATACTATATAGTGAAAATAAGATGGAATATTATGTCTAAAAGGTACAGTGATTCAGCCATTTTCAGTTGTCACTTGTTTCAGCTTTTTTTTTTTTTTTAAGTTGAGTGTTTCTGTGCAGTTGAATAGTTGGAGTCAGCCACATCTGAATATTTAAATATGGCTCAATTGTTATAGTTGTCAGGATGATAATAATACTTGTTCAGTGATCAGCACTGAATGGTTCAGGCAGTTGCATGATCAACACCGATTTCACGTGTCCGCAAAGCACATTGAGTAGAAACATTTTCAACTCGATAGACATAAAGGTGATTGAAAGCCATTCAAAAGAATGGGTTTAAAAATCCTCAGTGCCATACGGTAAATGTAAGTGACTTTTCCTTTCTTCATGTAATGTTACATAGTTCTGTTAAAACCATGATTTTTTAATGTTATTTTAAAGTTATATGTTCTTTATTTATGGTCAAATATAATTTGGTCACCAAAAATAAAATGGTAATTTAAAACAAGTAGCTTTTTTAAAATGTGCTAAAAAATACTCATTTTGTAACTGAAATTTTAAAAGTTTTCTTAGCATATTATAAATTGTGCCCCAGTCAGTACAAATATACACATAAAAAGTCCCATGTTGTGTCTGTAATCACTGATGCTGTGTGCACTAGAATTATGTTGTAGGCACTTAAACAACACAGTATGAGGAACATGGCACACTGTGATATTTAGGCGCCTTCTGAATCATCAGAAAGGTTAAATTATGCTTTACATATTTTTGTTTTAATTTTCTTTGAGAACTCAATCTTTATTTGTGAGTTATTGGGTAATGTCTTTGGTAGTAAATCTCTCACTAGAACCTAGTGAATAGTTTTTTCAGTTGTGCTTTGAATGGTGGGTGGGGCAGAGGTGGTGGGAGAACACATTGGATAACAAAAATCAAGTTCTGAAAAATTGTGAAGATTGAAAAATTGAATGCAAAACACAAGATACCAAAAAAATATAGTCTCCATTTTTAATAATTATATTATACTATTATTTTATAAATGCGTAATAAAGAAGTCCCTCTTAATTGGTATTTCTCTACTTATGCCTTGTCTTTTTCAGTTATGTAAAATTTCCTGGGGCAAAAAATGGCCCTCAGATTGTTTTTATCTTGCTGTGTAGCTTTCACACTTTTATAGCATACATACTAGTATTTAATCATTAGTTTTATTTTAGTGTGAATTTCAGTAATCATTAATTTTAACCTGATGACATACTGATCAAAAATAAGGGGTGATATATTCCTTCCCATGTCCTTTCTTTTTAGTTTCTCTAAATTCAGAATATCCAATAGTAGTAGTTATTAAATTTATCGTGGTTTTAATCATCAAATGAAGTTGGAGAAATACACTAATACCAGCAATTATGACTCTCATCTAGGCATCTTAATGCCTTAAAGTAATTGAAGAAACTTTATTATTATTATGTTGCTGACAGTTTCTGGGTGAGGACATGCATCTCCCCTAGGTGATAAACATTGGGAATGGCCTTTTTATTTATTTATTTTTGTTAAAATATTTTTGGGTGCAATATTATATGAGTTTCAGGTGTACAACATAGTTACTCAATATTTATATTCCTTATGAGTTGATCACCACGATAAATCTAATAACCATCTTTCACTGTACAAGTTACTACAACAGACTGTATTCCCTTGTGTTGTGTATTACATCCTTGTAACTTATTTATTTTATAACTGGAAGTTTGTATTTATTCCCTTTTACCTCCCCCACCCCCGTAATCATCATTTTGTTTCCTGTATCTCTGAACCTGTTTCTGTTTTGTTTTTAGATTCTGTGTATAAGTGAAATAGTATAGTTTCTTACCCTTGTCTGCCTTGTTTCAACTTAGCATAATACCCTTGAGATCCATCCATGTTATCATGAATGGTAAGATTTCATTCTTTTTATGGCTGAGTAATATTCCATTGTGTGTGTGTATACGACATCTTTATCCACTCATCAATCAGTTGATACTTAGGCTGCGTCTGTATCTTGGCTTTTGTGAATAATGTTGCAATGAACACAGATAGGGGTGCATATATCTTTTCAAATTAATGTTTTGGTTTTCTTTAGAGGGAGACCTAGAAGTGGAACTGAGGAAACTTTACTTTTAAAGAACATTTAGTTTATATGATCTGTCTTTCTGATGTAGGCATGTGTGTGGCATATGTAGTTGGAGTCTAGTTTCTTTCATTTTGGTTATCGTTTGGAGCATTGTGTCTAAAGTTAGACTAAGTTTAAATCCAAGCCCCTCATTGACTGTGTGTCCTTGGACAGGTTAACTTCTTCGAGCTTCAATTTCTCATTTATAAATTACAGTGACAGTGGCATCCATCTTCCAGGGCTCTATAGTGAAATGATGCATACAAAGCACTCAGCACAGGGCCTGGCGCAGTTAGACTACCCAAATGTTAGCTATCCTGTTATTACTTTTACACACTGATGTACATATCTGGTGACCAGGCTCAAATTTTGAGCATTTTCCGTGCTTAAATCAGTTCCATGATCCTGAAATCTGTACTTATGATCAAAATGGAACACCTGTGTAATGTTTCTCAAAAAGTCTCATTGTTGGAAGACTTCTGATGTGTCTCAAACTTTCCCCAGGCCCTTTTTAAAAAATATAGTTCATTACCTCAATATCTAAATCAATTAAGTATCTCCTTTATGATTTCTGTCTTTTCTATCTCATTCAACCCTTCCCTACCCCAAACACACAAATCTGCAGGGTGACCCAGAATTCACTGTTATCAAGAGCTGGGCTGGGATACTCTAAATACTCTGTATGGACTATAATAGCGTAACATTAGTAGCTATAACTACTCGTAGGTTTGGTGTTAGGTGAGGCCATCTCAAACCTTGAGTGTACCTATATAAATATGGGAGCATCCCTCATTGGTAAGGGTTTTTTTGTTTGTTTTTTTGTTTTGTTTTGTCTCACTGCATTTGTGTTGTTTGTGGACAAATGTTACAACTTTCTTTTGGATAAAGAAAATAAATTGGATGTTTTAGAATTCTTTTTTTAGCCTCTCGTAAGGTCAGTATCAGAATATTGAATATTCTGATATGCTGAGCATATATCTTGCGTGACTGAAACCTTCAGCACTAACTGGAAGCCTCAAATAAAGCTATTGACTCATTCCATTCAGAACTGACAGAAATCTTTAGAGTACCTTCGTTATTAAATTTTTTGTTGATTTAGTCATCAAAGATACAGTTCCCTTATTGTCTCAAAAGTTAAATTTCTCCTTACATGTACAGGTGCAAGTTCTAAAACATGTTCATGAAATTATATTGAGAAGATACATAGCATATATGCCAGATGCAAATGAGATCAAACCTAAAAGAAACCATTTAACAATGAGAGTGAAAACAAAATATTCTCAGTTACACTGATGTAAAATTTACACTATTATAACTTAACAGC
This sequence comes from Mormoops blainvillei, assembly GCA_004026545.1. Lineage (NCBI taxonomy): Eukaryota > Metazoa > Chordata > Mammalia > Chiroptera > Mormoopidae > Mormoops > Mormoops blainvillei. Next base: position 277,654 of record PVJD01000366.1, on the reverse strand, counting down.
TCATAAAGCTCTCACTACTCAGATGCTGAACTAGGAGTATATTTTTGTGATTATCTAATATTTATAGTTATAAATCTGCTTGAGAACACTTTTATTTTTTTATCCTTTTAAAAAATATTTTATTTATTTATTTTTAGAGAGAGGGGAAGGAAGGGAGAAAGAGAAGGAGACGTGTGAGAGAAACATCAATCAGTTGCCTGATACACGCCCCCAGCTGGGGACCTGGCCCTCAGCCCAGGCATGTGCCCTGATTGGGAATCGAACCTCTCGAGGTGCAGTGACCTCTCGGTTCGCAGGCTGGCACTCAATCCACTGAGCCACACTAGCCAGGATGTGCTTGAGAACACTTTTAGACATAAGCTTTTGTGCTTCGAAATATGGATGTGCTTCACTAGCTTCCAGAAATTCTAAGAATAATCAAGGTACTAAAATAGAGGATGATACTACATCACCCAATATAACAGAGTCCTTTACAGACATGTCTGAGGGAGATGAGCATTGTCTACTGGGCCATAGTGTTGCTAAGAGGACCAGTGAGGGTTTTGTTGCAAGCAGGCACCTCAAGCTGACCTGAGCAAAGAAGAATTTATTTGAAGGATGTTGGGAGCTCATAAGGTGAAAGGGAAGCTAAAGAACTGGATTTAGGCTAGAAACTCAGAAAGTTCCAGAAGGTTTTTTTTTAAAAATCAGGAATTGCATAAGAATCTTGCTTTTACTCCTGCACTGGATTAAATGAACTCCCCACTGTTTATCTCTAAGTTATCCATTCAAGTTTTAAAATCATGGAAGTGAATGTGTAAGCCCAGGTTAGAAACCACCCACAGCAGTCCAGGAGCTTTGGGAGAAATGACCCTTCATGAACTCCTTTGGCTTAAAGGGTTTGAGAGCAAGCATTGGGATTTTGTGACTCATCAAGACAAAATGCAAAAGGAGAGCCAATTTTCATCCAAAGGAAACTGAGTATTCTGGGGAAGGTGGCTGGGCACAGAAAAAATGACAAATGACCAGCTGGTCACATGGCACCATAAGCATATGCTAAATGAAGGACAGTACTCAAGTGTGCACACTGGAAGCATGAGCAGTACATGCAGCTCGTGTGGACAGCTCGATCCCATCCCATGAGCTCTTAATGATGGAGTGCTGTTGGGCGTGCTCAACTACGTAGCTAGGTGATCACTTTTTAACTTGTAATATGTATGGTTCCAGGTAACGGGCATAAAAAAGAACCAGGGAGAAATGTTTCCAGGGAATGTAACTCCTTTCCTCTGATAAGCAGCTAGAGTGAAAGGCTAATCATTCCCCTTCCTTCTAGAGTCTAGTTAGGCTGGCTCTGGCCTATGGCTTTAATAAGATTGAGTTGACTGGGCTTAACCCCGCCCCATCCTCCCTTGCAGCTGCCTTTTGATCTTAGCAGTGTTTGAGCTGGAAGGAATTTGAGTTGCAGGTTTATATGTTTGTGGTTCTTTTTGTTCAGTTCTGACAGGTTTCTGGCATCCAGTCACCATAAGAATTAACAGGACTTCCAGCCCCTCTTCTCTCATTTTCTCTGCAAAATCCAGGGGAGAGGGATTGTCTAGCCTGGCAGTTTGTTTTTGAATGTTTCCAGGTTTCATCACTGAGTGTTGGCTTAATTCTCATCCCTGCGAAGTCTCTCCATTGTCAGGCCTGTTCTTCCAAGTGCTACATCCAGGCTTAGGAGTCTACCCTGATATAAACAAGTACCAACGTTCTCTGCTTACCTCTGAAGGGCGTATTACTCCCTGGAAGGAAGTCAGTGAAAAATTCTTTGCATCCACTGTTCTTTGCCAGCCTCATAGAAAAGAATTATTTTTATTTTGTCTGGATTTTTCTTGTTACTCTGGGAGTGAAGGCTTGTCACACCCTTCTACATTCTAGCAGAAGAAATTTTTCAGGTTTTTATTATGTCATATAAAGTTTATTTTCAACTTTCTAGGCTTCAGTCCCAGCTGTGGAACTTTTATTATATATGGCAATGTGGCCTTAGGCAAAATCCCTTCTGTGGACACCTGTTTCTTGATCTGTGAATTGGAATCATAATGTGTACCTTCTGGGATTGTTTTAAGAATCATGAAAAAGTTTTGACAGCTAGGAAGTGAATAAGGCTGGAGGTTATCGTGTCCTTACACAAGTCATTGATTCTGGGCTCCATTTCTTTATTCGATAATGGAAATGCTGTGATAGATGTGCTTTTCACTAAACAGCACACCAGCTATATTGATAGACAGATGTAGGGCCCTTAGCAATACTGACCTGATCATCAGGGCTTCTAAACTGGATGGCTTTCTTAGCTACTGATAGTTGTCAGCCTTGGTAAATGGACTTGTTTTAACAGGTATAAATTATGAAACATGCTGTCAGTTGGTAAGTCATAGACATTCCATGAACCTAGGGTTTCTGTTTCTTAAACTCATTTATTTCCTTGGCTCTGTAGGAGCTGTAAGTTTTTCCTTGGTTATTAACCTTTAATATCCAAAGATTTGGTTCTTTCATAATTATTTTTATGATTTGAGGATAGGGAGCTACACCTCTAATAGTCGATGGAATTAATTCCTTCTATAAATGTAGGTTCTTGGTGAATATACTTATAGAGGCCAGTCTTTTAACTAGTTTAAAATACCAGGTCCGTATTGGAGTTGTTTACATGAAAATAGTCCATTGTTTCAACCTGTGCTAAGCTGAACTTTACCTTTCAACTATTTATGGAAAGCAGGGTTATGCAATAAGTATAAATCAAGATCTTTCTTCACCCATATGTTCTTATAATATATTGGAGTTTATAAGAACTTTCACATGTTATTTTAGTTAAAAAGGTGCAGAGCAAGTTTAAACTTCTGAAACAAACCAGCCATATTTAATAGTTTACCAAATAGTGTATTACTGATGCCAGCAATTATAGGCACAATCTATGACAATAAAAGAGCTGTGCCCATCAGTTTGTTGCTTATATTTTTGAAGGTAATAAAACTATTATTTGAAAAAAAATTTTTTAAATAATTTAGATGTCTTACTAATTGAGACTGGCTTTCCCTGCAATTAATTCAAATTAGGAGGTCTGTGGAAAGGGTTATAGGCTTGGGGTGGGGATGGGCCATAAGGAAAGCTACCTAAGTTACAACAGATAAGCCACTGACCAACTGCCAAGGCTCACTTACGAAAGGCTTGTTTCTTAGTTCTAGACTCCCTTCCATTCGTTATTCTTTGCTAGCCCCATAGAAAAGCATTATTTTTATTTTGTCTTGGTTTTTCTGTGTCAAACTAAAATGTCCAAACTCTAGCCAGTGGCCCATTTATTTTTAGTAATAATTTCCATGCAATTACAATATAAACAAAAAAATTAGGTAATTCTTTGAAGTGTGTATTAGTGAATTGCTTGTCTTATCACTTTCATTATTTGGTCAGTGTATATAAATTATGTGTGGTCCAATACATAATAGTTAATTTTGACCAAGGAATTAAATGCACGCTAGGGGAAAGAAAAAATAAGAGATTACTCTTTCAGTTACTATATAGTCAATTCTTGATAACATGCATTTTTGGTAATGGGAGTATGCTTAAATAAAAGAAATCTATATCATTCAAAATCTCATAGGCTAAAGCTGCACTATTGTCCCTTCGAACCTTTAGACCAGAGATTTCAGCCAATGTGCTGCAGTAATTTTTAAAGCATGTAATACCTGACCAGTCAGGGGCACTGACCGGAATCTTCCCTTAGCTTGTCAAGTAAGAAAAGTGACAACAGCCAACACAACGATAGCCATCCGGTGTGAACGAATCAAAATTATACCTATTCTTTTTTGTCAGCTTGGCGTATTTTTTGGTGTGCTGCATAATTTTTGTCACTGACTTAAATGCATTTTTGGTGTGTGTGATATGAAAAAGGTTGAAAATCGCTGCTTGAGACATGGAGCAGTTGATTGATCTAGTGACCATCTAATTTCCTGATTACCTGCCAGCGCTCAAACTGACAGTCAGGCAATAACAGAAAGGAGGAAGATTAGGGGAAAATGAACTTGGCTCTTCTCAAGTAGCCAAGATTATTTCTTCTTGCTGGGACTATGGGTTGGAAAAAAATCTTGTGGCCTGGTACAGTGTTGGCATATTTATAAGTCCGCCATTATCTGACTGAAGGATTTACATACATGCCTTTCCAGGGTCTTCACTGCCCGGTAGAGTTCGGCATACCCCCTCAGCACCACTTACCTCTTCAAGGACTTAACACGTTCCCTGCCCTGCTTTGTCCCCGTCGCCAATAGGAGTCAGCAAATAAGGATCTGGGGAGAAGGAGGGAGGGGCAACAAGTTGGCTATTACACCAGTCCTGTTCGGGGTGAGGACTGCCAGCAGTCATCTTCATTAAGCCTTCAGGACAGAAAGAGGAGGGGACTTGAGGAGGAAGAAAACCAAACGCAGGCCTTTCTGAAGGCCACCGAAAGTATGGGTGTAAGCAGGCATCCTTTCTGCATACAAAAGTAGCAACCGCTGAGGTTAGTGAAGATGTGGGAGTTACTGTGAAAAAAGCATAACTGCTTCCAGCCCCGCTGGTAATGCCCCTTGAGGTCACTTTGAGAAAAAGGGAGCAAGTTAGAAGAAAAAATTCAGATCTTCGTGCAGCAAAAACCTGGGGAGAGGTCCCTGAGGATCCCAGTCTTCTCTGAAAATATCCCTGTAGTGCTGTGTCAGTCGCAGCTAGAGCAGTTTTATAAATGACACGGATAAAGTCAGACAGCCCTGAAATGATGGTCTGAAACAGAGTCGCTGCTGTTTCCGATTATGTGAAGTCACAAAGCCCTCAATCATGGGGTCAACCCACACTCTGTTGCAGGCAGAAAAGACTCAGCTTTAATTTTCAGAAATTTATTAAACTAAGAATAAGCATCAGTTAGGCATACAACTAGTTATTTGCACTGTGTGGCACTAGAGCAGAAGGGCAGTTTTAAATATATTTAAAAATCACAAAATGCATTGGTTAAGGCACGATCTGTTGTCTCATGTTTTCAATAAATATGCTATTTTTTTAAAAGGCAGTTGTGAGTACCTCTGATGGTACTCTATTATTAGAGGTACACTTTTGCTGTGGCCATTGTATATTATTCTTAAAAGAATCTTCATTAGCTAAGATTAGCATTTTTTAAAAACAATATTTTAAAAATCACACTTTTCCCAGTTTAAGTCTCTTCCAGAGAGACCTATGTATAAGAGGTACTGTTTCTTCATAATCCCTTAGCGCTAGGAATTATGCATAAAGTACAAAAGATTGCCTCCCAGGAGATAAGCCATCAGAGGTTGGATGTCTCAGAACAGCAGCCAGTCCTTGAAAAAATTTTGTTTTTCCAGCTGCAATAAAACCAGCTGGATTTAAAACTCTCGACCTTTCATCACCCAACGAGGCTGCTGTGCCCTCTATTCAGGGAGCTCCAGTAAGCAGCTGAGGCAAGTCAGACCTGGCTCCTGTGTTGTACGGTGTGGCCAGGGTCCCAGACTGGAGTCACGTGGCCTGTGCAGTGCCACCAGCAGTTCCCAGTAATGCCAGCTTCATTTCGTTGCAGTGCCCAGCAGCTCCCAGGTTCGTGCTTGTACATCGTCTTAGTTTCGCTCGTTGGGTGGAAGGATCGGATTCGATGTTTTCCGAAGTCTTTTCTGGTTCTAGCAGCAGCTCACTAGCCCGGTGGTGTGAATGGTTTTGGTTACAGCTGACGCTGCTGCAGTCTAGGCACAGCTTCTTCACAGGACACAGTGACCACAGCAGAGAGGAGGGAAATTAACTCTCCACAACATCGCCAGACTGAGTCCTGGGTGGGAATCTTTCATCAAAGCACTCTACACTATGCATGAAAAGGCACTCTCTAACTGGAGTTACATTATTCACGGAAGTGCAGTGAGACTTGTCCTGTCAGATAACTTCAGTGCCAGAAGCAGGTGCATAGATCTCTGAGATGAAATGCACATTTTCACAGATTTGGTTTCCCCAGTCGGGCCGTCCCTCAGCCTGTAAGAGACTGGGCAGCAAGACTGGATACAGCGTGAGGTGAAATTTTAGGGAGAATCCTGATGTGAGCCACACCTCACTGGAGGTGAGAAATTCTTTTTTGTCAGTTGTATAGAAAAGCCTGCTCTTCTGATTTAAATTTTATTACTGGCGTGTGACATTGGGGGAACATAGGTTGGCAAAACTTAAGCTGGAAAATATGCTTTACTTCTTGGCAAGTAAATGATACGCATGGTCAGCGCTTTAAGAAACCTGGGGCCCACCTGCTCAGGTGCAGTAGACAATACAATTAGTTTCATTCTAAGGTGATAACAATATTGCTCTTACGTAATAAGATTTGGTCTTCGGTTTGACATTTTTCTGTCTATATTGAAATTGACTTTAAATTTTAGACACATTTTTTACTCATTGTAAAACTCTGAAATCAGTCATTGAGAAACAATTGGATACAAAGCATCTGATCACAAAAACAGAAGAGGGAACCAAAGAGTACTTGAGAAAGGAACTCTGGGGCATTTAGCTCTTCTTCTCCAGGGACCTGTAATAATCTGTCAGGACCTTCCATGCTTTGGGGGCCATGAAGCCATCTGGGGGATTCTCCCCTTCCCGGGCCAGCTTCCTCATACGGGTTCCTGAGATGAAGTCAAACTCGCTGTGCCTGTCACAAGGTGGGAACAAAGAATTCCACGTAGGTAAGTAACACCTTCCTTAAAGGTTCCTGGATTATGTTATGGGTTCTGAGACCACATTTTTTCCTTCTGTAAAGTGCTGCATCTTCTAAAATGGAAAGGCACTAAATCTTCAGCTCAGACAGGGAACTCGCAGAAGGAGGAGAGATAACGGCAGCCGTGCCCTCACTATTACCCTGTATCTGCACTGCTCATGGGAAGTGTCCTCTGTTGCTCGGCCCACTTCTGAGCTCTGAGCATGGTGAGGATGCCATAACACTCATTAAAATCTTTTTCTGCGTGGACTTCCCTTCACCTAATGTACCAGGCATGCCGTCCTGATGCTCAAGAAATCTGTGTTAAAAAGGAAATATTTATGGGCGATCTACTCTATTCATGGGGTTGTGCTACAACTTTCGGGAACACAAAACACGTAAGACCAGGGCTTGGCCTCTGAGGCGTGCCCGTTCCAGTCAGGAGCATTTGGAGGTGCACTGGCGTTTTCCAGAGGGCCAAAATTCTGCTTCAACATTCCAGCTGTACAGATGTTGATTATGGAATTTTCCTTTGAACACCTACCTTTCTGGGTCATAGAAGTCCATGGCTTTTTTGACTTTGTTGTAGGCAGCCACTCGGAATGGAATGATTTCCACAGAGGTGAGGCCAGGGGCCATGCTCAGGACCTTGCCCCCATGAGTGGGTTCGTACAGGTCTTTCTTGGTCTCAGGGTGGGGCATGCCTGCAGGGTCCCGGCCCACAATGTAGAAGTTGGCCCCAGCAATCATCCGGGACCTGCAGTGCCACTGGACCTAGGAAACATCACATGAGGGACATGCTGGTCATCGCTGGCGAATTTGGGGGTCCCTGTTTACACCTTTATTCTGCTTTAAAAGTAAATTCAGTAATGTGGGTCAACTAACTAATTGCAAGAAACTCAGTGAGGTGTCTCAAGGCTCCAGGCTCTCTTCTTCACCTGCTTATCTATGCTGGGTAGGAAAGGAGCTTTAAAGGTCAGAATACCCCCTCTTAGAACCTGAGGTAATATTTCCTAATCTCTCCAAACAGGCTAGCAGACCAGGAAAACTCAGATCTTGCTCTACAGAACTGTGAATTGAACTTCCCTGTCCCTCTCTCTTCAGAATAAATCACAGTTTAAGGGAAATGAAAGACTTCACTATCTCTTATCTGACCGCCAAGAATGAGCTAATTGCCTTTCATATGCAGATGTTGCCTCCAGTTCAACACAGCAATGGAGTTTCAAAATGAATTGTCCTCTTTAAAGCTCAACTAGAAATGTAGAGGATGGAGAGGAGAGCCAGGAGGCCTGAAGCTTTGATCTGGTTGAAGAGAATTAATTTGTTAAGCTCAGTTTGGGGCATTCCAAAGGGCTGAGACCCTTTCTATTCATCATACTTCCCGAAAACTTGTTCAAATCCACTACACTGGGGGTGCGGTGGGGCAAAGAAGGTCTCCGTTTGATAGGCTTCCTGTGTGATCGAAAGGGAGGTATTAAGCTTTTAAAGACATAGTCTCCATGAGCTTCTAATGCAGCTCACAGAGCATGGAGAATCACTCAGAGTAACTGGAATTTTGGACACTGAATATTAGGTTAGACACCACCTGCCTTGTCAACCAGTTAACTTGTATTACCCATGTCATTTACACGCCACCTTCTATAGTCTCAAAGGCAGCGTGTAACAGGCTTGATTGGATGTTTCTAGCACTTTTATGAGCACTAAGTGGAAACATAAGTTGGATAAAAAAGAGACCAGATTTCAGAGTCTGCTCAGTGATGAGGAAGGAGCCCAGAGACTCATTTGCTTTTGTACGTAAAGTTGGAGCGCGCACTTTTGAGTCCCATAGCCCAGCTCAGGGAGCTGCTCACCTCTGTGGGGCCAGCATACAACATGGGAGATGGGAAGATGGCAACGATGGTTGACTTGGGATCCAGGACCCCTTCCTCCAGCACAGCTGCATGCTGCTTCATCCGCCAGTCCAGGGGCACGTCGTCATCCTTGGTCCAGCCACCCAGAGGGTGGAGCAGGAGGACCGGGCTCTTGTAGCCCCGCTCCAGGAGCCGGCAGCGGGTGTCCTGCATCAACAGAGCGTGGCCATTGTGCACAGGATTGCGCAACTGGAAGGCAAACACGACATCTGGGCAAGAGAAACATAAAAGCCAAGGTCAGAGAAATGCAGCATCACTTGTCTTCAGGAACAGAAAGGAAAGATGCAGCTGTATTTAGTGTTCAGTGCATTCATTATATCCACTTGATTTTGATTATCGGCTGGAGAATCCACCTGGGTCTTTAGGGGTGTCACTCCAAAGGTACCAGCCAACGTCAGGCTGCTTTCACACAGGACGCAGAGGCAGGGAGCCCCAGAGGGAGAGCCTGACTCAGAAACGAAAACATTCGTTGCCAGCACTTTGGGGGCAAACCAAGGCTCAGGCGGATACCCGCTTGCCATCACCCTCTTGTTCCCTGCCCCAGTCTCACTTCCCCAGGGTGGTGAATAACGATGAGGGCCATATTCTGGGGCCTCTGTGAGGTCTCAACAATCTAGAGAGAGAAAATAAATTTCATCTTCTCTCTAAGGAAATCTTCAAAACTCTTTCACTTGTGGGCCTTGCTTGGTAGCTCAGATGTTTAGAGTGTTGTCCCAATATGCCAAGGCTGCAGGGTCGATCCCTTGTTAGGACACATATAAGACCAGCAAATCGAGGTTCTTTCTTGCCCTTCCTCTCTCAGATCAATTAAAAAAAAACCCAAAAAACCAAAAACCTACTCTAGTTAGTGATGGACACCTCAGAGCCTTAATTTTTCTTTCTGGTTACAAAATAATATATAGCCATTATGAAAACTTGGGAAATACAGAAAAGTCCAAAATAGAATATAAAAATCATCCAGAATCCTATCATTACTTTTCCTCTCTTTCAGAATATGTTAAGTGAGAAATTTCCCCTCCCTTTGGTCCAGCGCCGGCCCAAAGAGGCAGCTGCTGTAGGAGACGCTGCTGCCTCTAGACACAGAAATAGCATAGCGTTTTAAAAGCAGTTATTTTGTTTTCCAGAATTATGTATACATATGGTTCTTCAAGCTGCTTTTTTACTTGATAAACATACTTTGGGTATCTTTCTGTGTTGGTGCGTATTTTTAACTGCTGGATAGTATTCCAGTGTATAGATGTAATTCAACTTTATAAGCTGTTTCCATATCAGTAGACATATCAATAGAAGATGTCTCCGTCTTTTTAATACTATAAACATGCTGTTCCTGATATCCTTCATTCTGTAACCAGAGGGTGGGAAGGAGTAGTGACAAATGCATCAGAGCCAGCCCTCATACCAGCATTCATTTCCTTAAATTTCTGTTTGAGCTCCAGAGGCGTCAGGCGGTACTGGTCCAGCCCATCATTCCACCGTATTCTCTCCAGCACCTGCAGGTCTCCACCAACCAGCCAATCCCCACTTTCCATCACCATCTAGAAAAACAGTTATTAAAGTTAGTAATTAATATTGATTTCTATTTATCTGAAGGGTTTTCTCCTTCTGGACCAGCCTTGGGTTACTGTTGAAAAACTGCCTTGAGTTCTTCAGCATTACTGGCATGGTATTTATCAAACCTTTTGGTCTCTCAACCCCTTTCTACTCTTAAAATGTATTTAGAAGCATCAAAGAGCTTTTGTTTATGTGGGTTATATCTATCATTTTCCATGTTAGAAATTAAAACTGGGAAATGAAATGGACCCAGAGGGCCTTCCTGAAATGGGTCAAGGCCAAGCACAGAAAGGGAGGGACGGGTTGGCTGCAGGCCAAGAGCCAGCTCTCCACTCTACCATACTCTGGTGCGGAACCCAAATGCCTAAATTTGAACCTGGCCTTTCAGTTTGTTACCAAAGCATAGTTGTCAAAGTAGAAAGGTTGAAAAAATTTTATTTACGTTTATTAGATATGTAACCTTTAAAGATAGTATATCAGCTTCCATTTGTATTTTTGCTGCGGGACCCACAAATATGAGGTGTGAGGACTGGTTGAAGTAATGAAAAGGAAATCCACCACAGCGCTGGATGAAAGGGGGAGGGTCCACACTCCCCTTGCAGAGCAGGAGCGAGGGTCTGATTAACACACAGTTAAGGCATCGCCACCCACTTTGTGCCATTGAACCATGGTTTTTACATCTGCATCTTAAACTTACACAATGTATTATGTCAATTATATCTCAATAAACTCACAAAAAAGAAAAACATGACCACCTTTGTTTTTTCTATAAACTTAAGTATGTTGCAGTAAAATCAATTACGACTCGGAGCAAGTGTCTGTACTCAGGCATTGAGACAAACATAGAAATCTTATTCCTCAGTCAAATAATGGTCTTACGGCCTTTCATCTGATCAGATTCTATAACTGCCTTTTGCCCTGCCCAAGGACAATGTGGCCGCCTGAAACGTCAGCGGGGAGGGAGGCCAGAGTGGGGAGAGCTGATTTGATTTCAAGCCGCTGGTCAGAAGACGCCAAGGTGGCGACAGCGTGCCTCTGGCTCACATTTCCACTCGTGGCCGTGTGCTGGGCTCACAATTACTTGCATTCCACAAGGGTTCAGGGAATGCAGGTGAGAATAGAGCCAGGGCTCTCAACAGTGGGCGATTCTGCCTCTCCTGGTGACAGTCGACAACATCGGAAGACAATTTGATTGTCACAACTGGGGTGGGGAAGGTATGCTATTGGCATCTGGAGTGTAGAGGCCAGGGGTGCTACTCAATAGCCTACATTGCACAGGACAGCCCCTCCCACAACAAGGAATTATCCAGCCCCAACGTCAATAGTGCTGTGACTGAGAAGCCCTGGGCGGAGAGAGGGTGATTGTGAAGGGATTTGGTTATGTTTTCATGGCCTCTTTCGAAACTCTGTGCTCAGAAAAATCACTTAACAAGAATATTTTCAAATACCTATACCTATACATCTACTTTGTTCTCATTGCTTAAGTTAGACTACAGAGACTCTTTTGAAAGATTTAAGACCCCAAATCCCGGGGAGCGTAGTAACTCACTCTGGACACTAGGGGTCCACCCTACACTGTTTCTATCTGTGAGGCAACCTTGTACCAATTTCATTCACTACTTAGCCTAAAATGTGCGTGTTTGAAGAGCAATGCTGAAACTGTTCTTGGTTTTCCTGGGTTAGAGAGGGATCAAGGGCATCTCTCTCCCCAAGGTGAGCCAACAGCCCTTCAAACTGTGGCTCTGCCTAGTTTTCTAGAAGTACCCACCTCCTGCCAAAGACAGGCGAGGGACCACACACAGCTGGAGAGTTTGCAGAACTGGACACACACGCGGTGAAAGGAGGAACGGGCTTTCAGGGAGGCCGGTGAAGCAGTGAAGGGGAATTGGGCTCGGGATCACAGACAGCAGAAACACTAAAAGGAGGAGAGGATGACATCAAACACTAAGAGGAAGACTGAAGAGGTGAATCGGCTCACAGGGGGCAAGGAGAGGAAGACTTGAAAGAAACAACCTGGAGAGGAAGAGGGAACTTGCAAATCAGAGAGGAGCGGCTGAGGACAGGAAGGTGCAGAGGTCAGAATGAAAGGGGGAGAGGAGAGAGAAAAAAAGCAAAAGGAAGGGAAGAAACAGTGCGTTCAGGAAAAGAAGGCCACGATGAAAGTGTTCAGAGAACAGAATTGAGAAGAAAAAGTAACATGATATAAGTGGAGAATATATATTCATTTCTGTGATATCTATCATAGTCATGGCTTTTGGAGCTGTAAGGAACTTTTGAAATAAAGGCCCTCATTTTCAGGTGAGAAGGCAGTTTTGCAGAGGGGAAATGGCAGAGTTCAAGTGCAAATAGCCAACTCCTTCAAATGAGGCTCTCTTCCCATTGCACCCACTGCCCCTCATCAGCGGTCCCCATGCTGATATTACAGCGTGACCTTTAGAGGTATCTTCCTTTCATCCTCCATCCGGGCAGCGCTTTTTATGTGCCAGGCCCTGGGCTTGCTGCTGGGGATTTGATGGTGAACAAGACAGATCAAGATATGGTCCTCGATCTCATGGTTTGGCAGTCTGAGTGGGATGACAGAAGAGTAAATGGGTAACAATACTGTGGGATAGGTATGGACAGGACAAAGGCAAAGTACTCTGGAAGGACAAAGAAGGGACATCCAGTCAGGCTCATAGGTCAAGGGAGTAAGAACAAATTCTTAAAGGGGAACGGAGTAACAAATAAGGTGAGGCAGGAGTGAAGGAACAGTGTCCTAGCTTGAGAGACTGTCATGTGCAAAATTAAGAGAGAGGATGATGACTGGCAAGAATGCGGGAGGAGAGACTATGTTGAGTGTTGGTGGTAAGAGGTAGTATGAAGTCTTATCTTTACAAAGAATTCCCAGATAAAGCTTCGGTAGTTCACTCTAGCCAAAGGATGGAGAGAGGGTCCGAGAGGAGAAAGGCAAGAGGCAGGGGAGAAATGAAATGTCCTGGCACAAACTGGAAAAGAAGAAAAGTGGACAAATTTAAGCAATACAAGAAGCAGAGACATCAGGATTGGTGACTGAATGAACAAGGGGGGAGACAGAAGTAAGAATGACATCCGGGTTTGGGACATGGCCAACGTTGGGGTGGTGGAGCTGCTCACTGAGCTGGGGGACACAGAAAAGGAATCACGTCTGGGGAGAGGTTGCGCATGTGGAATATGAGGTGCTTGCAGGGTATATCTGGGTAGAGCCATACAGGACAGAGCTCCGGAGAAGTATCTACTGCAGTGGTTCTCAGCCTTCACTGTACAGTAAAATCACAGGGACCTTTAACCCCCAACACCCAGAACTGACCCCAAGGCAATTAAAGCCTGTGAGGATGAGACCCAGCCATGGATAATTGTTATAGTTCCCCAGGTGACTCTGTTGCTGGAAGAGACTGTATGGTCTTCATTGCAGAGCTCAAGGGAAGTCAGCCCCTGTTCTCTTGGTTTCTACATCTGTAAAATAGGAGTGATTATTCTTAGCTACTTCACAAGAGCATTGCAAGAAATAATTACTGTTTGGAAAAGCTTTGAGTGCCATGGATGAAAGGCAACAGGGCTCTCCCCTGCATTATTTTAATAAGATTCATCTGCTCCTCCTCATGCTTTCATCTGCGACCCCATCACATGATTCCATATTAGTGACTTGAGAGAGAGGGTTGGGATGACTTGAATGGAAGGTCAAGGTGACTTCAATGAGGAGCAATGCAACAGGGGCAGACCATTTCCCTAATGACTCTGACCACTTTTCCATGCAAAAATCACCCCCGTGCCACATGGAAATTACTTTTGGAAGGTTTTGAGTTTTTTATAAAGATATTGAGGTATTATGTGAATTTCAAGGTACTAAAACACAAAAAAATAATGCAAAGAGTTTCTTCCCCAATAAAATCCATGTGTGTGTGTCTGGTAAACATATCTTCCACATTCCAAGTGTAGTGCGTACAGGGGCAGTGGCTTTCTCCCTCTGGTTACCCATGGCTCATTTCTCAGCCCCCGATCACTCACCAGGAGTGTGTATAGAGTCCATCTAATAACCTCAGAGTAAGTGACTATATCGTCCAGGTCACAGCCACATTACCACTCTCCCTGGCTTCTAAGAAATTCTGAGCTCCAACTGCCAACCCATGTGGCAAGACAAGATGAAGAGAAATAATTGCTTAGGAGCTTCCTTAGGTTCTGTTTGGTTGGTGGACGTCAGGCCCAAAGAGTGGAACTATCTCAGCTGGCATGATGACAGGCAGCCATCCCCTAGGTCACTGAGTGAAGATGAAATCACAAACCTATAGGATTACTATCAGGGAAGGAATGAAGCAGATGTAAATTAAGGCCCAGAATACAATTCCTCAAATAGCACTCAATGTCCAGCCATTTCCAGGATGTTCTGTCAGCCTCTGGGAGAGAAACTGTTCAGATGGCTTTGAGCTGGATGTGCGTTAAGATTAAAGATGCTTCTCTGCAAGGTGGGGTGTTGGGTCCAATAAGTGAAAAGCTGCTTTGTGGCTAACTGACCTCTTGTATCAGGGGCTGCAGCCAGCGGCCTTGAAAAGGCCCTTCCTATCTTGCAACATTTCACAACTGGGAAAAAAAAAGACGTAAGTTTGCCTGACAGATTCAGACAGTTTATTTAAAGGTCCATTTTACAGGGTCTCAGGGCTGAAAGAGATCTTGGAGTTATTTTGAGTCTGGACCCCTCCATTTGTAAATGAAGAAAGTGAGGCCCAGAGAGAAGATGCACTTTTGAGAGTCTCCTGGGCCTCAAATTGGCCTCTTCCGGTGAACTTTCTGAAAATTAGTTACCCCAGCTAGGGAATTTAATTAGTTATCCCAGCTAGGGAATTAGACAAATCAAATTAGCAGTATATGTCTTTTTAAATTTCAACCCTAATGCTTTAATCTCAGATGAGGAATGGTTTTTGGAATCAATTTCACATATTTTTCTTAATGGGAAATGGACCACCTCCAGTAATTCCATAATACCCTCCACTCCCACCCCACCACCAAAAACAATGAGAAATTGTGAAGGAATCTGAGGAGTTTTAGTCTATTTTGCCTTTAGGCAGGATGGACTTGAAATGATCCTAATCAGATGAATACATTTTTCAATCTAAAAAAAATCCACTGATGAAAATGTGGTATTTTCCCTCTGGAAACTGACAATATCTGTCCTGATTTTTGTTTACTGAAAGGCTGTCAGTGACCCCTGCCCTGGCCACAGAACATGAACTCTGAGTCTCTTTCCCATGGCTGGTCGGACCCCTTCTGTATGAAGAAATCGACTTGCCTTGTGAATTTTCAAGGTAGACAGGGCCGCAAGGTCTGGCTGAGGTTTCATGCATAGCTACAGGTACTTATGGAGCTACACTAAATTATCTACCTGGCACAGCTGTTTCCCATTTAGCTCAAAGACCCAGGCATCACTGGATCCAAAGACGCAAGAGATCATTTAGACCAGCCCTCAAAATAAAGACATTTCTTTGACCCTTTCTAAAAATATTTCCAGAGCAAAGCCTGCAAAACCTCCCTTAGAAATATATGTATTCTACCATCTAAGTTTTTCTAAGTCTTTCAGGAGGGAATTAAAAAGAACTATTTTTGTCCCAAGTTGAAAGAGATCAGGGAAACCTTTCCAAAGGTTTGGCAACTTACTTTGATATGGGGGTGTTTTGCACATGTTGTCCCCCACACACGGGAGCAACGTTCCTCTTTTCTATGTTCATAGAATTCAGGGTCTTGCAAGATAGCCACCTTCCGTCCACCGTGTGTCAGAACCAACTTGCTGCACCCTTCCAGACGCTTCTTATCATCCGCAGAGACAGGCAGAACAATGGGAATGCTCAGGTTGATCACGCCATCTGCAGAAAGGGCCACACGGCGTGTGAATATGGGATACAAAGTGTGCTGGCCTGTAAGGATGACTCAGCTGTGCCCAGTGTCCCTTCCAAACATTTCCTGCAATTGGCATTGAGACCTAAATCCAACAGGTTTGGGTTAGGGGCACCAGTTTCTCTTGAGTCTATGATGAGAAGTCCTCAAGGGGCTTCTCAAAGCAGGGGATGGGGCATTTGTGAAAAACGGGCTGAGTTTCAAATCATGGAGGTTGCTTCAGTAATTTCAGTGATCGGCAAGGGGTGTTTCCCTTCTGGGTTCCCTTTTTAAAGCTTGGTCCAGACCTCACTGCATTATTAGCTTAAAGTCTTTAAGATCCCAATTAAACAAAGTAAAGTTCGTCAAACCAAACCAAAGCAAAAACCTCTAGTCTTTCTTGGAAATGAACCTCGTAACAACATGGGCAAGACTCTTATGCTCTGTGTAGGCTCTAATTGCCCTGCTAACACACTGAATTGAAAAAGAAAAAAAAAATCAGGCAACATTAACCAACAGAACCCGAGCAAGCAGTCCCCCGAAGCTGTTTGTTTACTGTGGTGCAGGCACAGCATCAGCTTTAAATGGTGTTGAAATGACTAAGCTGGGAATCACACGTGTTGCTACAGCTCAGCCACAACTAAGAAGCATCAGTCAGAAAAACATGGATGCATGAAAGACGACATAATGTTTATTTACTAAAGCTCATGCACTTTCTCTGGAGAGGGAGCACCTTTCACCCTTATGCTGAGCCTCTTACTTTAAAAGGTATTTAAGTAAACTGGTTGTTCTGCCTTCTTAGCACACAACACAATGAACAGGAAGGTGTGGAATGTGGTGCTCAGAAAATTTACATTTTCAGCTGTAAGAAATGTCAAATGATAGCTTGACCATAAAGGAGAGATGGGAAAACTATTTAAAAACAGACAGAAACTGTGATTGTTAATTTCATGTGTCAACATAAAATTATGTGTCACAGTACCCCTATATTTGGTCAAACATTACCCTAGATTTCAGGCACTTCTCTGAAGGTATTTTTAGGTGAGATTAACATTTAAGTCATACACTCTGAGGAAGGCACACCACGCTCCGTGATGTGGTGGGCCTCCCCCACTCAGGTGAAGGCTTTGGTAGAAAAAGTCTGACATCCCAGGAAGCCGAGGGAATCCTGCCAGCAGGCAGCCTTTTTTCTTTGTTATTGAGTTTACTGGGGCAACAATGGTTAATAAAGTTGCATCGGTTTCAGGCTGATGGCTCTGCAGTGCAGACCGCCTTTGGACTTGAACTGTAACTCTTCCCTGTGTCCACTACCTGCCAGCCTACACGGCAGATTTTGGACGTGCCGCGCCTCTGCAATTACCTGAATTGATTCGTTCAAACAGACAAACAAACAAATAAATAAATCTCTTTCTTTCTCTCTCCTCCTTCATCCGTCCCTCCCCCTACCCCCGTCCTATTTCTCCGAAAAAACCACATTCCTATGGAAACTACACATGCAGAGTCATGGGAGCCCCTCTAGCGTGAGGCCAGCAGTCCGACTGCTCTCCCAGTCATCAGGGCGCCATTACATTAGGGCTCAGCTTAGTAACTGGCATAGCGAATGAGGAGGGAGTCATTTTTTAAAGTTCCATTTCTTTTTTTTAAGTGAATAAGAAGTTGTTTGTTTTTTTCTTAAAGAACATTTTTGGAAATGTTTCTAGATAAAATGGTTAAAAACCTGTAGTTGTTTTTTTAGTTTGGGGCTTAAAAGGATGAAGTTTGGCTCCATGGAAACAACTAATGTTTTAATTAAGCCGGATCATTAACGTAAAAAAAAAATAAAATTACACAACAGTTTTCCCCCTTCTGTAGTGATGCCCTAACATTCTAACAAATATCTCAGTTGTGTTTACAGGGTAAGAAAATGGAGACACTAAAGAACATGAGGAAGATTTCTGGGGAGTTCCAAAGCTCAAGACGCAGGAGGAAATGAAAGGAAGGTGAATAAAGAAAATATTGAACTCCAGAGAAAACAAAGGCAGATATTTCTGGCTCTGAGAAAGGTACCGTAGATTAATGAAGTATTTTAAACCTAATTTTCAAAATCCAACCTTTAGAATGCCTCCAATAGAATTAAAGATCTGAGTTCTGTTTTGGGGGGAGCAAAATACACTCTCTAGTAGCTATGAAACCAAAGTCTTCAGGCTTCTCACTTTACACCTTTTAAATTCTCTCCAGAAGTCACTAGGACGTAAAAAATGTCACGAGATACAGAAGCAACTGCCAGTAATAAAGAAACCCTACCATAAAATCCTGTAACCTGCTCTGGGAGTCCTTATAAACCTAAAAGAAGATACTCTTCACAGAAAGTCATGGGTTTTGTCATTCAAATAACTCCTTTGTTTCAAAGTTCACGGACAGTAAGAGCAGGCCAAGCCCTGTGCAGAGAACGCTAAGCTCCGCCAGGTGTTCGCCCCTTTGCTACCTGTGTCATTCCCTTTCTCTTGCTCCATTTCTTCATTTGGAAAGTGCGATAATAAATAATATATATTTCCCTGGGTTGCTGGGAGGAGGTATACTGTAAAACCTTGTATCACTGGAGGTTTATGGTGAAAGACAATTAAACCAATTATACAGTCTACTTGGGAAAAAAAGAGAGGTTAACAGCACCTTCAAGGATACTGATAATCTAGTCAGAAATCATGTTTTCCGTGGATTGTGGACTACTGACCACACTGCTTGTAAAGAGTGACTTGACCCAAATAAAGTAAAACAAAATGCAAAGCAAAAGATGGGCAGCATGCTGGAGGATGCCTTGCTCTGACTGCAGCATGCTTACAGTGGCGTCTTCCCTCAGTTATTCTGGGTGGAAATCCAAGGAATACTCCACTTTCTGGT
Source organism: Mormoops blainvillei (assembly GCA_004026545.1). Lineage (NCBI taxonomy): Eukaryota > Metazoa > Chordata > Mammalia > Chiroptera > Mormoopidae > Mormoops > Mormoops blainvillei. Next base: position 258,727 of record PVJD01000366.1, on the reverse strand, counting down.
TGTAATCACGTCCTTCAGTCCCATTAGGTTCCTGCCCAGTGTAGCCTGTGATCCACTTTGGTTTTGGCCTGAAGTGAAAATCCAAACCAAGGAATCAGCACTTCCTGACAAGGGTGTCAGGACAAGTGAGTTAAGCTGTGGGATGCTGAGAAAAGCAGTTCCACCAAATGATGATGCCACACAGGTATAAGCAGACCTACTGTGGTATCTTTATAATTATCATTACTTCTCTAATACAAAAATTTATCCAGCAATTTAACTCTCTGCTGAAACATTTTCCATAGCTTTAAACACAGATAGGCTTTTAGTCTTTTCCCATCTTGTGCTTGAACCTTGGCTGGGAGCGGCCGTGGTTATTTTATTGCAGCATATCTCACTTTAGAAAAGAGTATTGTGGTATTTTAGCCATGGTTAGTCCAACAACACATAACTTCATGTTCAGTTGAATAATTTTGCTTTTGCTTTAAATGATTTTCAAGCCTTTGGTTTTAGCATTGTAGATCTGTTTATTGGTTGTTTGGGGCTATTTCTAGGAAAGAAACGAAATTACTTTTTATTGCTTACCTCAGAAAGAAAGAACAACAACAGTGAAAACAATACCAAAGATAAATAGCTTCAGAATTTAACCTTTTCATTCTCGTAGAGCGCAGAAGTTTACAGTCACAGCAAGTATGTGATTACTCCTAGTTCAATAACTGTCAATCATCACAGCTTGACATTAAGTTCATGCATAATCACACATCACAAACAAGTGAAGTACAAGCACGCCCAACCCAACCAGGTGCATCCACTTTAAATTGCATCTAAAATTGATTTGTCCTTCTGCAATTAAAAATGTTTAATAAATGCTATTGAAAAACTTTCCAAATTTGTGAAACTAAACAAAGACCGATACTCAGAAGAAGTAACTAGTGGAGAACATCATAAACTTTTAAAATCTCAGAACAAAGTGTGCAACAATTTAGAAACAAGTTTACTTTTGTCAGCCCAATACAAGAGTATAAACAACAGCTGCATCTGATCCAGACATTTCCTGTTATTTGGGCCCTAGTCAACAGAAGAATGTAGCATTATTCTATTATAACTGGTTGGGTCATGAACTGTTAGCAATTCCAACTGGTTCCTTTGGATTTTTTTTAGTTAGATTGTCAACCATTTCTAATTAATATAAAATATCTGCTTATAATAATTGAACTACCCCTTTCCAAGAGGTACGTGGAAAGTCAAAGTACATACCAGAAAGGACCATGTCTACAAAAAAGCAAACACAATGAAGAAACAGCTTGTCAGCTCTCTACCAAAATAATCTTCAAGCAATGTCGAGGAACAAATTCCTTTTTTTGTTTTTTTTAAAAAAAAAGATTTTATGTTAAATTTCTATTATAAAACTTCATACATACAACAAACAAATATACTGAGCTCTTTGCCACTTTTACTTTAGAAAACAGAGAATATATGATAGCAAAAACTTGGTGAAACCAGGTTTATACTGGACATTGTTCAATACAATCCAAAAACATTATTTCAGATGATTATCTGTTTTAAAAATAATTTTAACATATGTCAATGGCTCCTCCAGTTTTGGAAAGAAATTGTCTTTTGCAAATATGTGATGGTATAAGTATTGCAAATAGTTACAAACTGGACTTTGGGAGAAGATATAGAAGCAAATGTCCCTAAAACGTTTGGAGGACATGAAAATATGCTCTGTAGAAGAAGCACAAATGCTAGGGACAGGATAACCTGTATTTGAATCGAGACTTTGAGTGAGTTATTTAATCTTTCCAATATTTATTTCCTCATGCACATATCTTCACAGTGGGGTTACACAGATTAAATGCGATGTCCAGTGTCAAAAGCCATGGTCAGACCACATTAAGTGCTGAATAAATGCTAGCAGTATAGAAGGAGAGCCTCAAGCCCTGCCCTGAAAACGCAGAGCCACGGAAGAACTAGCTTTAAGTGATCAAGTCTCACAAGACTGCAATCATTTGACCCTACTAGAGGCCACCAATCAAGAGCACAAGTGGTATATTATCCCCAGTATCTGTTTTTATTAATCGATTTCCATAGGAGTTGAGGAAGCTTCTGAAGGGTGTGAGGAATTTTGAACCCTGACTATAACTGGGTTGCATAGGCATGTCTAGTGGACTCTGTTTGCAGTGGTAAATGGTGGAGCCAGTAAAGGATTCCTATGGGGTTAAAGGAGTCTTGCATAGAGCTCCAGAAACAGGCCCTTCAGGTTGGAATCAGGTAAAGATTATGGAAATAGCATGACATCTGGTCTTACCCTGCCCCCAACATGGCCACACTGGCAGCCACAGGAGAATAGAGAGGTGTGTACCGATTGCAAGAGTCGTTTCACTCAGTTCTCTAACACCATGGGACACAAGCAACCTATTGAGAGAGTCCTTCCCACTTGAGAAAAAAGTACATGCACTGCCACAGCCCTCTGAGTACAAGGACAGTAGAGGCTGGAGTGAATGGGCAGGATCTGCGCCTCTGTACGTGCAGAGAGACACAGAGATCCACGTAGCAAGTGTCCTGGGGCTGTCGGCTTAACTCTGGAGCACAGGGAATACCCCCGGAGAATTCCCACAAACACTTGGGGGTAGACTTTGGAAAGAAGTGGAATTTCTGTATGAGCAGGGAGGGGTTGGGAACTTGTGAGCTCAGTATTAATGCAAAAGTGACCTCATGCATATCCCCAGACTGGTAGGCTTGGGGCAGGGAAGTGATAAACACCTGGATTACATGGGAAGGGAGAGCAGTAATAAGTGCTTCACTTACTTCATGGGAGTAAGAACCAAATGAGAAAAAGAAAAGCAACATGTTTTGGAAATTGAAGAACGCCATAAAATGAAATCGAAATGGTGTGAGAGGCAGGGTGAGAGATTTTGCTTAAATTATCTAGATTGATTATCTTCATTAGCTGTTCTTCATTTTTTGGGATCATAAATTCCTTTTAGAATCCATCAAAATCTAGGATGGCCAAGAAAGATGCCCTCTCCCCCCCTTCTAAAAACACAAACTATTTGCCTACTGTAGGATTTTGTTGTCCCCATGTCCTGAAGTCCTAGACCCCAAGTTAACTCCTGGTTGCAATTAACTCTGCCACCACACACCCCCACCCTGGTATTTGCCTTTAAAGAACAAATACTTGTCAGAGTGTTACAGTACTGTGTCTGTAATAAGGTCCTCACTTTCAAGGTGGCTTACTTTTCTTTAGGCCACAGCTCTGGCTTATATGCTCACGGTCAACCTCTTGTTCGTGGCTGGCTGCTGAGTTGATACAGTTTATGTTCAGTGTACGTTGCAATTAAGACATCAAGGTAAGCCTATAGATGTTGTTGTACAAACATCCTGACCTACGAACTTCTATTGGAAAGGACATCCAGATAGCAGCTGGGTGTGGAAAGAGCCTTGGGCCAGCCGCTAGGAGACTCTGGTCTCTGGTCTGGAGCCCCTCACCAATGGTGTGCACTTCAGCAAAGTACTTAACCTGAGGTCAGCTTCCTCATCTGTATAGTGGGATAAAACAGCTGCCTGTCTTCCAGGGCTTCCATGAGGATCCAATGAAATAATGCCTGAGAAAACGCTTTGCAAACAGTGAGGCGTTGTACCGCTACGCATTATAATTATTAAGGTAAGCTATAAGAAAATCAAGTGTATTTGGAACGTGATTTAATCTGAGGAATGAAGGTCTCAGGTTTTAGGGCATTATTGGCCACAGCCGCTAATGGAACAGTTAGCTAATAAAAGGAAGGGGCCTGTTTTGACCATAGTCTTATTTTGAGCTCTAATTCTGGCTCTATGCCCCATTCCCCAGGCAGAGACACAAGCTCAGAACATGAACATCCTTCCCAAGAAAGTACATTCGATTTAATTTTTTCTTCCTAAAAGTTTTGAGCCCTGCTCAGTATTACAAATTCAGGGTAGCTCTACCACCATCCTTCCCACTTATCAGCCATTCTCCAGAGTCTTGAAACAGACAAGTTCCATTTGATAAGCTCAGGCAGTTCAAGGAAGGAAATGATCATAGAAGGATCCGGAAGCTTTCTGAATAACACGTTTCCGACCTTGTTCAGATCAGTACTCTAAAAGCTATTCAGCTTGTGCCCAGAAAGCTGCCTTAGTGCCTCCTTGTTAGAGTTTAGTGGATGAAGCCATCCTAATACACAGGGCCTGGCACAAATAACACCCCTTTTTTAAAATTACAAAATCATAAGCATGTAATTATGTAACAGAACAATATCGCACTCAAGCACACCACATGACATTTTAGGTGAAATGTTCAAATTAAAACTATAAATTATTACGCCCATATTATTACCCTATCGACCACGCTCAAGCAGGCATTACTTCTGCCAGATGCTGTATTTCATGTATGGGCATGAATGTTGACACTCTAATAGTCACCAAGGAAAGAAGCTGCTGCAATGATGCTTGACTGAGCAACCTGGAAGATGAGCGGTGCCCTGCAGGTCAGCAACGAGTGCTGCGTCATCCTCATGGTCCAGATGGTCCTAGCATCTAGCAACAATGCTTCTGACTGTCTGCTGCTGCCTTCCACGTATCCAGGGCCAACAAAGGGCCGGTGGAGGTGAAATAGACTTAACCATCTCTTGGCAAGCCAAGAGGGTGCAAGGAAAACCTTCAGCTCCTTGGTTTTAAACAATCAATAATCCTTTGAGGATAACCAGAAAAATCCTTAAAATGCAAGCTTATACATAATAGAATCTGATACACTACAAGTGATCTAAGTATCTTCACACTAAGGTTTACAAACCAAAGATTGGCATTTCTTGCTCCTATGAAGACTCTGAGAAAGATTTTTCTCTTTAATAATAAAGAGTAGCAAGAAAGGAAAGTTCCAAGGTGGATATGTGTTCTTAAACAAGCTCTGAACAATTTGGAAATGAAAAGTTGACAGAAAAGAGAGAAAATGAGCAAAATCAATGGTCAGAATTGTATAGTGTCTAGAAATCTACTTGGTGAATCAATCTTTACTTATACAATGCAGGGCAATGATGACACAAAAACTAAAGTTCTAACAGGTTAAGTGAGTTTTCCAAAGCCACAAGAGTATGTGGTAGAAGTAGGTCATAAATGCTAGGATTTCTGAGTCCAGAGCAAGTCCCCTTTCCCTTGTACCATGGTAGCTGTCCTTCGGCCGTAGTCTCGAATGCACCGATCAAGAAGAAAACTGTTATGATTCGGGAAATTTCCTTGAATTGGCCAAATAACAAAAAATAATAATAAAGAGTAAGAAACAAACAAAAAATCCATACCATCTAGCAGGGTGCCGAAGTGTATAACCTGCAAGTACTCCTTCTCTCGCATAAAACCTTTGAGGGGAGTGGCCCAGCCTTCACTCAAAACTTGGACCCACTGAAGATCCAGCTGCAAAATAGTAAAAGCAGGTGAACATTTCCATAAGCTCTGTTGTTTAACCATCTGGCTCCAGGGCAGTCACTTCTTATTCGGTTGACAGGAGGATAAAGGCAGAACCTTTAATGTTTTTAGTGTTCCCATATGTTGGGGCCAGATAAGGTTGAGTCTAGAACTTTCCTACAGGAGTGGTGAAAAGATTTCAAATTGAGATGATTTATCTGAACACTTCACGCTCTATCTATCCTTATGGTATGCAACTGTGTTGAACATTCACTGTTCGTTCTTTTTTTTTTTCCCCATAAAAAACCTGGTTTGGCTACATTTTTTCTCCAAGTGTACGATGATGGGGGACCCCCTGAAAAATGGAATTCATTTACAAAAAAGTGTGTATTCTTACATGTTTAAATTTCAGTCACCTTCAAAATCCTCTCCATTTGATGCAGTCCACCTATCGAGACTTTTTTCCCACTGCTCAAAACAGTTTTTGAACTCATTGATTTTGATGCCTTTTTTAGTGCTTCTGACATTTTTTGTTTCATCTCTTCCACGTTGGTAAAACATTTCCCATTAAGGACTTTTCTCATCCAGGGAAACAAACAAAAAAAAAGTTGCTTGGGGCAAGATCGGGTGAATAGGGAGGGTATCCTGTCATTTTTGGTCAAAAACTGCTGAACACTCAGTGTGGTGTGGGCAGGTGTGCTCATAAATCACCCATTGTGAAATGTGCAAATGCATTAAAAGAATCTTTAAAAAAAATTCACTGAAGCCAAACGCAGCCTCTCACAACAATGCCAGCTGGTCCACTGATACAGATGGGTTCCTAGAACACTTACGTAGTGGAGGAAGCCTGTACTACAGCGGGCCTACCCTCCAGAAGATAGTCCCATTTTGGGGGGGTCCGCCCTTGTATTTAGTTGACTGAATTAGGCAAACCATTGACTCTAAGATAAAATTTTAAAATTCTTAGCATGACACTGAAAGCCCTTCGAGCTCCAGGTCAGGAGCCTTCTGTAGGGACTTCCACTTCTTCCCCTTCCCAACTTGGGAGCCCATTCACCAACAATGCCAGCCGATGGGTAATCTAGATACACACGTGGTTTCAGGCCTATCGTTCCCACCTGAAAACTCCAATTGATCCTTTAAAGTCAGCTCCTGGATCACTGCTCTGAAACCTTTCCTATCAACCCTAGGACTAAAAAAATTGAAGTATTAGATTATTTGAAGGTTTTTCTTTTTAAACCTTAAAGCCCATTTTGTTACTAGAACTATGATTTCATGCTGTAATTATAATTATGTTTCTAATCTACCTGGGGTATTAGAACACACAGATTTTATTTTGTAGAGTCAGGGGTTCTGTGTATAAATTTGTCATGACTTATCAGAGTGCAGGGTCTTCATGAGCTGAAGCAGGCTCTCCATTCATTCAGTCTCTTATAAAAATGTCCAAGGTTTTAATAGGTAATAAAAAGATACCAGTGAAAACATGGTCAACTTGTATGGACCAACTAACACACAAGGCCAAGGCATGTGCAGAGCAGTCAGCTAGGGTTGGATCTGTATCTCCCAGGCAGTAAAATAAATGCAACTAAAGCTGTCTCCCTCTCTCTTCAGACTGGACACTCCCTGATGAGGGGAGAGCAGGCTTTGCAGAGTAGAAGAACACCGAGGCATTCATATAGTTTCACTTCAGGGTTGCTTGTTGTTTTCTCCAAATTCTTTCTCAGTTGCCCAAGAAGCTCCTATATTCAGGACAAGCAATCTTCCAGCAGCTGCCAACTCTTGCCTACAGCTTGGCGTAACTGAAGTTATGAGGGCAGTCATGTAAAGTTGTCCTATGGAAATACAGACATTACCCTCCTGGTCTGCCCATGTACACACAGCAGTGATCACCTGCCCTGTGGCAACTCTTGGTGACAGGTTCGACTGGAGAAGAGGTTTTAAAAAATTGACAAAATGAAGCATTTTTCTTTAGGAACATTGCATTTCCCTTATTCATACAGTCCATATTATTAGGAGCAACTGTAAATGGATTATAACGACTGATACTAAGCCTAATTCCCCTTGTCCAGTCTGCACCTTCTTACCTTGGTGACTGACAGTGAAGGGAGAGCTTCGGCCTCGGCTCGGACTTGGTCCAGTTTGTTCTCCGGCACAAAGAGCTCGTGGATACCATTGATTATAGTATGGGGTAAAATGTTCTGCAAAGAGGCAGAATTAGTAACAATTTGAAATGAAAACTAGAAAAAGAATGCTTTCGTAAATAGCTGATCTTTCATAATCTTATTAAATTTTTTAAAAAAAGAAAGAAAAGATAACCAGTGTTACCCACTTGCTCCTGCAGAAGTTCCACTACCTGCTGGACACAGTCGCTCACTGAGGACAAACTGGTTTTTAGCACAAGCTCGGGCGTTTCGGGTTTCTCATAATCAGAATCAATGCCTGTAAATCCTGCGAGGTAAAAGGGGGAAAATCACATCTGCCCCGACAGAACCATCTTTGCAGATCAATAAGGCATAACAGATGTTGGAATAATGTGTTAAACTGAGAATTCGGATTATAACAGAAAATGTCAACCAGCCATCCTTGACCTCTAGCCGTACGTGAGAAAATATACAGCTGTATTTTCAATAGAGAAAGCCCCAAATTATCCACAAAATTGTCTTGCCAAGCCCAAGCCCCCTGCAGCTGGTTAGAATAAAAAACAAAGACAAGAATATGGAAAAACTCAGACACACTCCTCCTGCATGCACGCTCACATATACGCATCAATATTAGTTCCCTGAACTTTATTGCTTATTGCTGAGGCGACAACTCTTGAAAAATATGAGCCCGCATTTTATTAAGCCCACGGACATACTGAAGGTATTATGCTAGGTAAAAAGTTATGTATGCTATATGCAATTTTGGAAAACAGCTTTTGAAACTTCCGGCAGGTTTTTGGGGACAGACCAGGAAGGACCAGTGGCCAATGAAACTGGTAATGGTGCCCCCGAGCTCTTTCTCCTACCTTTGATCTCCCCTGCTCGGGCTCGTTTGTACAGGCCTTTTACGTCCCTGCTTTCACAAATGTTTAGAGGTGCATCTACAAATATTTCAAAGAACTGCAGTCCAGCTGATTCATGGATTTTGCGGGCATTCTCACGGTCCTGGAAAAAAAAAATTACGATTCAGAACGTAAGAAGAGGCCCTGGTAGGGTAGCTCAGTTGATTACAGTGTCCTCCCTACACACCAAGGTTGGGGATTTGATCCCTGGTCAGGGCACATACAAGAATCAACCAATGAATGCAGCAGTAACTGGAACAACAAATTCATGTTTCTATCTCTCTCATTCTCTCTCCCTTCTTCTCACTCTCTGAAAATCAATAAATAAAATAAAAATAAGAAAGAACATAAGAAGAGGTTTCGCAATTAAATTCTTCATTATAAAACATTGTGTACTCTGGTATTCCATAGCCTGCAGATAACAGTGGGGGTCTGTGCTCTGCAGAGGTGGTAGGAAACTTTTCCTTCAGAGAAAGTCCAGAAACTTCATTCTAGTAAACATAGCTCTCTCGAGGACTTTGAGACAAAACCATGGAAAAGAATCTCTGCTAAAGTTCAGGGCTGGCAACCTGGGAGCATTTCATTCAAAAGATATGTTCAAAGTACAGGCATTTTATGGGAAGCTCACAGAAATTCCCTGTTTTAAAACAAGCAGAGTGACACTCGACCTCAGTGATTTCAACATTAAACACACAGCACTTGGGGCTTTGGAAGTGAACTGCTGTTTCTTTTACGCGAGCCAAGCATTCTGTTTTTGGAGAAATGAGATTATAGAGTTTTAGAGTTTTTCTTGTTTAACTTTTTCTTCCTTTCAGCTCTGGCCAAGTGTACCTTACAATTGTGAATGTGGAAGGGTTTATGTCGTCTGGTGCCCTGGCATCTAGAAATGAAGGTACTCTCTTTATATAACTAATATTAAATAGAGGAAATGAAGGAGCAAGTGAGGGGAGGAAGAAATAGTGGGGGAAGTTGAAGGTTTCACATTCCTCTGCTGCCTCCCTCCTCCCCACTCCTTTCCCGGGCAGCCCGAGAGGGCAGGCGGTATGTGAGAACCAAGTGTGGCACCAGGTCAGTTTACCTTTGTGAAAGGAGAAATGAAGCTGGTAATGCAGACCAGACCAGCGTCAGCGAACAGCTTGGCCACCTCAGCAATCCGGCGGATATTTTCTTCCCTGTCTCCAGGAGAGAATCCTAGGTTTTTGTTAAGGCCATGACGGACGTTGTCCCCGTCTAGGGAGTAGCAAGGGATGGAGTGGGAGAGGAGGTACTCTTCCAGAGCAAAACTGATCGTGGTTTTCCCAGCACCGGAGAGACCTGTTCAGAACATGCAACACAAGACAGGCATCATCCCTGATTGTTTAAGATGACAAACTGGAACCTGATCCTACTTGTGGCCTGATCCTAATTTTTATCCAATTGAAGTATAATTACACCCTTATTACAATCATTTGATTGATCTCAAATGAAAACCCTTAAAAATCTAGAAAAAGCATGGTCTACTACAAGTCAAGTACTTGCATTTCTTTCAAATCTGGAAATAACTATTTGTCCCGTATTAGGACTAGAGCCTTTCAAAGCAAGGGAGGTTCATAAATGGGAAAACCTTGTGGGTTTGGTTCTTACCAAGAACCAAAAACCCAAGGTGGGTTTGAACCAGCTGCATTTGGTTCTTGCTCTGTTCTATTTTGCCTACAGAGTATTTTAAGTATTAGAAAGTTGCACACAGAAATCCAGATTTTGGCTTCTCTTGAAATAAATTAAAAAAACAAAACAAAACAAAAGAGTGTTCTCATATCCTCTTGTGGCAGCAATCAGCTAGAGTGGAGAGGACAGCCAGGCTGGGTGGCCCATGTCCCTGGCAGATGCCACTAAACAACCATCTACAACAGAGCCCATATACTGTCCTTTGTTTTCAAAATATTTCCAAAATGACTCTCAAAACATGAAGGCAGAGAAGCATCCAGAGCTAGGCTGTGGATGTATTTAGAACTGCTATATGCCCTCTTAGGTGTCTGGAGTCTTTATGTGAGAACAAGTTACCAGGCACCTTTTACCGTCGTTGCAAAGCACAGTGGCTGGGAAGACACTTTGTAATTTCTATATGAAGGAGAACACAAGGAGAAAGGGAAAGAAATGCTAGCTTCCAAAATTACTTAAGAGCTCAAAATCTAAACTGCCCTGGAAAAGGAGCACTCTAAACATCCAGTCATCCTAAAGGTCTCAGAGCCTGAAGAAGATTCCATTGTGCCAAGCCACTGTCAAGCAGCACTCGGGTATAGAAGAGGAAAAGTGAGGGGCAAAGAAAAGAAGTCAAGAGGTTACTACAGTGAAGACAGCAGGTGGAAAGGGGGGAAAAAAGAAAAAAAAATATGAGGAAAGCAGGTCCAAGGACAGAGAGAAAAGGGGACTTGGGAAGAAAGGTGATATATGAAAGGTAAACAAATATTTCAGTTTTGTTTTAAAGTCATGCCCCTGGCCTTGACACAGGATCTTTAGAAGAAGGGTTTAGATGAAGAATGCGTTGGCAATCTCTAGAAATCATTGTTGAACACGTGGTCTATTATGTAACTTTGTCTATTAAGTAACTCGCTGTCTGTTATGTAACTGGTTGTCTATTAGAAGGTCTGTCTGGCTGTGGGGCAGGAGAAATGGGGCTCCTGAATCTCTGGTATATTCTCTCCCATTGGAAAATAAGAGAAGTTATAGAAATTTTCTTTGATTTTGTTTCAGCTCTCATGAAACTAAGAGCTAAATAACAGTAATGGTACAAAGCCAGATTGTTGCCATATTTATTTTTTAACAGACTGAAGTAATAACACTAATTACATTTATCAAGAGCTTAACTGCAGACCAGGCACTGTGCTAAGTGCGTATCTACTCTATTTCATTTAGTGCTACCTACGCCTCTACAAGAAAGGTACTGTGTTTGTTCCTTAGAGAGGGTAATTGGCTTGGTCAAAGTCACTCAGTTAATGTAGGTGAAGCTGGGGCCCAAATCCAAGTCTCTGGATTAGAATTACTGAGTTTTCTTCTGGTCAACCTGGTCAATATCTTACCTCTGCAATATGAGAATAAAAAATAAAGTAGGAAAAGATTATTTTTTAAGAGTAAGAAAACCCAGAGGAAGTATACTCTTTAATATTTTTCCCCTCTTCTATCAGTTCTTTTTCATTTTTCAAGGGTGTTCCACATTAGAAAAAATGGACTCTGTGTGGATGTCCCAATAAATTTGGGCAAATACATGGACAAACACCTCATGAAGACAAGCACATAACAAGAGAGAAACATCTGGAACACAGCTGTGTTTTATCTGCTGCTGCCCATCACGTCTCTGAGAGGGAGCTGGGGAAACCATTTCAGAAATCACGATTGATGGATACTGCCTTTCGGAATATGGCAGGCTCCTTGCCCACTGTCTGCCCTCACCCTGGAAGCTGGAAAGATTGTCGGGCCAGGGATGAATGAAACCGGAAGACCAAAAGCAAGTGCCTAAGTCACTAGAAAAAAACTCGACCAAGAAGAATGAAGCTGATTTAGACAGAAAGGGGAAACAGTCAGGATATCAAGAAAAGAGGCAGAGCAGACCCCTGCCTGCCATACTCATTAGAATGATCTTCAGGTAAGAATACTTTGGCATTTGTGAAATCAACATAAGTTGATTTCATAACCTACAGAAACATATCTTTGCATCTGGGGTCATCTCTATTTGAAATATTTCGTCTATAAAATGAATCTGATTTTTTCTTTTGAACCCAGGCTATCTCAGAATTTTCCCAGGAATCACCTTCGACATTGTACTCAAAGTGTAAGGTAACAGCCCAGGACTAGTTCCAGTTCTGTCACTAGCCCTTGGCCTTGACATTCTGTGGCTATACAAACGCAAGAAAAGGGAGGCTCATGTGATCACCTCAGCGGGAGTGAGTTATTTCTATACGCAAGGGGCAATCCTCAGCTAACTAGAAACCACTAATTTTCCTTCTTGCAGAGGGCTTAATTTTTTTTACTCCAAGTACAATAATGTCCTAGAATGCTAAGATATCAGAAAACAATAAAAAATATATCTAAGCTTCCAAAACTTTACACTTGATGTCCATTTAGGAAAGCCCCATGCATAACTTCTGGTAAATGTGTTTAAGCATGAAATTGAGTATTGTAGAATTCCTTAGGCTGAAAGGGAATGTTATCATCAGCTTGTCCCATCTTATCCTGACAAAGAAGAGAAAACCGAGAACTAGAGACATTCCATGACTTGATCAAAGTCCTAGTTCTCACTGAGGGTAGAGGTAGGAATAACACCCAGGCATCTCTGAGCCTCCTTCTAATGTTAAAATGAACATGTAATTATGTTATATTAATTTTTCCTTAAAATTTGGTGTCACACATCAATTTTTGATTAAAAAAACAATCTCCTCATGGCATACCTGTCAGCCACACAGTACATCCACGGAATCCACCCCTTGTTCCAACAACCTGCCCCCTCTTATTCCTGCTCACGTGGTGGGCCTGATAGATGACATTGGTGGATTTCTGCTGGCTTTCCTACAAAAAAAACAAGATCAAGTACAATAGTTAATAAGATAATAAACATAATATATATAATTGGCATAAAGAGAAGCATTAATTCCACTAGAATACCCATCACGACTCTTTGAAAGGGTAATTTGAATGAGATTACTACTGATACAATGTAAAAGTTCTGGTTCTGAGACATTTTAAAATGCGCAGCTTTTGGCAACATTTTTTTAAGTGACCTGTGATCCAAAGAAGCTGAGGTAGAGGGAACCCATAAGGGTGGTTAAATAAAAAGGTTGGGTACTACCCATGTGTTTTTGGTGTGGTACTTGAATTTCTTATGTCAGATGTCACCCAAGTTGCTAAACTATAAAAATCTATGGAGCCCTTTAAACACCACACATGTACACCCACCAGAACTAAGAAAGCACCAATATTCATTGAGCAAGACCCAGAAAATCTTATAAAACTCTGGGCTGTATAAGGACAACTTTTACATTCTGGAGCAAATTAAATCACCCTTTATGCTGCCTCATTTGGGAAAAACAAACAAACAAACAAGCAAAGGGGGATACGAGCAGGACTCTTTGGAGACTGTATGAGATAAAGGATGTGAATGCGCTTTGCAAAGGGCAAAGTTCTCTATAAATGTGGATGCTGACCATGATTATTCAGGGTCCACCCCCAGCAGGAAAGGCTGGAGCCAGCAGGATTAGGACCGGGAAAATCACTTCCAAACCAAGGGGGAAGGAGCCCCCTGCTGGCCCTTGGTGCTAAGATAGGGAGCGCACACCAGTGGGGGCAGGCCCATTCGCGAGGCACAGAGCCCCCAGCGAAGGGACCAGGCAGGCCGGGAGTAGGCTGTGTCAGAGGGAGCCAACAGGAAGATGTTGAAAGCTGGGACCAGCTGCATTGTCTGAAACCCTCCAAAGCCAGATGCTCACCGATCATCTGTCAAACAAGCCTGGTGAGACCCCAAGATTTGGAAGGGATGGGATATAGTCGCAGAATGTAGCAAGTGAGCAGTGGTGGCTTTCACTTGTGGGTTCATAAATGGGGACAAATGAGGCTCTTTATGAGATATTCCAGCAGCGTTACCCCTGGTGAACAAATCCCCTGACGGTATCTCGGTCTGTTGTGCCAAGTGCACTTGCTCAAGGGAAGCATTGCTTTCTTTTTCTCTGTTTCCTTGTTAATGCTGCCATTAAATTCAAGAACATTGTGTCTGGCTATCAGGCTCAAAAGTCAGCACATCAATTCATTCATTCACTCCTTCAGTGGATGTTTATGTAAATGATCTCTAACAAGAAGAAAATTCTGAGATGTCCTAAATTAAATCACGGCGGGACAGAGGATGGGAGGTTAATCCGGTGAGAGCCACAGGCCAAAACCAACAAGACTGCTCACATTGCTAAATATATGTTGAAAATTTGAATCAACTTCCAGGTTGCTATCTTAAAAAAAAAAAAAAAGCCAACCACCAGATGCCACCACATCCTGCTTATGTGCGGACTTTCCAGACTGTTGCCACAGCCAATCAGAAGTAGGAACTATTTCTTTCTTAGAGACTATACACCTATCCTAGAAGTGTCCCCACCTCACCTTTACCTGTCCTCCCACAGCCCATGCAAATTCTTTCAAAATAACTTATATCTTTCTTCCTCAACCCCATTGTATAAAAGAGCCCATCAGCTGCAGGACAAAGGACTTGTTCACGCCCTCCATCCAGCCCTGCTACTGGTGCTTTAGACGGCGTGTCCCAGGACCTCATCCTTTTTCTGGCCAGCAGATGGCTCAATAAACCCTTTCTTTCTGAAAAGCTTTCCAGCAGTTTTAACAGATGCTACTATGTGCCCGGGGGTCATCGTACGCACTGGGAATATAGTACTGTACTAAACACAGCAGAATCCCTGGCATCATTTTGAGGGCAAATATGGCCAAAAAGATTAAGTAACTGGGGACCCAGTCCTCGGAGGAGGTGGAAGGTCTCATACGTATATCTGTATACTGTATGAAGATATACAAGTATAAACAATACCTGCAACTCAATAATAAAAAGTTCAGTTTTTAAAAATGGGCAAAAGATTTGCACAATCACTTCACAAAGGAAGGTTCGCAAATGGTCAGTAAGCACATGAAGAAGCACACAGTGTTCTCAGTCACAACAAGAGAAATGTAAATTAAAGCCAAAACGAGATGTGACTGATAACATCTAACAAGTGTTTTCACATGTTGACAGTGGGGGTGTAAAATGGCCAACCGTCTCAGAAAAAAAACTTGGCGGTTTCTTATAAAACTAAACATTTACCAGCCCTATGACTCAGCAATTGCATTGATAGATATTTACTCAAGAGGAATGAAAACACGTATCCACAAAAAGACTTCTACAAAAATATTCTTAGCAACTTTATTAGGACAAAGACTGGAAATAACCAAGTGCCCCTCAATAAGAAAATAGATAACAAAAATAAACAAATAAAATCTACACCAAAAAAACCTTACAAAATCCCAAGACTGTAGAATCCTTATATAATGGAATGTACTCAGCAATACAAAGGAATGGACTACTGATACATGCAACATGGATAATAGATAAAAACATTTTGCTGAGTCAAAGAAGTCTTACATTAAAAAAAACCAAAAACCAAAAACCCCTACATATGATTCCACTGATATGAAGTCCCCAAATAGGGAAAAACTAATTTACTAAGTCAGGACAGCAGTTGGCTCGGGGTGACAATGTCGTATGACTTGAAAAGGGCTTAATGTACATAGGGATCTGCACTCCTGCTGGGACTCACTGGATGTACACTTCAGGTGGACATCTCCTTATACGTAAATTTTATCACATGCGAGAAAGACAAGAGCCACTTAAGAAAATAAGCAAACTAGAAAATAGTTAAGATTTAGATGGTGGAACTATATTGTTCAATATTGTTGCTTTCATGGAAAATGGCTGTGATTAAGTCACAGCATGTTTACTTAAGGGGTTAGGGCCCACCTGTGCATGTGGATGCACACCAGAGCTTAAGTTTCCTCTCTTTTGGCTCTTTCTTCTCCCTACAGGGAAAGATCCAGAATAAATTCCAGGCTTTGTTAGTCTTCTGTGGAAACTTTGTTATGATCTTGTTAATGACTTTCCCAACAAGTGCCTGGTTTTCAAAGACAGTTCAGAAACTACCAGAAGGAACTACTCCAAAAGTATTTAACAGTAGCCCCAACCAATATGGTTCAGTTGGCTGGGCATGATCCCACAAAAGTGAAAGGTCGCCAGTTCGATTCCTAGTCAGGGCCCATGCCTAGGCTAGGGGTTCAGTCTCTGGTCAGAGACGTGTGCAAAAGGCAAACAATCAATGTTTCTCTCCCTCTCTTTCTCCCTCCCTCCCCCTCTCTCTAAAAAATAAATAAATAAATATCTTTTAAAAAGTATTTAATAGTTAATCTCTGAACGTTTAGATTTTATTAGCGGAATCTTAATTGTGGGGGTCTGTATAGATTTTCTGTCACTCCCACAATGTTCAAACTAACGAAATTTTTTCAGGTGGACAAGTACTGGGATTTTTTGTTTCAGGAAGATATTTTGCTTCTTATTTATCTCAAATTTACCCTTGGCTTTCTTCAAAAGGCAAACAAATAAAATAGAAGTAGGTGTTTTGAATGATATTTGAACTGCAAAGGGACCAGGTAGCAGAAAACGTTCCCTTGCTGAACCCTTCACTCCCTTCAAAAGAGCATATAGTCTCCTAACCTTTGAAAGGAAAGTGGCTGCCGGAAAAAGGATCCTTTCTATGGAAAACAAAACACACATTAAAGAAAAAATCCTTGCCTCCCTGTGTAGAAACAGAGCACGCAGACATTTCCTGGCACCTTGCCTTAAATTGTAATTTAGCAGGAACTGGCCCATAAACCACAAAGTTGTGGTATACGCCCATTCCAGGTCCCTAAGGACAATTTTGCAAAATCCCTACCTTCTTCAGGCATACTGGCTTACAAAAACTCCCTTCAGCATGCACAGGATTAGGGTGAGTATGGGTCTTGCAGTTAAGCAAACCTGATTTTAAAACTGCTTTGCAGCCTACTTGCTCTGTGACCCTGGGCAAATTATTAAATTACTGAACCTCTGTTTTCTGCTCTGTAAAATGAGGCTGTGGATGAAAAAGGAGCCACATACTAAACTGCACAAGCTCAGGGAGGGGCCTGCACGGCAGACTTACAAACTCAGAGACTTACAGTAACTACATAGGATGCTCTGAACATAAAAATTCCTAACTAAAGGCGAGACATGGCAAGTAGTCACATTCTAGGCCTGTATCTTCCTGGATAAAGGTCAGTCTTCTGAATTAGTGTTTTGTGTTTCTTTGGATAAATTCCCAAAAGTGGAATTGCTGGGTCATAAGGCAGATCCATTCTTAAGTTTTTGTGATATTTCCACACTGCTTTCCACTGTGGCTGCACCAACCTGCAATCCCACCAACAGTGCAAATGGGTTTCCCTTTCTCCACATCTATACCAGCACTGGTTGTTTGTTGATGTATTTATTTATTTAAAGTATATTTTATGGATTATGCTATTACATTTGTCCCAATTTTTCCCCCTTTGCTCTCCTCCACCTGGTTCCCCCCTTCCGTCCAGTGACACCTCCTTAGTTCATGTCCATGTGTCGTACACATAAGTTCTTTGGCTTCTCCATTGCCTATACTGTTCTTAACATCTCCCTGTCTATTTTGTACCTAACAATTATGCTACACCCCTATCCTTTCCCCCTATTCTCCCCTCCCCCCATTCCAGCTGATACCCTCCAAATGATCTCCATATCTATGATTCTGTTCCTGTTCTGCTTGTTTGCTTACTTTGTTCTTGTTTTTTAGATTCAGTTATTGATAGTTGTGAGTTTGTTGCCATTTTAACGTTCATAGTTTTGGTAGTCTTCTTTTTCCCTAAATAAGTCCCTTTAACATTTCATATAATAAAAGTTTGGTGATGATGAACTCCTTTAGCTTCACCTTGTCTGGAAAGCACTTTATCTATCCTTCCATTGTAAATGATAGCTTTGCTGGATAGAGTAATCTTGACTGTAGGCCCTTGCTTTTCATCACTTTGTATAGTTCTTGCCAGTCCCTTCTTGCCTGAAAAGTTTCTTTCTAGAAATCAGCTGATAGTCTTTAACCCTTGGCATTTTAATTATGATGTGTCTTGGTGTGGACCTCTTTGGATCCAACTTGTTTGAGACTCCCTGTTCTTCCTGGACTTGTATGTCTATTTCCTATGCCAAACTAGGGAAATTTTCTTTCATTATTTTTTCAGATAAGTTTTTAATTTCTTGCTCTTCCTCTTCTCCTTCTGGCATCCCTATGATTTGGATGTTGGCCCTTTTGGAGATGTCCCAGAGTCTTCTTATTCTCTCCTCATTGTTTTGAATTCTTGTTTCTTCATTTTGCTCTGGTTGAATGTTCATTTCTTCCTTATGTTCCAAATCATTGACTTGAATCCCGGCTTCCTTCCCTTCACCATTGGTCTCCTGTGGCTTTTTCTTTATTTCCCTTAGTAGAGCCTTCATTTCTTCCCTTATGCTTTTACCATATTCAATGAGATGTTTGAGCATTCTGACCACCAGTGTTTTGAACTCTGCATCTTACAGGTTAGCTATTTCCGCCTCGCTTAGTTTTTTCTGAGGTTCTGTTCTGTTCCTTCATTGGGGCCATATTTCTTTGTCTCCTGATTTTGGCAGCCTCCCTGTGTCTGTGTACTAGGTAGAGCCACTTTGATTCCATTTCAGCACACCCGTTTAGTCTTATGGGGTAGGGCCTTGGGTATTGGCTGAGGTGGGGCTACCGTG
The DNA here is from genome assembly GCA_004026545.1 of Mormoops blainvillei. NCBI lineage: Eukaryota > Metazoa > Chordata > Mammalia > Chiroptera > Mormoopidae > Mormoops > Mormoops blainvillei. The sequence goes on along the minus strand of PVJD01000366.1, from coordinate 239,942 downwards.
GCTCTGTGCATGGGGGAAGGGTCAAAGCAGGGACAATGCCACTGCTGGCTGACTTCTGGGGACTTGCCTGGCCCTTGACCCAGTTCCAGTCACTTCACCCACTTCCCATATGTGACCAGCACCCCTCCAGCTGCTGTCCTGGTTGTGGTTCCCAGGGTGTGTGGGTTTGCGTATGTTCTGGGCTCTCCTGAGCAACTGGCAGTTACTTCCACCGCCCCAACCACCACTGGGTTTATAGCAGAAGTTATGAGGCTTTCTTTTCCTGGCGCCGGAGCCCTGGGCTGCATGGTCTGGCCTGGGGCTGGCCTCGCTCACACACAAGGTGTCTCCCTGATTTTTATCTACCACACGTGAATGTGGGGCTGCTCATTCTGCCAGCTGCTGCTGCTCATTCTGCTGGCCACCGCCGCCTTGTCGCTTCTCTGCTTGTCTGTCCTTGGCTCGCTGCCACCACACTGAGTCTTGTCCACCCCAACTCCCCATCTCCACCAGTCCTACTCGTCTGGATGAATATAGCTTCTTTAAATCCTTGGATGTCAGACTTCTGTACAGTTCTGGGTGTTTTCCTGGGTAATTTTCTGGTAGTTTTGGGTGTTTTTCATTTTTAAGTTAGTTGCATTCCTTCTTATGGCTGTGCAGTGAGGCAAAGCATGTCTACCTGTGTCTCCATCTTGACTGGAAGCCCTGTTGATTTATTGATGATAGCCATTCTGATATCTCACTGTGGTTTTAATTTGCATTTCTTTGATGGTTAGTGATGTTGAGCATCTTTTCATATGTCTATTAGCCATCTGTATGTCCTCTTTGGAGAAGTGTCTATTCAGGTCCTTTACCCATTTTTTTAATTGGATTGTTTGTTTTTGGTGTTGAGTTTTATAATTTCTTTATAAATTTTGGATATTAACCCCTCATCAGATGTATTGGTGAATATGGTCTCCTGTTCAGTGAGTTGTCTTTTTATTTTGTTGATGGTTTCCTTTGCTGTTCAAAAACTAAGAACACAAGCACCCCTATGTTATTTGCAGAGTTATTTACAATCACCAAGATTTGGAAGCAGCCCAAGTGTCCATCAGTAGATGAGTGGATAAAACAACCATGGGACATTTACACAATGGACTACTCCTAGGCCATAAAAAAGAAGACAATTTTACCCTTTGCAAAGCATGGACAGGCCTGGAGAACACTGTGTTAAGTGAAATAGGCCAGTCAGAGAAAGAAAAATACCGTATGATTTCACTCATTTGTGGAATCTAGTGAACCAACTAAACTAACAAGCAAAACAGAGACAGATTCATAAAGAGAAAGCAGGATGATGCTCTGCAGGTGTGGGGGGTTAGAGGGTGGAGGGATGGAGCAAAAACGTAAAAGCACTCATGGACATGGACAACAGTGTGGTGACTGCTGTGGGGAGGGGAGTATAAGGGGGGATAAACGGTAACGGAAAAAATACGATAAAAAATAAATTTTTAAAGAAAGGTCAATTTTTATCTTAAGTAAGCCATATCTTTGGAATGTCGGAGTAATTCCATTTTTTTCCCAGACTGCTCAAGACATACCCACCGCAACAAAGCAACCCCTCATTGTTACCTTATTCCTTGAATGCCACCTCTCTGTGCTATGACTGTTCATTGTTAACTATTCTACACCCACCAATATAAAAGAAGTATTTGTCTCTCCATTTTACTCTTTATCCAATCTGAGATTTCCCCACTTTGCTTTCTTCCTTCTGCCTCCCCTAATCTATCACCAATGAATTTCATGTACCACCCTTTTGTCTCCTCCTTCAATTTTAATATATAAATTAAGGTACAAAACTGCCATCCTCCAGGTCATTTTCTCAATCTGTTAAGATTTTACTTCCTGAGCAGTTATTGTCAGTTTAGTGCAAATAAACCCATAATTTTTGTCTTTATAGGTTTGGAGTTTTCTTGTGTCAACTGGGCTAAGAATAATTTCCTCACAAGGTTGCTGTAAGGATTAAATAAAATGATCTTCTATGTAAAGTATCAAAGAAAATGTAAGACACACAGTAAGATGTTGAAACTGATGAGGCCCAGGTAGCATTTAATCTACTCTAGAGAAATCATGATAGTTTGAATTCTAAGTCGCCCAGACTTAGAAGTGTTACAGAGATTTGGGTCCACTTTAAGGCATGTCTGTGGAGGTGGGGCTCATGATCAAATCAGACAATGGATAGGACAGCAGTTGGTTTGGGGTGAAGACACACACACACAGGATCATTGTTGCTGCTCCAGTTGTCATTATCTTTGACCCATAGCCCAGCCAGTATGTATGCCAATCTGAGATGCACCACTTTGAAGCCTCCTCATTCTGCCCCAAACTTACTGCTCTCCTGCTGTCTCAATCATAGCCCTTAGTTTTCAGCTTGAGGATGGCCTTTGCTCAAGAGCTACTAGAGTTGGGAGCTCTGCACACAGCCCAGGATTGCAGAGTGTGTCTCTGCCAGGTCTACTGCTCCCCCATTAATCATGCAGAAAGGGGAGTGCTGGGGGAGTCTCTGTATCTCAGGATGGGGTAGGTTAGGTCAGGGCAGATGCCCTCAGCCTTGATTTTGCAAGACTGAAAGAAAAAAAGCAACGTGGGGAAAACACTTCAGATGGGGTATCCTCAGAGCCAAATGCAAGCATATGTCACATTAAGTAGTATTATAAAAGGGAGGACCCCGGAGGAATGGGGAAGTTGGAAACCACTTGTCAGGTTATGACTTTCCCAATGCTCAAACGTTTTTTTAACATGTGCACAATCTATTCAATAAAAATTGAGTAAACAGATTTGAATTTACACTCTCCTGGCTCCTGTGCAGGGACACTCCGTCCCTTTTGAACTTGGCCCTGATTGCTGCTGATTAAAAGTGTTCCCAGACTCCATGGCTTCAGTGTGCAGGCTGAAGGTTCACTTAAAGATTCATTTTCAGAAAGCAACGACTTCAATAATTGCTCTCTCAGGGGCCTAGTAGAGTCTCCACTTTCACGTGCGTTATCTTGCTTATTGCTCAAAACCTGGGAGCTAGGAGGCCGGGCATGGTGACCCGTGTGCAGATCAAACACTACTGGCTCAAGTCCCACACCTGGGAGATACAGGACGTGGAGCCAGGCTTCCTCACTCTTAAGTGCAGGTCTTAGCCCTGCCTTCGCACAACTTCTAGTTTCCAGTCCCAGCTGTGTGACCTTTGTGTCTCAGCTTCCTCATCATGGACTACATGAGATCATGTATGTTAAGGCTTTTGATACTATGTAAAAATGCAAACAAAAAACTATTCTCCATTTTCATTAACATGAGTAGCTTCAAATCGTTTACAGTTCTCAATCTTTATATTTCTTTTGTTTTAGAGTATTTCCTTGGGGCGTATAACCCAAACTAAACTAATTAAGTATTAAAAATTATAAATTATTTAAAAGATCTTACTATGCATCATCAGTTCACTTTCTTAAGGACAAAGCCAACTTACCAGGTTACCACAATATACTTCTTTCTAAATATTCTGACTAATTCGTTGTATTTGTAATTTTACTGTTTTCCCCCTAGATGACTTTGTACTTATTTAATTACTAGTAAGAATATGCATTTTTCCATGTAATAAGTTACTTATGAATTTGTGCTTGTCTCTTTTGATATTAATTAACTGCAATCTGGACAATGACCTCAGCCACTTTTTTTCTTTTTTGTTTTTTTTCTTTTTACCTTGTATTATTTTTTAAAATATTTTTTGGCTCTTTTTCTATATTTTATGTAGCAAAATGTTAATTAATTATATTTGTTCACTTGCTTTCTTTTGATATGTACCTTATTATATATCACATAAAATATATATAATATATTAAAGGCTATTTTAAGAATATATAAAAATATTCCTGTTGTCTTTGATGCCTTCTCATTTGATCATTATATTGATGGTCCAAATATGCTCTTCAGACTTTATCTGTTTTGATATGATTAAACTTTATTAGCTTTGTGATACATCAACATTTTTGAGTCATGTGGTTATATGGATTGATTTTATTTATTTTCCATCATTATATCCAGTGACCTCAAAATATGTTGTATCATAATTCATTTCCCTATTAAAAATTTTTTTAACAGTTTGAATCTATTTCTAGAATTCCTTTTTTAGATTATATTTATTTATTCATTTTTTTGGAGAGAGGGGAAGGGAGGGAGAAAGAGAAGGACATCAGTGTGTGAGAGAAACATCAACTGGTTGCCTCTCACACGCCCCCAACTGGGGACCCCGCCCGCAAATGCAAATCCAACCTGTGACCCTTTGGTTTGTGGGACTCTCAACCCACTAAGCCACACCAATCAGGGTTAGAATTCTTATGTATGGTTCTGACAGTTATTATTCTGTAGTATGTTTTAAAATTTTGAAGATAAAAAGCTCCTTTAGGAATTTTTTTCAGTTTCAGTTATTCTAAAACTCATTTTCCCATGGAAATAAAATTATTCAAGTTTGCTGAGAACATGCAATGTCTCACTATGATTTTTCCCTGCTAATCTTACTAATTCTCAAAGAACCTCAACATGATAATACAGAAAAAGGAGTCATTATCCCAAAATGTTCATGCTAATATTATTTACAATAGTGAAATCTGAAACAATCAAAATGTTCCTCAATTAAATAGATTCTGTCACATCCATACGATAAACATGAATGCCTGCATTTATTGACTTAAAAATATATCATGATGTATATCCCCACGAGAAAATGAGCTGTAGAGTAAATTAATGTTAATTCCATTTTTAAATACATATAGTTTATGTACAAATATATGTATTTATATGTATAAGGCTACAAAGAAAACAATCTGAGAAATAAAAGACAAAATGCTAATAGTTATTGTCTTGAGGGTTAGGTAATTCTAGGTAATTATTTTTCTTCTGTCTCTATGTTCTGATTTTTCTATATTAAACTTGGAAATAAATATATTTTTTAAATGTGAAGAATTTCTCAACCAGAAAATGATGAGACAAATGGTTTGATGCTCAAAGGGTAACAGATATGCCAACATAAATGAGTCATGAGGGACACACAACCAAGAGAACGATAACCAGATGACACCAACAAATTATAAAACCATCTCTGGTATCTTGGAATAAACCTTTGAGACAACTAGCCCCTTTATAATATATAACGAGGTACAGTAAACTTTAGCAGACAACCTTTAAAGTACAGTCCATGTCACTTGATCACGGTGATTGTTGTTTTTGGCATTTAGTCATTTCATGGCTTTTGGAAGTAGGTATCACAAATGAGAACCTCTGTTCACTCTTCCATACATTCTATTTGGGAAGCTAGAGCCTGAGTTAGCTGGAGGCACCTCATAGGAACCTTTTAGAGAAAGGCGTCCTAACAATCTTAGTAAAATCTGTAAACAGCTGAACAGCAGGAAGGGCAACTTACTCAACTTTAATGCAATCACTACCCACTGGACATTTAAGGTTCAACTCCAATCCTGTGGTTATTGGTAGATAGGGAAGTTTTAACTGAAGAAATGTCACTGAAGTTAAAACTTTTCAAAAAGTTTCCATTGAAAAGAATAATGTTCTAAGGTATTCTGTATAAGGAGAGATTATAGATTACCTGAGAGAGCTAAATCCAATTTCATGAATATAGTTTTCATTATAAGTTCTATATACTTCTTATCATGCTAACCGTACCTCCCTAATAATCACCAGTTTCACGGGGACATACTTTGTGTTAAACTACTCTTCAGTTAAAAGAGAAATAACCATATCGAGTAGCCAGTGACAAAATACCAGTTGTGAGAACTGAGATGAATGAGTTGACAAATTCCTGAAAAGAACAAATTAAGTCGTTTGTTAAAAACAATTATTGGACAATACAGAAATGACTCAAATCTGGAATTTATAAATTAAAAGTATGATTTCCTAAAAACAGTTTTAGTTTGGGTGTAAAATTTCTTTAAGACCAAAAATGATCATTTTCCACCAATTCCTACCACAGGAGAATTTATTGAAGAGGCTAAAGCTATAAATAAGAAAATAATTTAAGGGGAAAATATACCTAATAAATTAGTTGATTTGACTTTTGGAAGTCACCACCATGAAATAAACCACAGACTGATGTCACATGGACAAGAATTTGGATGCTGTGAAAAAATGACAACCAAGGGAATGCAAGGGGAGGGCACAGTTAAGGCATCCTTAAAAAATTCCACATGGCTTTGCTTATTAAAATATTTGCAGCATTTACTTTTTTTCAAAGCATCTTTAAAAACAATGCAAATTGTTGGAACACCCAGGATGGCAAATTCAGATAGTTTGCATGCATCATTCCAACATTTGTCAAGGAAAGTGAAGAAGCCCCTCTTCTCCTGGAATTGTCTGTGGTATTAGAGGTCCTCTAGATTCCGTGCCTGTGGAGCGGGATGGTGGGAGATTTCAACATACTACTCAGAACTGTGTGCAATTTTAAAATGTATGAATTATTTATTTTTGGAATTTTTCATTTAATATTTTCAGACTGCAGTAACTGAAGCCACAGAATGTAAAGCTGCAGATAAAGGGGGGAACAACTGAAATACTTTGGTGCTTTCAGTCTTGCTTCTGCTTATATACCCCAGGATTCTGCCTGATTCTCCTTTGACCGCAGCCTCTGGGTGAACTCACTCGAAAAACAACCAGGCTCTTCCTCTGCCTCTAGTCTCCACCGGACTGTCAGTGACACACCCGGACCCCAGCCTCTCCCAAAGCTTCCAAAGCACAGTCACACTGCTGCTCCTTGGCACCCTCCTGGCCAGGGACCTGTGTTTGGCCCAGCTGGGACTTCATCACCCAGGAGTCAGAGAGGGGCTCTTAAATTTCAGTATAGAGGGAGAAAGGAGGAGGACAAAAAAAATGAGATCCGAAACTCTTTAGGGGGGAAAAACCCCCAACAGGACTGTTTTGTGTTTCTAAAACAGGAAAGTAGAAGGGAAGCTACTAGATGAAGTTTATTGAAGGGGAAAAGAGTAAATATTTTTAGATCAAATAATCCTAAAATTGCATGCTGTCCTAGAATGCACCCAGGATGGAAAATTACATGGCTGGAAATTGGGGGTGTATGTGTGTGGAGTTACTTCTCAGGCTTCGGGAGAGGGGCATATACACACCCAGAAATGCTCCTAAATCCTCACACCTGGGCCCAGAAGCCTCCTTCAGTGATGTGGATGGGAAGAGCTCACATTCACTCTGAGAAGCAGGTGGAAAGATAGTGAAGACGGGGGAAGTTTAGATTTCATGGTTATACTGAGAGGAGCAATATTCCTGGCATGTTAGGTTGATATTTTACAAATGTTTCCTTATGAAAAAAGAGTTTTTAATGATTAAACGTTCCCAAGGCCCAAATAACTAATTTCCATATTAACTTTTGGGACACGATTTCCTCTTAAAATGGCTGTGAGGGTTTATAGAACCTACTGACCTCATTCCTCTCTAATTAAGCCTTGTTTTGCTTCATAATCTTTCTCACGGAAGGACCTTTTCCCCAGTTCCCATTGTTAACACCCTGACTTGGGTACTGTTTTGATTCCCATGACATCCGCTTGAGTATTCAGGCCTATCTCCGCGTTATATGGTGACCAGGCCTCCAGTGGCCTCAGTCTTGGACCAGAATCAGATACCTCATCTGTGTCATGCTCTCCAACGGAGCTTGTTCTGGGTCCTCCCGGTTCATTTTTCACTTACAGCCACATTTCACTCCTCAGACCCCCCTGACACATTGTCTTCTTGTCTTCTTGACCACGATTTGGAGTCTCCTCCTGGGGGTAAATATCCCCCTTGGCCTGGCCTGGCTTTTTGACCTTATTCCTGAGCATGGTCCCCCAGGAACCCCTCTCCTTCTGAGCCTCCTCTAGGTTGTAAGGCATCCATCAAATGTTATCTCTCCCTTGTCTCAGGACTCTGTTAAAGATCTCCAGTTCTATCACTTCCTCCCCCAACTGACAATCGGATTAATCTTCTGAAACACTCTCTAATCAGGTTACTTTTATATTCAGAAACTCAGACATTTCTTGTAACGGCATGGGCAGGAAACTTGGACATTACTTGTAGCAGTATTTTATTGGATCTGTCTCCCCAGGCAAGGGAAACAAAAAAAAAAATAAACAAACGGGACTACATCAAACTAAAAAGTTTTTGCACAGCAAAGGAAATCATCAACAAAATAAAAAGACAACCCCAAAAAACAAAACAAAACAAAACAAAACAGACAGGGGGAAGTTAAGAATAGGGAAAATTGAGAAGCCAAAGAACTGATATGTATAACCAATAGACATGAACTATGAGGGGTGGGGATGATGGGATGGGGTGCAGGGCAGAGGAGATAAAGGGGAAAAAATGGGACAACTGTAAGAGCATAATCAATAAAATATACCAAAGTAAAATAAAATAAAATAAATGAAGATTAAAAAAAGATAACCCACAGAATGGGAGATCATATTTGCTGATACATCTAATAGGGGGTTAATATCCAAAATTTATAAAGGATTTACAAAACTCAACATCAAAGCAACAAACAACCCAGTTAAAAATGGGCAAAGGGACTGAATAGACACTCTCCAAAGAGGACATACGGAGGGCCCATAGACACACGAAAAGATGCTCAATGTCACTAATCAGAGAAATGCAAATTAAAACCACAATGAGATACCATCTCACGCCTGCCAGAATGGCTATCATCAATAATTCAACAAACAACAAGTGCTGGTGAGGATTTGGAGAAAGAGGAACCCTTTTGCACTGTTGGTGGGAAAGCAGGTTGGTGCAGCCACTGTGGAAAGCAGTATGGAGACACCTCAAAAAATTAAAAATGGATCTACCTTTTGACCCAGCGATCCCACTTCTAGGGATATATCTGAGAGAACCCAAAACACTAATTCGAAAGAATGTAAGCACCCCTATGTTCACTGCAGCGTTATTTACATTCGCCAAGATATGTAAGCAGCCTAAGTGTCCATCAGTAGCTGAGTGGAGAAAACAACTATGGGACACTTACATAATGGAATACTACTCGGCAGTAAAAAAGAAGAAAATTTTGCCCTTCGTGACAGTATGGATGGATGTGGAGAACATTATGCTAAGTAAAATAAGCCAGTTGGGGACAGACAAATATCATATTATTTCACTCATACATGGAATCTAATGAACAAACTGAACTAACAAGGAAAATGGGGACAGACTCATAGATGGAGAGCAGGATGGGGGGAGGGGAAGTTAGAGGGTGGAGGGATTGAGCAAAAAGGAAAAAGGACTCACAGACATGGACAACAGTGTGGCGGGGGCCAAAGGGGACTAAATGGTAATGGGGAAAAAAACAATAAAGATTAAATATAAAAGAACTTTCAATGGCTTCCTTTAACTACAGAATAAAGTCCTGCTTCTTAGGATGTCCCTAAACAACCTCTGGTTGTCGTCAGCACATGTGTTTTAGTATCAGTACTCAGTAAAAAGCATTTTCCCAACCTTGGTTACAGGTACCTTTGCGTCATGTGCTACAGTCTTCTTAAAGTGAGACCTGCTCTGTCCTAAATCTCACAAATGCCACTACAGAACACAGCTGAAGCAGTCCAAACACGAAAATAAACTCGGCTCCCATTCACAAATGCATTTGTAAAATATTCTTTGAAATCTGCATCAAGGGACTGTGTATAACAATTTGTGGTTATAGTTTCTGATGTTTCCCATATTTTTTGAGAATCAAACTGATGTGACTCAATGCATTTCAATTAGTGCTGAAATTCAAGTCATCATTTATATATTAAACAGGACACTTATCATACACTGCTTGAATCAGTTAAATAAGCCACATACTCTGAACACATCCTTACATGGATTATTCCATTGCTTTTTCCTCCACAAATATGACATAAACAATCCAAATATGGCCAACTAAAATGTGTAATATTGTGAACTAAAAGTCTTTTAATTTGAAATAGTCTGCAATCACCATTTTGAAAAACTTACACCAAAAAGCTGACAAACACTGCTTATTCTCTGTTCAAGTACAACGAAATTAAAAATTTACCTGCTACACTGCCTACATGCACAGCGAGGCAGATTGCTAAAGTAAGAAAGGTCACTAAAGCCATCATGCTCTGGAATAAACAGAATCAATGAATGTTAGTGTGGATGTTCCTGTCCAGTTCAAAGACCTCTTTTTATGCGTGATATTTTGATGATTCAATTAGGAGAACTCAGGAAATAAAAGTGAGATTAGCAGGCACCATCTCCCATTCAATCAGCGAGACTGGACTCTGAGCCGCTTCTGCCTCCGTGGGACAGAGCAAAGTAAAGGGCATCTCTGAAAGCACCAGATTAATGCCTTTCTCAAGACTCATTGTTATTATTCTGGGGAATAGAGAACTCTAATCCACTGCAACATGACTCCAATGCCAACCAGTAGGTTCAAAGAGATTAAATAAATTACTGCATGTGGAGTATTAAAGCAGTGCCTTTAGATTTCAGGGTTCTCATAATTCATCCTCTGGCACCCTTCTGCTTTTCTCACACACCTTAATGACTCATCTGTTCCCAAGGTTTCGTCTGTCATCACTTGTGTTGTGGGTTGCCAAGACTTTATCTTCAGATATCCAAATGCCTAGCACGCATGGTCCCCCAGAGACACCGAAAATCAGCATAATCAAGACAGAATTCACCTTTTGGTCATCCGCCTTGCTCCTCTCCCAATACTGCTCACCACCTGCAATGGCCCATGCTTCTCTCTGTTACCTAAACTAGGAGTCGTCCTACTGCCCCGTCCCTCATTTACAAAAAGAAAATCAATCTGTCACCAAGTCCCGTGCATTTTAGCTAAGAGATACCTCTCAAACCATCCCACTGCTGCTCACGAGGACTTCTGTGGCAGCCTTCCAACCGGACTCCCCTTGCTTCTCCCCCCTGCCGCCACAGTCAAATTCTCTTGCCTAAAGTTCCCGTGGCTTCTGCAAAGTCCACAGACCTCACATTTGGGGCCATGACCTTCTTTTTCAGCTTCCCCTTCTGCCCTTTTTGGCCTTTAATTCCATGAAGCCACCACACAAGTCCCATGTCCTAGTCCAGAAAAAACGGGTTTTTTTTACATCTCACCCACATTCACTTTAGTTGGACTCCCCTTACTCATGAAGGTGTGATGTACACATTGCCGTGACGCTTTGGCCAATCTTCACACCCACGCACAGACTTGACTTCTTCCTTTCACCCCACAGGATCCTGTTTTTACTGATAATTGCATTTCCCAAACTTCCTTTACTGAAGACCTTCAAGGGATATTTGTTAAAAATATAGATTCCCAGAACCCTCCACAAGAGATTCTGATTCAGTCAGTCTAGGGTAGGACCCAAGAGACTGTTGTTTGTTTTTAGTGCTTCAGGTGATTTGAATGCTTAGGCAAATCTAGGAAACACTAACCTATCGTAGAGAATTCATGTTAATTATAGTTATTTGCTGATGTGTCTGTCTGCTTCACCAGATTAGGAGCTCTACTCACATTTGTCTTGGAATCCATGTGCCTGGAATATTATAGAGGTTTCAGATTTACTGAATGAATGTTAAGTATTTTCTCTCAAACTAATTTGTCATGCCCATGATGATTCACAAAATCCGATCAGTTATTCAAATATTTATTACGGGCAAAGATAGAGGGACAGGTGCTAGAATAGTCTTGGAAGCATATGGTGACCAAGGTGGGAGAATTGGGTGATAGGAATGGTAAAAATTTTTTCAAAATCTTGGCTGAGTTACAGGTTTGGGGGCAGCCATACTTGTTAGTACTGTCAGATGAACTCAACAATATTAATTAAAAATCCCTGTGCAGACAGACATACACTCTTGCCCTCACCTCACCTCCCTTGGTTGGATGTATGTTCCCTTGAAGAAGCAGAAGGGCATAAGGGTTAGGGGCGTGAACACCATGGCGAGAGTGACTGGTTGTACACCCTGGTCATTCCAGCTGCTGGCTGCATTCCCTGGGACAAGGCATTTAACCTCTCAGCTCCTTCATCTGTAAAGTGATTTTTATGACAGTTGTTGCCTTGCTGAACTCTTAGGAGGATTAACTTAAAAAATGCACATAAAACAGCGCAGGGCCTGGCCAATAGTTAAGTCCTCTCTAAATGTTAGCTAGAGTAAAAAAAAATGGTTGTTAGCAATGATGATTAAAATATTTATTATTACTAATAAAATAATTATAACGATAATTAAGTGAATGATAATAGTTAACATTACTGACAGCCCCAGTGCTTCCCTCTGCTCAGCCTTCCTCTGCCATGCAACATGTAATATAGAAAGAAATCTAATGACTTCCCTCAAAACTCAGGGACATTCTTTTTTATCATCCAGCTGTAAAAGCTCCTCACGCCTGGCAATTTCTAGCTCAGCACAGAGCAAATAGCTCACGGCCCTCTTACCCGCATGCAGAACGCGTAGCTGTGTCTATGGACTAAAGCATACGCACGGGGAGAAGCAGCGGCTGACTCCTTACCTGTCGCAGAAACTATAGCTCTGCTTGCACCTCCCAAAGTGCAGCAGAGCATGGCATGTCTCATCAGGTCCATTTCACAGATGGCCAAACTGAGGTTCGAAGCTGTTAAGTGTTTTGTCCAAGGTAACACAGCTGGCCACGCAGATCAGTTTTAAATCAGATAATGAAAAAGATTACGTCAAATTCAGATAAGACTAAATAAGTAAAATTTTAAAAGGTCAGATAAGACTAACATTCAATTTCCTGTTCAATTGTCACTACTTTGTTAAGCGAGGAAGCTTTCATGTATTTAGAATTTGGATCCTTTACTTAAGTGGGTTAGTCGAGTAAGTAAATTAACCAATTAAAGTCCAAAATAAGAGCATTAGTTACATTACCTTTTTATATATGTGAGCTTACGTTCTTACCTAGGTTATAAGTGTCTTAAATTCATCATTTTCTATACTTTTATTCCTTTGATTAATTTTTTCAAAAAACACTCATTGCCAAATACTGTGCTAGGAGCTACGGGTGCAATGCAGAAAGACACACACACACAAGACCTGCTCTGGGCTCCCACGGCCAGGCCCAGGCCCAACCATCAGGCAGAAGGCACTGAGAAAATAGTCATTGATTTGAATTATCTGAAACCATATCGGAAAGCTCATTAAAGCTGCCAGGTTCAACAAATAAAAAGTACAGTACGTCCATGCAATATTTAGGATATACTTATGCTAAATAATTTGTTGTTTATCTGAAATTCAAACTTAACTGGATATCTCATTTTATCTGGCACCCTATTAGGTTTTTGCTTCTCAGAAAAATAAGGCGTAGCCTTGCATTTATACATACATAAGCCATTTGAACGCTGATGTTTATCTCTGCAACTCATACTTTTTTATCCTCCATTTATAAAATTCTCCCTTTAGAAGTTCTTTTCAAAGAAATGCCTTTCTTCTCTGGTCTCAGAGGGGAAATGATGGCTTGAAAGTCTTGGTTCCAAACTATTAGCTGCTAAAACAACTACATTACAGGAGGACAGTAGGAGTCATCTCAAAAGACAAAAGTCTGACAGCCAGTTGTGCAAGTTCAGACAGAATAACTTTTCAAAGTTTAGGTAATTTTTCCAGCAAGACCTAATACCCTGTATTAAGAACATGCCGCTTTCACACATTACCCTGAAATCAGTCGTGAGTAGGTTCACTGGCTAGCGGGTGTCTGAGATGGAACGCAGAATCAGGGTGTGGGGGGGTAGGGGTGTGTGGTGGGGCATGAGGACAATGTAAAGGCATTGAGGGGAAGAGAAGGCAATTTCAGAATCAAAGAAAACTGAACTCAGACATTCCTAAATAGCTAGCTGCACCCTCCCCCCACCAACCAATGAGTAAAATAGCCTTTTTGTTGGAAAACTGCCATTCTCCTGGCTGGCAAGTCTCACATATTCCACAGTGGAAAGGAGTGTCTGGCAAAAAAAGGATGAAGTTCTACAGAGGACAACCTGCACACTTAACTTTTCTAAAATGCTTTTAGAAAAAAAAAAAAGTAACCTCTCTGCCCATATGTCATTAAATTCTGTCATGAAAAATAAAAAATGACTCTGGCTGGTGTGGCTCAGTGGATTGAATGCCTGTCTGCAGACCAAAGGGTCCCCAGTTTGATTCCCAGTCAGGATACATACCTGGGTTGCGGGCCAGGTCCCCAGTTGGGGGTACACAAGAGGCAACCACACATTGATGTTTCTCTCCCTCTCTTCCTCCCTCCCTTCCCCTCTGTGTAAAAATAAATTTTAAAAATCTTAAAAAAAAGAAATCTTCCATTTGGATTTGAAGACCGCCAAAATTACTTCTTATTTCCCAGAGCAGGAAACAAAGTGTAAGAGGTGCCTTACTGGGGAGGGACTCTCTGGCTGCTGAGGGAAGGAGATGTAGGTTTCCTCAATGCTCTCTCTCTCGTCATCTCAACAAAGATTCCACAAACTTCTGCATGGTCCTAAGAATTCCAGGGGAGCATGCAGGAGCAGAATGCCTCATTTCATTGATAATGGAGTTTGGGAGTGGGTGGCCCACTCCACCATTCTTATGGCCCTCCATTTCCATCCAGGGAGAGACCCAGAACTGACCTCCCATCGCCTTTCTGGTATTGGGATGCTGACTCAATGGTTAGGAAATTGATTTTTCTTTTTCCTGTTAATCTGTAGCCTCTACTTGAATGGTTTTCAGGAAGCAACTGACAGAAAAATGCATTCGTGAATATTTTCTAAAAAACAACATGTCACTTGATATTTCTTTTCTTATAGACAGCCAGATAAGGCTCAAATATAGGAAAAAAGGGTTTCTAGTATAGGACAAACAAAATAAAAATAAAATAAGAAACTCAAAATAGCTCTCAGCTTTTTCACATTTCATGTGACAAAAGTAGCGCTCAACCAGTTAAAGCCAAAGATACACTAACAAAATAACATGTTAAACTCCTCTCAAGAGACAATTTAACTTTGAAACATGCTTTTGAAATGGGGATGGAGGGTGGGGGCATGCGTAAACCTACACAGGATTTACTGGGGATTTAGACATGTCAGGTGAACTAATGGGACCACCTGGCAGGGCCCTTACTCTAAGTACAGTAAACTTGACCTAGAAACAAATCTCTGGGGAGGGATGAATCCATATATAGCCTGGTGACGGTGATGCTTGTCTTCTGGTCCAGCTCCTGCGGCCTCACCACTGAATCCTTTAAAGGGATAGAGCAAAGGCAGAAACAGATCAAAGACCTGCTTCACTAAAGAGCTCGGTCAGGTATTGAGGCATAACAGAGTGAGGCAGAGAGCAGGGGCTGTTGAATCAGGTTATATGGGTTTAAGGCCTGGCTAGACCACAATGACCTGTGTGACTTGAGGTAAATGAATTCTAAAGCTGCTCAAAGCCTTAGTTTACCCATCCCCGAAATGGACAAAATATTATCACCTACCTCATGGGGCTGTTACAAATATCGAAAGACACCCAACTTCCATTCAGTAGCAGTCTGGAGAATAAGTCATGGTGTCTTTACACAAAGGAATACTACACAGCAAGGGAGGATGAACAAATTACTACAATACAAGACAAGAATAAGTCTTACAAACACAATGTAGAAATGTAACAGTGGAAAATTGTAACAGGGCAGAATTGTAACCCACTCCACCATTCTTTTTACATTGTTTCTGTAAGAGCTAACTCTGACTAGTATGTCGCTGATAACTAAACAGCATGTTTGTATAAGAATCCTAGGAACTAATTTCAAAATATACAGACTCCGGCCTTCAGGCATTCCAGCTCCGGGAGATTTGCTGACCTTCATCTATGGATCCAGGATGACATGAAGTCAGGATGACACGAAGCCAGGATGACGCATGCCAGACCATCGCTTGCCTTATCAGAATGGACTGTGCTCCTCTGCACATAGAGAACTTTCCAACCTCCTCCCTTGACCTCTTTGTTCTGTTCCCCTCTCCCTCCTTATAAAAACCTCTGCCTCCACTGAGAGGCACAGATGGGCTTTGAGACATGAGTCCCCCATCTTCCCAGTGAGATGGGTTTTGAGACTCGCGTTCTCCATCTTCCAGGTGGCCGGCACCTGAAAATAAACCACTTTCCTTTACATCAGCACCTGCCTCTTGAGTATTGGTTTTCATAGTGGCAGGCAGCTGGACCTGCTTTTGGTTACAGAAGAGGCCAGACATGAAAGGAGTACATGTTATATGATTCCATTTATCTAAAACTCAAACACAGGCATGCAAAAAATCTATAGTGTTCAAAGGCAGGGCAAACATCTTGAGTTAGCTATGCATTTGACATGTCACACCATGAACTGGACCTGTCACAAGCACATGTGAGCTGCTTCCTGACTAAGCATCAGAAGGCTGGCAGGGGAGCCTGAGAAACATGGCTTACCTTTGAACTACAACTGGAATGACAATATGGTTGACATTTAATCACATACCCCATAATAACTTTCCCACAAGCAGGAGGAGACTCCTGCAACAATTATTCATCTAGTCAAGTAAAAACCCTAGGTTCTGCTGGGGAAGGCTAGGATTTTTTTTTAAAAACAGAATTAACCTAATGGTCTGGCTTCAGTCTTCATTGATCAGACACTAAAGTCAATGTGCAACTCTTTATTTTGCTATATTTTGTAGTTAACATGAATTGACACAAAAGTCACTGTAAATAGATTCAAAATGGCTATGCAAGTGTCATATCAATTCTTTACCTTATTTATTTATTTATTCTTTATTTTTAGAGAAGGGAGGGAGGAACAGGGAGAGAAACATTGATGTGAGACAGATACATTGATAGTTTGCCTCTTGCATGCCCCCAGATGGGGACCTGGCCTGCAACCCAGGCATGTGCCCTGACTGGGAGTCGAACCAGTGACCCTTCAGTTCACAGGCCAGTACTCAATCCACTGAGCCACAAGAGCCAAGGCACATTTTTTTTTTTTTTATCCTCACCTGAGGACATTTTCCTTGATTTTGGAACTGTGATATATGCGAGAGATTTCCTCTGATTAAGTGGAAGAAGCTTAAAACAGTTATTAGTGAGCCTGATTCTCAGGCCAAGTGTTTAATCCTTCATGAATCCACATGAAGACAAAATATTTCTGACCACAATTACGCAGGACAGTCATGAAACAACGTGGCATACTAATGCAAATTTACACCATAGAGCTCTGTTCTTGTCAGGTGAAAGAAGCAGGGTGAATGTAGGCATATTCCCTCAGCCGCCCACAAAGGCCCACGCTGTTGCACTAATGTGGTTCTGGGCCTAGTTTGCATGTGAGAAGCTACACAATTTGAAATACTCCACACTGTCTTCAAAATCTATGGGGAAAGCACAAACTGCATCTCAGGGCTTAAAACCCTCTTTACCTTCTATCCCCATTCCCTGGTTGGAGAGGAGAGGTTTCCATATGCCCTACCTTTGTTCTCAGCACAGTCGGCTGGCTCAGCTCTACGTCTGAACTTCATTATCTGACTGTGTTTTCCCCTGTGCTCCTCTTCCTGATGGTACCCAGTTCTCCAAATGTGGAGCATGGCAGCCACCCCACCGTAGTGTCCTGCATATCTTCTGATATTTACATTGTCGGTAATAGCTTCATTTGATGCAGATGGCTTGACATTGATGGTGGGACTATTCTTTATCATTCCTCGCCTGCTTTTAGTGAAATTCTCTTTCTTTTTCTAACCTCTTTTACATGCTGTGCTTCATAACTTTTCTCAAACACAAATATTCTGTGCGACAATCACACATGTGCTTTCCATTTTAAGGACTCAATCTGAAAGCTGCAACTCAAGAATGGAGAACAACTCCCATTGAGTTAAGGTTGTTTTACGGCCTTAGGAAGTCCTGTCAGAGCGTACACTATAAAAGTGTCTTGTTTGAATGTTAGTTATTAAATAGCCAAAAATAAAAAAAACAAGGGTGTTCTTGGTTCATCTGGAAAAAGAAGCCTCAAGGCTATGCCAGCTGGATCCTGTGTACCTACCTAACAGCTGTCCCTTCGTCGACTTGTGCCAGCAAGACTGGGGAGGAGGTAGAGAGTCATGCTTTGGTCTTCAGCCCGATGGGAAGAGCTAATCTCTTAAGCAGGGATCATTTATGGACATGACTATCAGAATGGAAACCAAACCAGGTTTCCTCTCCCCACCCCTCCCCTCCCTTCTCTCTTTCTTTTCTTTTTTTCTTTTTCTTTTGTCTTCCTTCCTTCCTTCCTTCCTTCCTTTCTCCCTCTCTCTCTTTCTCTCTTTCTTCTTTCTTTCTTGCATAGGACATTTGTTGAACTTGGATAGAAATGCAAACTTGAATTTCTTTGAAATGACACAATAAAAATAAGATTTAAAAAACATGCATGTCATTTACATTTTCCAATACTGCGCTTTAATTTTTTCTGTTACTTACACAGACTTCATTTTTTACAGCAGCCAGAGTGCCAGATAAAGTCTGAATACAGACACATTAAAGACAAAAAATATATATTTATTCAACTAAATTGAGCAATTCAAATGTTGAAGATTAGATTTTTATGACACACAATTCATTTGGGTGCAGTAATATTGGCTGGTGAATTGTGCCAGATGCCATGTCAGTTATGGTCAACAACAGTCGAGGTGACTGCCTCACAGGCGGTGCTCCAAAGGCCTCCTAGTTCATTGAATGGGAAGGAAGTGTCACTCAACTTCTCTTCTAAGATATAATTCATCTGAGATGTCGATCTATAATGGGAATAAGGAGCTAACCACAAATGATGAAATTTGGCTGTATCAACGTTTCAAAAACTGTGTGCTCAGACTGTCCCCTTGATATAATATGCTTTCCTATGGAAAATAAAGTGGAAAACAGCTAAATAAGCTTGGGAAGCTCTAGAACAGTTGCCAACAATGTGGGCTTGACCTTCTGGTGTACTTAAGTTTCCTTTGCAGTAAAAGGAAAAAAGAAAACATTATAACAGAAGATTTGCTTTATCTTAAATTTTTAAATAGTTTGACTTCATTTTGCCCTATTGAAAATGTTAAATATGTAATACTGTATAAACAAATCCTTGAAAAGGATATCTTTTTGCAATATGTAAAGTTCTTTACCTTGTTCATTCTGTTGCAAAAAAAGGAGAGACGTAGTTACTATGTTAAGATTTTTGTTTAGTTGTATAAAAAGTTTTCCCTTGGAAGGAAGGAGTGAGGAGAAGGGGAGCAAAGGAGAAAGTAGTCGGTATAAAGTGTTTTGATCCTCTCCATCCTCCCCCAATGCTTCATTCCCACAGCTACAACATCATTATTCCGGTCTAATAAAATGAGAAACTTTCCTTCAATGAAGCCCTATGATCCCACAGGGCTAAAGAACAGGTTCCCGTTGTTTGAACATCCTCACTACAAAAGTGAAGAAGGTTAGATCTGGGGTTCACTACTCTTGGAGCAGCTCATTCCACTGGTATTTGACATGAATTCACCTCTTCCGGAAGTAATTCTGCCTCTAGGTAACTCCTTTGGCTCTCAAGTGTCCAATTTCCATGGGAGAGGCCTTAGGACCTTACTTTGCTCAGTAACAGTAAGCCCTTCCATCTGTAAACAATGCCTTATGATTTAAAGAGTATGTACTTTCATGCCATTCTTGTATTTGATCTTCACAGTCCTGTGAGGAATAAGCCCCTGGTGGTTCTTTCTTTACACCATCCTTTAGTGATGAATATATTGGCCGCACGTGTGTCTGTTCTTTCAGTGATCTGTCCTTTTGAGTTATTATTTATTGTATCATAAATTATTAACATGTGGCATGTTTAATGTTTTCTCTTAGTGCAACCAAACAATTACCTGTTATCCTTCCCTTTAAGACAGAGCTTTGCTGTCTTGTACCTTAGCCTTCTTGGTTATAAAATGCCTTAAAAAATACGAGGGTCTGGATGGGAAAGGACGTCTCCTTTCCCTGTAAGTCTAATGTTCCTTATGTCATTCTCTAGTCTTTTCCCTTTCCTATTCTTTTTTTTTTTATAATCACTCAAGTTATGCTTGAAAACGATATAGGTCATCTGGTCCAGAATCGTATCCCTTCCTGAAGAGTCCCTTGTGTTAGCCGCATACCCAGCCATGCTTCGAAATCCTCCATAGCCATTTTCATAACAGCCTCGAACTGGAGGCAACTCAGAAGTCCATCAGCTTGTGAATGGATAAACAAAATGTGAAAAAATCCATATAATGGAACAGTGTTCGGCTATTAAAAAGAATGAAGTAATGAAACCTCTTGCAACATGAATGAACCTTGAAAACGCTATGCATAACTGAAAGAAGCCAGACACAAAAGATCATATGTTTTGTGATTCCATTTGTAGGAAACACCCAGAAAAGGAAAATATTTAGAGATAGAAAGGAAACTGCCAGTTTCTTGGGATTCAGGGTAGGAACAGGAGTGACTGCACAAGGAATCTTTTTGGTGTGACGGAAATGTTCTAAAGTTAGATTTTGGTGATAGTGCACAACTCTAAATTTATTAGGAATCTTTAAATTGCACACTTAATTGGGTAAATTTTATAATATGCAAATTATACTTCAATAAAACCATTTTAAGAATAGTCCTTCATGTTTTCATTCTTTGGTGAAAACCTTGAGTTAGCCCATTCATTCAGAATCTCTTCAAATTCTTGTAGTGGTTCTACAATATATAATTGTTATCTATGACCAAAACTATACATAATAATTCATTTTAACTCTTAACACTTACCTTAAATGTAAAAACATCTCCTGTTTGGTAGTTTCCATATTAAAAAAAATTTTTTTTTAAAGATTTCATTTATTTTTGGAGAGAGGGGAAGGGAGGGAGACAGGGAGGGGGAAAAACAGTGATGTGCAGTTGCCTCTTGCATACCCCCAACTGGGGGCCTGGCCCTCAACCCAGCCATGTGCCCTGACTCCTGACTGGGAATAGAACTGGTGACCCTTTGGTTCACAGGTCAGCACTCAATCTACTGAGCCACACCAGCCGGAGCACGGTAGTTTCTTTATTTTGATGAGGCTGTGGTAAGCATGGCTTCAAGAATTTCAAAGCTAGGGCTGAGTTGGCTAATGCTAACGAATGCTGAAGCTGAGGCGCTAACACACATGTGAGTAAATAAACTGTGGTATATTCCCACAAGGGAACCCTACTGTACAGCAGGCTTTCTGGCCCTCAGCACTATTGACACGTTGGGCCTTGCTGTGGGGGCTGTCCTGCGTGTTTTAAGATGGTTAGCAGCGACTTTACCCCCACCTCCTTGCGACAGCCAGAAAATGTCTCTAGACATTACCAAATGCCCCTGACAGGCAAAGCGACCCCTGGTTGACAATCACTGCTATGAAGCAATGAGAATGAATAAATCCAAACCAAACACACTAGGGACAATGTGGACGACTCTAACAAATGTAACTGGGGCAAAAGAAGGGTGCATAATGTACGATACCATTTATGTAAAGTTCAGAACCAGGCAAACCTAATGAGACGGTTGCCTTGGGAGACAGTGGTAGTGACCACAAGGGGCTTCTAGGATTCAGGTAGTATTCTGTTCCTTAACTGAGGCTGTGGCTACCCAAGTGTGTTCACTTCATGAAAATTCACTGGGCAGCACATTTAAGATTTATATATTTTTATATGTATGCATTATACTTAAATAAAAGGTTTTAAAACATGGACCATTGCTGCTATTGAAAAAAGAGGGCATTCAAGGGGCTCGAGGAGAGGCTCAGCACCTTTCTAACAGGATGCTCATTCATCCCTCCACAGACCCACCGTGGCTCCTTCTGGCCCACCCTGAAGCATAGGACAGGAATCCAGTGTGTTCCAGGGATGAATGAAAGCTTGTTCCTGAGGTACTTTGTTATCCAGGTGCCGAAGCTGAGGAACCCCCAGCCCAGCCCATTTTTTATTCACACTTGCCAAACGTAGGCCGAAAATTGGTTTTAATGTGAAACTGAGCTAAATGAAGCCAAATAAAGTAAGGCTCACTGCAGTGCTAAGGAAAATATGGGTCTAGTTCCCAAATCTGAGAGCACTACAAGTGCCCAAGGAGGCAACTACCGTTGTCAGTTATGGTAGTGCAGAATGAATCGTGCTGATTCAGTCATGTTCTCACTCTCGTGGGGCTCCTTGTGACCAATAAGTTGCCCTTGCAGATAGTGGACTGGGTTCAAGAATGTAGTATTTTCCATAATGACCTTTGGTCTAGACGAATTTAGGTGACTTTGGACCTAGACTTAATCACCCAATGACTAACGAGTTCATGCTCCAAACAACTTAGGTGAAAGCTTCAAAAGTATCAGGAGTCACTATTAGCCTTCACACCTTGTGGATGTGTGTGTGTATTTGTGTATGTATTTACAGATAAATAAGAGACAATTCTCCAAGAGTCTTTTGTGTTTCTGCATGTCTTGTGAGTCAGGTACTAAGTGCCATTTATTCCAGACTAACTTTCAAGGACTTTTGTATAGTGAACAGCATTGGATGAGAGAGATAATGTCTCCTTCCAGAGAAAAGGGCCAGCCTTCCTATTGCCCATTGTGAAAGACCAGAGTCCCGCCCTGACTGGCATGGCTCAGTTGGTTGGGTGTCGTCCCAGAGTGAAAGGTTGCTGGTCCGATTCCCAGTCCAGGCATATGCCTGGGTTGTGAGTTTGGTTCCCAGTCAGGCGGATATGAGAGGCAACTGGTCAGTGTTTCTCTCTCACACTGATGTTTCTCTCTCTTTCTCCATCCCTCCCCCTCTCTCTAAAAATACATACATAAAATCTTAAAAAAAAAAAAAAAGATTCAGGTGCCCTCAGCTTAGATCTCTTTCCTGTAACATAAGCCACTGTTGGCGTGGGTATTCATCTAAACACACCGATGTCACCTCCATGGCAGACTGGGTGCAAGAGAAACGAACGCCGTGCTAGTGTTCCTACTGCTTGCTGTGCTATGAGGACCACAGTCCTCTGTCTCTGACTCGGGGGCCTCATGTTTTCTGCCAGCACCCATGCCGCTATGGCAAGCTAATTTACTAGCCTGCAAGTGGGGTAAAATCACAGACCCTTCAGAGTTCTTGACTATATAATCGATAGACAGGTAGAAAGAGTTTTCTGTTTTTGAAAAGTAAATCTCCTACCCAGCCACATTGTTCTCTTAGTTTACCACATACACTCCCAGAGATGGTCTCTGCATGAATAAATCTATGTATTTTTCTCTTTCTTCTCCCCAAAGTTACCAGGGTATAGATACTGTTTTGCACTTTGTCTTTTTTTAAATTAACAAAATGTTTGGAGTTCTTTCTGTGTTGGTATATTTAGGAAATGCCTCATGCTTTTTTAGCAGTTGCACATTAGTCCTTACTATGGATATATTATAATGACAAAATAGTATAGAGTGTGTACTTAAACAATCCTCCCATTGATTGATATTTACGTTGTTTCCAACCCTTGGTTACAAAACGCTGCCAAGTGTATGCTTGCACACAGGTCATCTTACCATTTGCAAGATTTGCATAGAAAATATTCTAGAATTTGAACATGCTCACTTTAATTTTCATATATTAAAAAATCTCTATGGAGACTGTACTAACTACATCTCCACTGGCAATGAATGAGGACGCTTGTTCTCTCCTGTTGAGTACAACAGGCTGGCTTAAGTTTTCACCTTTGCTAATCTGATAGGCGAAAAATTAAATCTCATTCATTGAATTTCTTATAATAAATGAGATTGAGCATTTTTCATATGTTTAAGAACCATTTGTGTTTTCTTTTCTGTGAATTTCATATTCCTTCCCCACATTTTTTTATTAGATTGCTGATTTTTAAAATATTGATCTGTAAGAGCTCTATATATTTTGGAAAGCAGCCCTATGTCTTCTATAAGTTACAACATTTTTCCCAGCTTGCTGTTTGTCTTCTGACCGTCTTTTAATTTTTAAAAAAAGATATTTTGAGATGTAATTTAAAAAGTTTTTATATTCAACTGTATTTTTGTGTGTGTGGTATCTGAGTTTGTGTGATACTTAGAAAGGTCTTCCCAATTCTGAAATTATAAATGATCCCTGTTTCCTTCTTGTAGTTTTATGGTTTATTTTTTTACAGCTCAACACTTTGCTCCATCAAACCTCTTCTTTCCAAAATCAATTATTAAAATATACGTTAAAATGCTTATCTTTGCCCTGGCTGTTGTGGCTCAGGTGGTTGGAGCATTGTGCCATAAACCAAAAGGTCACAGGTTTGATTCCCGTTCGGGGCGTGTGCCTAGGCTGCGGGTTTGTCCCCCAGGTCAGGATGCACAGGACAGGCAACCAATCCATGTTTCTCACATCGATGTTTCTCTCTCTTCCTCCCTTTCTCTCACTCTGAGGTCAATAAACATATCCTCAGGTGAGAATTTTTAAAAAATGCTTATCTTTATTCGTAAGGCTAAGCGTAGCTTTTTTAAAAAGATGATTTTCTCAACCCTGTAATTACATAACCTTTTAAAATCTCTATCCTTTGGCAGGCACACACCTAGATGTGGCTTTAGACTTAGAATGGTACAAAGTACAATGCACATGTAGGTACATAATAAGAACCTTATTTAGTTAATGTTGTTATCCTATAGAGATAGTGGATAGCTTTTCAGTACGTAACTTGATAAAGGGATTTTACTCTACAAAAGTTTGAAATTATATTGCCCAGGAAGATGAAGACGGCCCAGAAGAGGCACATATTTCTTCTTTGGGAAGGCAATTCACTTGACAATTCTCTGTCTGGTTCTGCACAGGGTTGGTGAGAGGGCTTGGCAGGAATTCCTTTTTCTTATCTACCCTGGTTACTAGACACCAAGCCATTTTCTTTCTGACATTTTGGTTCCTACATGTCCCGATCTACTGTAGGTGAAATTTATCTTCTGTCCTAATAGTTGTATAGGAGAATTATAGGAAAAGAAAAAAATAGATTTAATGTATACAGTCACATGGTTTTCAAAATAGCTATAACCAAATTCACTTTAAGATAAGACAGAAGGTAAAAGAAAGCTGCTGTCCTAAAGAAACCAATGGTAAATCAGAAAACCTGCTGTTAATTTAAGGGTTGTCATTAGCTTGAGTTACCTAATCTTTTCAGGCCTAAATATCATCATTAAATGTCTGTCTTTTATTTACTACATTAATAATGAATAACTGCTGTGAATGTAAGACAATATATTATTTTTATATATATTTTATATATAAACCTAATGAGATAAAGTTAATCAAAACCTATACTCAGATAATCTATTATCTATAATCAGAAATATATTAGCTTGGATAGAAAAGGCACAATTATTTAATTTGATTCATTCTAAGTAATTTTAGATGATAAGTATGAAATATATAAATGTGACAGCATTTCTGCCCATGAGGTACTTTCCTATTTTCCTCAGAAATGCTTGAGCTACACTGACAACTTACAAGGAAAAGAAAGGCCCATTTTGGGGCGGGGAGCTCTTCCGATGTGAGGTCCTAATACTCAGCTCCACCAATGTGACACGGGAACCCTTTTGGGCTTGTTCCCATTGGGATATGCCAGATTCAACCGTGAGATCCAGAGACTTACATTATCAAGAATCACAAGCTGCTTTAAAAATTGGGCCACTCTCTTGATTGTGATTAGGAATGGGGCAAATTTCCAGGAATAAATAGTCACCACAGCCAAGAACAGCTGACTAAGAAAGAATGATCTCCAGATTTTTCCAGAAAGCTGTCTGCTCATTAGGTAATGGTAAAACAGGACAAGAATGGCAAGCTTTAAAACATCCCAGCTGGAATATTTAATTTTAAATATTCCATAAGGAATGTAGCAATCACCGAAGTCTGCATTCACTGGGGAATAGCCTAACATTTTTTTTGGAGGAAAAAAACCCTGAAAAGAGCAAAAAGCATCCTGAAGAAGAGAAACCCCCGTCTGTTACTAGCTATCTGGCAGCCCTCGGGTCCATCGCAGTGCATGCATTTTGTACATGAAGGAATTAGGCTAGGCCATGGGTCTCCAGCCACACTGAGCTGAGGCAATTCACAGCCAGCTTTTAAAGAACACAACACATACCAATTCAATCAGGTTCCCTGGGAATGGGGTGTAGGCATCAATATTCTGTGAAACTTAGCAAGGCTGAGAAAAACTAGGCTCGATAACCTCTAAGGTCCCACGAGGACCTCAATAAATTAAGGGAAGCGTTCAGAACTTGTGTGATGTATGGAATATAAGAAGGCCTAAAACCCACAAAAGTGTGAAGAGAATCCTAACTAGAGACTCGCAACACAGAGATACTAACAGCAAATGATATTCTTGAATGAACCTTGGCTTCCCTACACATGAATAATAAATATGCTTGATTAATGAAGACAACAACAATAAAACCATGCATGGCACAGAATAACATGAAAGGTATTAGTCATTAATCACTGGTGGCATTTTTACTTTTTATCCAATTCCAAATTTGTGAAATGTATACATATCAAACTCTAAAAATTCAAAGACGTGAACCTCTAACACAAACCACAAATCAAAGTGTAAAAACTGGAGTCCTTCTCACTTAAAAATATCAAGAGTGACTATGGCAAAAGCCAAGATAATTATTTTATGAGGACATATACACTCCTTATTTATGGAAGAAAGAGTTAAACACTAATTCATGACAGCGAGAACCAATAGCACAACTTAAGAAGGCATTGTAGGTCAATTCATGTAAGTGATTAATTTGGATGGGGCCTTAAAAAAATAAAACAAAACAAAAACCTTCCTTCACGTGGCCTGCTATCTTGAATTTTAGCCAGTGGGGCATGAGTTCTTAAACTGCAGACGTTAGACATGGGCCTTGAGTGGGTTGTGGGGAGTCTGTGAATCCTGATGTAAACACTGGGTGCGTGTATGCGTGGGTGCCCCTGCACGGAGGTTTCTTACCCTTTTTGAGTCAAACACCTCCTCAGGAGCCTGTGGGCCCCTTCTCAGAAAAAAAAAATTTTAATGCATAAAATAAAGCACAAGGGACTGTAAAGAAAAACAACCAAATTACAGTTATCAAAATAGTTTTAAAAAATTATAGCACAGTAATAAATATGCCTCTTTATCAATATATTAAATAACAGGATCTAGCAACTTAGGTAGACAGCTATAATAATGACCTTAATTTTGTGGCAATAGAGAGCACAGATATTTTTGTGATGTCAACAACAACAAAGTGACATTAAAAAATCTGTGATTTCTATTGGTGACATAATCACAACTACTGCTAATACTACTGTGGTTTGTTGTCTAGGTTCATCATGAAAGAAAGAAAGATAAACTTCTGTTATAGGTTATAAAAATATTTTCCTCATCCATGTTCACAAGCCTACTGAGTTCTCTGGATTCGAGATGAAGAACCTCTGATCTAAGTCTTTATCCATCATGAAAGCATTTCTAAGCCTCCAGGGAAGCACTCAATGGGCATTTCGTGGTCTGGTTTCTGTAAGGCCCTGTGGACCTAGACCCCTGGACAGTCACAAAATAATTTAATAATTTTTAACGTCCTGCATCATTCCTGAAAAATGAACAGTGACTTACAAGGGTCACCAAGTACAGCAAAAGCTCGCGGAGTAGAAATAGATGAGAAAAATAAAAGAGAAAACAACATAGGGGTGCAAAGCAAAATGGTATCTACCACGACGCTGGTGCAATAAATGGAAAGTGAGCTGCAAAACTCCCTTCTCAGCATTCTGGCAGGCATCTGGGAGGGAAAAGCCTGGACGGTCTCAGAATTCACAGCTTACAAAGGATTATACTAAGCAAACAAAAACAAACCAAAACTCAGAAAAGTATAACCCTCTAGCTCAAAGCCTGGATAGAAAATTTTCCCATGGATCTTTATAAAGAGAATATCATGTGTTGTCATTAATGAAGATAACCTCAATAATATCATTATAGGAGATATAAAAATGAGTTCCATAGAACTTTTTTAAAAAATTGTATTTTAAAAAGAAAACAAAAGCAATACACCAAACACAATTCAATGGGGGCTCATGAGGCAAAACTAAGTGCTCAGTTCCCTGAATTCAAATGTGAGTGACATGCTGACAGGATAGTGGCCAAAGTAACTCAGAAATGGCCACTGTTCCCCCCTTTCATAAATGGTCAGATAGTAAACATTTTCAGCTTTATTGGCCACAAGGTCTACCGCGAACACTGTTGTGAAAGCAGCCACAGACATGTGGAAATGAAGGGACATCACTGTGTTCCAACAAGCTTTATTTATAGATACTGGAATCTGAATTTTATATATTTTTCACAAGTCATGAAATCTAATTCTTCCTTTGATTTCTTTAAAGCCCAGCTTTTTAAAAAAATGTAAAAACCATATTTAGCTTACAGGCCATACTAAAACTGGCAGGGGGCTGAACTGGGCTAATAGCACATGATTTAACTAACTGCTGGTCTACGGGATCAAGTTCCGCTCAGACATCTCCTTGACTTGGGTGTCATTCTCCCTCCTCAGGCTCTGTCTGTATCAACTTTTTAAAGTAATTACTGTTTCTGCATTTTATATGCAACTGTACACAAGGCCAACCAGGATGAGATCATGCGGACAGACACAGCTTCAGAATCTTTTTGTTCCATGGAAATAAGAAGGTAATCAGGATGAATGAGCAGCAAAGAAATGGTTAGTTCCCAGTCTCCTCATTAAACTAAATGTATACTCACCAAAAAAGAGAAATATTTGAATGTAGGGCTTTTTCTGTTTCAAAGCTCAAGTGTTCATTTTTAGAAGCATATAAAAATATGTATAATTAGCTGAATCACTTAATTCATGTGTTACAGCATTTGCAGCACTAAATCTCCCAATGTAAATGAAGCCATATTGTGTTTTACAGCACACAATTAACGTGGTATAATCCCAATGAGAAACCCTTCAATCCAAACATCACTCAGATGTCCCTGAGTTTCTGTCTGTTCCGAGACAAAATGTAGGGCGAAGCCACCGAAACTGGCAAACTTGGGTTGCCTCTGCTATTATGTTAGTTCAGAAGAAGGCCCTAGAAAATTTACCTCATCTCTTTATTTTACTCTCCTCATCTATGATTTGTAATACTTATAAACTATCCATACTGGGGAGCTGCTAGGACAGTTCAGAAGAATTTATGAATAAGCTTTGATGAGCATGATGAAAGAAAAGTATTGTGCATACCCAGAGGGACCCCACTATAATTCAGGGAGGTGGCAATTACCTTCAAGGGAACACATGCATCTCAAATCGAGTCTCCTAGAAATGTGTAACTACATTCAGAAGATGCGCTAAACCTCACAATTCTAGTGTCAACACAGGTCTTAGTCACCCTGCTGAACACCAGCCCTCTACGTGGTCCACTGGAGGCTGCATTTTGTTACCTCTGTGGATTTTCTTACACTTTTGCCATTGGTTCTACAAACGAGGCTGTCTATGACACAGGTTTCTTGAACCCTGAAAGATTAAAATTCTGTGCTGAGCTGTGGAAATGCCAATGAAATCTCCAGTAAGGACATCCAGAGAGCAGGCCTGTAGCTTGGGGGGCTTTGGGAACTTATAACTCATGAATGCTCGACTGTGCAGTGCTTGCATAATGAACAAGGCAAGGTCTAGAGTTACATAAGTCACTGCAATTATTTCTAAGGACACTTTTTCTTGAGTGTATGCATTCACCCGCAAGAACACTGAAGCTTTGTATTATTAAGGTGAAATGTTGGGTTCTATTCCAAATACTACTGTTCCTAAAACTGGCCACAGAGCCTCATCCAAACTAACATTTACTGCCTTTTAATGGCATTTGCTAAAACCCACATCTTCTAAAGCTTATACAACATTCCAAAAAGCTCCTGAGGAAAATTACATTCAAAGCGACCACATCGTATTTTTCCATTATTTGCTGCATTAATCTGCATCCACAAAGAAAAATTTAAATGTGTATTTAAATGATCAGAGTTATCTTCATTCTGACAGTCTTCATATCAATTATGTATGTTACATTAACAAGAAAAAGAAGAATGATTGAAAACATGGCATTCATACTTACGAGGTGGTCATTTCCAACTCTGCCACTTAGGGCTGCGCATTCTAAGGCAAGTTATTTAACCTCCATAAGCCTTTCAGTTCTCAACTACAAAACGGGGATAAGAACATCAACCGCTTCACAGGTTATTGTGAGGATGAGATGAGATACTGTAGGGGAAGTCCCTGAATAAATGCTTGCTCCTTTTCCTTGTTTAGGGAACCCAATTGGATCAACAAGGAACATTCCCGAATGCCAAGGCAAGTTTATAATGTCATCAAGAATATCGCAGTGCAATGTTTAAAAGGCTTATTAAATAACAGCCTGAACACTGAGAAGAAAATAGAAGAAACCAGGTATTTATGATGACCTAGATTTTCCCATTCAATAAATATGGTTAACTGTGCTGAGACAACATATCCTTTTGACATTATTTTGTTTCCAAGGTGTCTTGCACTGTGAAGACATGGCTTGTGTGATTTAATTTATGTGTTGTCACCACTCCTCCCTTCATCTAACTAATGGAACCCCTCTGCAGTAAAGGACTTCAATCTTATGCCCTACAGTTACACCAGCTAATGCCCCTTCACGTGAGCATGGGCTCCTACCTCTTACACCACGGTCTCCTCAGAATCAGAATCGAGGCCTTCAAGATGCCTACCACTGAGGCTATGGCCCAGGATTGCAGAAAAGGCGGACTTCCTGACCTACGATGGTAAAAGGAGTCGATTCACCAAGATGTTCCTTCCAAACTTCATGGAAGGTGCCTTTTACAATCTCACAATTTCTAGGCACTCCTCGTTGGTTGCTAATGAAAGGGAAGCAGTATTTGGTTGCCAGCAATCTTAAGCCTTGACCTCCAATTGGGTCAAATTTTTATTGTGTGAAAAATACATTGGTGGCCTAGTCTCCTTTTATCATCCACAAATCACAGCTAAACTTGGCTCAAGAATTAGCAGTTTTAGTGGAAACAAATGATTCCAATCACTGACATGGTCGTACGGCTAAGCAATAAAAACTATTACCCATACTTTTTGAGTCGAAGAACAAAAAAATTCATTTTCCAATTACATGCTTTATGTCACCATAGGGAATGAAATGTGTGTGATGATGAGGGTAATATGCATTTCCTAGTGCATGCCATTTACTCTTTTTAAAAACATGCTGGGGAATGTCTCTAAATAGAATTCATTACTATTATCTTGAGATATATTAGCAGTAGACAGCTGCCAAAACATTTTACAAACGAAGCAGTAATACTTTACTAGTTACCTAATCCAGCTGTGTTTGCTACTTGACGTTACATCTCAATCACTCTATGAAATAAACAGCTTATTAACTACAGAGGAGTTGATCAGATTTTAGCTTCTCCTGAGAGTAACTTTCTAAAGGCATTTTAGTTAAATGAATTTCCTTCTGAGCTGATAAACTTGCTTCACGAAGTGGTGAGGACTAAATGAGTGAACGCACAGGAATTCCCTGGAACAGCGCCTGCCACATAGTTAGTGCTCAGCGCTGGTGATAAGCAAGTCACAAGAGAGCAGGAATTGTCTAACAAAACATACTCTAAAAATTGAGACTCATGAGAAATATGCAAATTCCATAGTTGGAATATTTATAGGTTTTATTAGATCTCTTCTTATTCACCTGGCTAACATAAACACAATGGAAGAAAGCACATTTAAAAAATTTTTAATATCTACTTAAAACATTGTATTAGTGACCCAATGGGCCAAGAACAGTAATTACTCATATAATTTAGGGAAAGACTATTGGGACTCAACAATTTAGGTACATTTACCTGGCAGGATCACACAGTTATTGTAATTGACTTTATGGTACTTCATGAACTTAGGACCCAATGGAAATGGATTTAGAGATAAAACTGGAAATTCTGAGAACTACAACAAGGACTGAGAGGCTTTATTTACTTATTTTATTTTTACTTTTTAAAATAATGTATTTAAATAATTTTTTAAAGATTTTATTTACTTTTAGAAAGAGGGGAAAGGAGGGAGGAATAGAGGGAGAGAAACATCAATGTGAGAGAGAGAAAAAGCCATGGGCTGCCTCCTGCACGCCCCCAACCAGGCCGCAACCCCAGCATGTGCCCTGACTGGGAATTGAACCGGTGACCTTTTGGTTCGCAGGGTGGCATTCAGTCCACTGAACCACATCTGCTAGGGCTATTTACTTATTTTAAAACTCATTCTTTTTATTTGTTTTTAAAGGTTTATTTACTTATTTATTTTTAGAGAGAGGGGAGACGAGGGAGAAAGAGAGGGAAACATCGATGTGGGAAAGAGACATTGATCGGTTGCTTCCAACCAGGGACCTGGCCTGCAACCCAGGCATGTGCCCTGACCAGGAATTGAACTGGCGACCTTTTAGTTTATGGGACAACACTCAACCCGCTGAGCCACACCAGTCAGGGCAGGACTGAGATGCTTCAGTGTATATCTGAACTTGGTCTAACTTTGCGTAATATAGTTTTATCTGTGTTATTATATTGCACATTCTGTAATCACTGGCATTTTTTTTTTTGATAAAATGATTAAACGGTTCAAGAAGGCTTAAGGAAGAATGAGTGAGGTTGGGGACAGGGGTTGAATTTTTTAAAGAGAAACAGGCCAGCCAACCACAAAATACTTCAAAATAGTAAAGTTACATTTTTCAAACACTGGTCTTTGGTTTGTATATTCTATCTCCAGAATGTCAAAACAGAATGCTAAAGCTAAATCAGGGTGTATCATGACTCACTGGTTAAAAAGGGGGAGGATTTTAGAGACTTCAGGAAAACAAAGTAATACACAGTAGGACCACCAGCACAGGGCCAAAAAGTTAACTCAGGTTTTTAGCAGTAGAAAAAAATATGCAAATAAAAATCATCACCAGTGTCCTGAGTTGCTGATTTTGCTAGAAGTTGGGAAGGCATGAATTATCCATAAATAATGACTGGGGAAAAGTACAGATGAGTGAGGTAAAGGGATAAATGTCAGACCTTACTGTAGGTAGTTTACCTTGCTAAGTCAAGTCTGCAAATGATTTTAAAGCACACATGGGGCATAAATTAAAAAGAAAAAAGCAATTGTCATAGTATTACTGTAGCAACATTAGAGTGGATGTAGAAGCTTAGTGGATAAAAAACTAGTTTTCATAACAAAATATATAAAGCAGATATTAACTAGATATTTAAAGCAAATATTAACCTAGCATAGAAATGCTCATCTTTAATGATGCAGCTTTTGATATACTTATGTAACTGTCTTAGAAAAGCCTTCTAACAGGTATAGGCTGTATACACTTTTATTATCAAAATTTAGTATTTGGTGCTCAACAGATTGAACTTGTTGTGTTTATGTTACAGTCGTGTTTTTCCACAGTGCCAGCTCTAGTGAAATCAACTTAAGGAGTGCATTTGAAATGCAGAAAGAGCTGCTGATAAGATTTTAAAGGAAGTCACAGCAGCCGGCTGATGGAAATCATTTTACACATCATGTGTTACCAGAGGCAAGTTATATTTCCAATTTTGGTCAAATATAGTGGCTCTTTTGTAGAGAGAAAAAACATTTCCATCTTATGCAACAATTTATTCTAAATTAAAAACTTATCTGGCAATCAAAAAGGCAGGAGAGAAGAAATTAAATACCAAATTTTTAACAAATACCACGTTTCTGATCAACCAAGTAACCTTCATGGAAAGCTTTATTTAAGTCAGAAGAGAAGCAAAGGGAGCTTAGGTGCCAGTGTGAGTTTGAGAGAGGAGTTGCTCCTGCACCTGCTGCTGGGCTTGGGGAGAGAAGGGCCAAAGAGCTTAGGAGACTCTGCAACAGTGGGCACTGGGTGTGTTTTTGATCTCAGATAGACCCCAGAGGAGAGAAGGCATTAGGTTCCCTGCCGCCGCAGAGCCCCTAAAAGTCCCAGCATGGTTTCAGAAGACAACACTGTGCTGGGAGAGCGGAGGAAGTATCAAGCCTACTGGAGTTCCCCCAGGAGTCATGCTAGAGCAGCACAGTGATCGTAGGGTCTCCAAAGAGAGCGTGGAAGAAGCAAGAAGAGGTGCTGAAACTGGAGGGGACTTTCAGACAGGACTGTGCTTGTCCTGGACCAACACTAAGGACGAGACAGGACAGTAAACATCTCTAAGGGTGCCTGCACAGGCAGAGGCTAGCAGGGCAAGGTGAGCATCCCCCCACTCCAGGTCTTTAGCACGGAAAAGGATTATATTAAATTAAATTAAATATAAGTGACTTAAG
Organism: Mormoops blainvillei; assembly: GCA_004026545.1. Lineage (NCBI taxonomy): Eukaryota > Metazoa > Chordata > Mammalia > Chiroptera > Mormoopidae > Mormoops > Mormoops blainvillei. Next base: position 205,692 of record PVJD01000366.1, on the reverse strand, counting down.
TTTACTTGTTCTTGAAGTGCCCCCTTAAGATGAATGATATAGGTATGATACGAAACATTAATGGTACATAGGAATCGAGAGTGGGGAGAGATTTTTGTTTCCAGCACTGATGGTCTAGGTTATACATACCCATCCTTCCATGAAAACAAATAAAAAATGGCTGGTTATAATATAATATCATCTCATTGTAAACATCAAAAAGCTGATGAGACAGTAGAAACGACCAGGCCAAAATCTGCAGGAAAGCAGGAGCCAAAGGTAAGCCAGCAGCGAGGCACTTCTATCCTGAGGGCGGCAGAGCGAACTGATTTTGAGAGCCTCACCGGGGCGGTGAAACAAATCAGGGCCCAGAACCCACCCAAGCGGGGTGAATGAAAAGGCCTTTCTTACCTGAAGCTGAGGCTCCTAAGGGTCATATCCTAAAAATAAGAGTGAACCAGAATACCCCCCCCCCCCCCACTCTGAGAGGCTGCAAGGACAGCTGCCTTGGCATTGAAAGTATACATAGGGAGGTGGGGTCCCTGAGAAGTTGTATTCACAGGCTAGCCCTGGTGTGCAAAATCACAACTCAAATTTATATCACCTGGGTGGTCTAAAAACATCTTTGAGTGGTACATTTAGGTTAAAGTGGTCCTGGACTGGTAATGCCGCCAGGCACCTGGCAGAAACAAAAGCAAATCTTTAGAGGGGAAAGGCCATTCATCCTAAGCTTCAAAGAATCCCTGCAAGTAATTTTTCAGTGGTAATGACAAAGACCCAGGCAAACATAAGCAAGCCTACAAGAACAGACAGATAAGAGGGGAGAGGGAGGAGCCAGAAAATTCTAGATCCTAAAAGCAAATTCATTTACTAATGAATTCTGTAGCCATTTATGCAACAAATATTTATTGAGTACCTACCCTGTGCCAACCTCTATGCCAGATCGTGGGCATATATGCCATTTCAGCTGTCATGTGAACAAATCACCCAGGGGACGAAAGGTTAGTTGAACTGCCATTATATTTATGTTTATTTGCTTTTAGTTTCTGTGTTTTCCTAAGACTTCCAAACACAAGGACCGGTGAGTGTTCACTACTATTTAGTGATAGGTTTTGAAATAAACAGTAATCTCCAAGGACTGAGATTGACATCATTGATTTCTTTCTCAGATTCTCAGTCCCGAAAGGTTCCATGTTTGAGCTTAATTACCCCCTAGGCAAAACACAGAGCCATGTGCATTAACAGAAAAGTGATGAAAGACAAATAAAACTATATTGGAGACATAAAATTCAGAATTATGTACATTTATCTTTAACTGTAAAAGCCTAAACAGCTGATCTTAGAAGAATAGAATGAATTGGACATTAATTTTAAGGTAGATATGGAAACACCTGAAGGCATAGGAAGGGTAGAAAGAGTTTAGTCCAAAATTTACTTATGCACATAGATTGCCTTTCTTGGCCTGGGTGGTTAGCAAACTCTTGCTGATATTTGGGTCACTCTGGTGCATTTACACTAATTATCAACCTTTGTCTTCTGTCTAGCTTTTCGCAGTTGGGATTCAAATAGTCAACCTACACACTTCTGCATTTGTTTGCTCTTATTATATATTATATAAATATCATGGTGGTTGTCATTCACTGAGCCTTCAGAACAGTATGGCTTGTGCTTTCTTTTCCATGTTTGCCAGACCACAACAGTCTGGTGTTATAATCATAACAAAGCTACTTACTCTGGGCCTGGAACTGTGTAAGACACTTTTTAGGAGTTGTTTACTTCTCACAATTGTAAGGGATAAGTCACTGTTGCCCCCATTTTGTGCTCAAAGTTGGGCAGACCTGGATTCAAATGCTGCCCCACTTTTGTCCCTTCCCCCTTAAGGATGAGGCTCGGTTTTCTGGGTGGAGGCTGCTGTGGGATGAAACGAAATGCAGCGGCTGAGTTCCTGGCCTTCAGGAAGTACTCGTTTCTTCTTTCTGGAAATGGTTACTCATCATGAATTTCATGTCTTGCTTTAGGCAGCATCTTCAAATAAGTAGACAATCTCTTACATTTATGAAGAGTTTTACACTTTCAATACTCCTTCACTCCTCCTCAACCACTGGCTGTTTGATCTTTTGGAAAATACTTTAATACCTTACTTGACATTTTAGATTTGTTGTCTTCAGGACATAATATAACTGTCAGCCTTGAAAAATGCTAATCCAGGAAGTTATGCAAGAAGAAAGGACCAGGACTTTGCTTTCCTTTCCAGTCCTCTGGAGGCAGTGCCTCCTCCCTTCTCCTAGGTATCTATGTGTGCGTGTAAGGTGTATGGGGGGTGGCCAGTGTTGGAGTTATGTCAAGGGAGGGATGTGACACATAGGTGTCCTGGGTTTCCACAGTAAGGATGCCTAGCACAGAAGGAATGTGCCACCTTCCCTTATAAAAGACCATGTCATTTATTTTCCTGCAAGCTCGTGAGAAAATCATCCTACCTTCTCTTATTTAAACCAAAACTATGTACTTACTCTTCTTACAATGGTTTGGATTGAAAGGATTCATCAGTGCAGCAAAAAAGTCCTGGGAAAGGTGCATGAGCCCCAGCATACACCTTGGCACACAGGAGGGACTCAACAGATATTTGAGGTTACTGAAGTGATTGTAGTGTGTCCTCTGCTGGCAATGAAGAAGGAAAATAATGCAATGATTCCTCACTTCTGGCTGGTTTCCTAGATCAGCAAGATTCACTTGTCAAATAATTGACTAACTGAGAGGTCCCACAGGTGAACAGCTTTTGTTTGGGCCTACAGGGTTTTAAGATACATTTTGAATTAACATTTAAACCTTCAGAGGTTTCATATACATTTACAGCTGGCTTGCTTTATCCAATAGCATCTATCTGGCCCTTTTGGGAACTTGTGCTAGTGTTTGGTTTATAACTGTGTTGGCTAAATAAAAGTTCAGAAGTCCTGTTAGCTGTATCGGGTGTTAATTTAATCCTATAAAGAACATGTTAATTTAATCCTATAACAAACACCCCCCCCCCCAACAAACACCCCAAACAAGAACTAGAGGGTTCCAAACGTGTAAATACAAAACCCAAACCCTCCGGCCCTCAAATTTCTCACTCTCTGAGAACTGACTGTGCAGTTCCCACTATCAGCTTCTAAAGCCTTCTTCCCAAACCCTCCTCTTTACTGGCTTTGGCTAACTAGGGGCATGAAGGGGAAAGACCATCTGCCCTTTCATACTAATGCTTGAAAAAGCCTCCCCTCATCAGAAATGGGAAGGAATTCTTTTTAAAAAGATTTTTTAATTGTTGTTCTATTATAGTTGTCCAAAATTTCCCCTGTTGCTCGCCCCTGCCCCCAACCCGGCTCCCACAGTCACCCCACCATGTTGTCCATGTCCATGGGTCATTTATACTTGTTCTTTAACTAGGCCTGGGAAGGAATTCTTGACTCGAGCAGCGAGGAAGCATTAAAACTCCACTGACGTAAAAATCTACTAAATGCCATAGTAGCTTGTTATTTAGAAGATACTCTTTACAATTTTACAGAAGTTAATCAAATTAAATAGACCTAAAACGCAAGTGATTCTCACTTGACAATATATTATGACACTGAGAGTCTCCCCACTTTAAAATCATTCCTATAAAAGGAAGATAGATCCTGACCATTCTTCCTTTTCAAACTGATGCGAACTCCCTGCTGGACCACCCTTTGCTGGTCCCCCAAAACACAGAGCCCCCACAACCTTTCCCTTGCTGCTAAGGCCCACACTTCTAGCCCCTGTAAGGCCCTTTCACTCTCCTCCCCCAATTCTTGTTTTTTTCATCTCTCCCCTGGCCCATGACAAGTACACCTGAAAGATATTTCAGTAATAAGCATTATATAATAATAATAATGTTGTTATACATTACTAATATAGGACATTAATAATACATTACTATTACTTATAGTAATAAACATTTATTGATCACCTGCTATGTGCCAAGCACAAGTTTAACTATTTAAGAGAGGTCCATTCACGGAGTCAACCACCATAATCACCTGCGGCTTGCAGTGTGGTAAAGGTGAGTGCTGAGCAGTCGGGATGGTGACAAGGTTCGCGGGCCACCTCTGTGGTCCAAATGCTGTCTACATGGCTCCTTTCAACTCTTAAAACTCTATGATTACTGCTGCTGTATTTAAGGATGTGAAATTTTAGAAGCCCCTATTGCTAAGTGGATAAGGAAGGAACTTTTGTCTTTGACAAGCCAACTATTTCCCATAAAGGGGATGTCCCAGATTAATTCTGGATAAAACTGAGCCTCCTCAAAACAATCCCCTCATCTCACTCCAAGGCGAGAAGTCTCCCAAGACTGAACCTGAGCTGCCACCAGATGCCAACAGGGAGCCGAATTAAGCTAGGGGTTAAATCCTGCCAGTGTAGAAAAGCAATTTCCTCCAGTAAGTCCGATAATTGCAGTTTCCTCTATGAAAGTCTGTCATTAAAGTCCACCACGAGGAGGTTCAATAGACAAAGTTCAAATGACTGTCGCTGACGTGTACCCAGAGACCAGACCTGGCAGAACCGGAGTCAGCTGAGCCCGCCACCCACTTTGGATATCATACAGAAGAAAAGGCGGGTCTGGAAAAGCTCTCGGGGAAGAAAGGAAATTTCCTATCTGCGGTTCTTTTGATTGGGACCTACTCCGAGAGCTCTGGAGGTCTAGCCGGGGATGACCGCGTCAAAGAGGGTAGGTTCCCAGAGACGTGAGGAGGAGGGGGACCGGCGGGCGAGGGCTGCCCCGGGAATCCCCGCCGAGCCTCGCCCGAAGCGCGCCCTCCTCCGCGCCCTCCTCCGCGCCTCGGCTGCTCGCCTCCTCCCGGGGCTGGTGGGATCCAAGTGCCCCGGGAGGTTCGGCGCCACCCGGTTGGAGGGGAGGAGGAAGGCAGGCGACTCGAAGCCTACCGTCTTCTGCTTCTTGATCCCGGACATGCTGGTTGGCTGCGGCGGCGCCCGGCGCGCTGGAACTCGGAGCTGGCTCCTGGAGCGGAGACGCTGGGATGCACGGTGGCGGTGGCGGCGGCGGCTGCCGGACTCCCGGGAAGGAGGTATAAAAGGGCTCCGCAGACACGTCGCACTTCCCTTTACCAGCCCCCTCCTCCTACTCCTCCTCCCGCAGCACTCCTCTCCGCCCAGTCGGCTCCGCCAGCAGCGCCCAGCCCAGGGAACCCGGCCGCCGCCTGGGCGGGGTCCGGCCCGGCTCCTGTTCGTGGGAGCGGCTCGGCACACCGGGGTCTGAGGCACTACCTTGCAAGCCCGCAGGGCAGACCCACAGGCCCGGCGCGTAGCCCGGGGTCAAATTCGGCCTCTCTTTGCGCACTTTCAGCTGTTCCCAGAGCATCCCCCACCTCCCATTCCAACCCGGCTCCTCATCGAGGAAGTCTTCCTGACTCGAACCTGAGAGGTTACTTGGTTAAGGACAAGGATGCTTGAAACCGCCAGACTTGTAGGCATGGTCCCCAGCGGGCGCCGATGTCCCGCTTGCCTTCATTTGCAGTACTAACAGCGACGGTCAACCTTAAGTGATCCTCAGGCTGCACTCTGCCGAGCTTTGCCTTAAGTCTCACGTGCCCCAGCGCCAGGCACTGAGTCCTACATTCTCATTTTACAAATGAAGCAATGGAGGCTTTCGGACTTTCTCAGGCGACATTCCAAGCGAGGGGAGTCAAAGCCAAGCTGTCAGCCTGGACAGTCCAGGCTTTATATACCAACATCACCATATAGGATGGTGATAAAATCATTACTCACATAGCTTACCCAGGTATTATGTATGCGCCAGGCATGGTGCTAAGGGGTTTATATGTATTCACTCCTTTGGAGCTCAGAGTATTTACTTGTGTTATAGATGGGCGGGCTGAGGCACTGCTCCTTTTTATGAAGCCAAGTAAGCAAGGCCAGCTCCAGAAGGTGGCCCGTGGTAGCCCAACGACTTGTTTCAATCCATTCCGCAAAGAATTCCTATAGCATTTCTCTGTGGTGGGCAACTAGAACGGGCTCTGTGGGAAAGAGTGAAAGGAGGCCCAGGGCAAGTAGTCGTAAGGCTAGACCCCAGAGTAAGCATGAGACAACTGTCTTAAGGAACCCAAATGCCAGGGACGAGCCGAGGTATGGAGGAGAAGAGCTGTGATTGATTAGTGACGGGCACCTTGAGGGCAATAATAGTCTCACACTGCTTGTTTGCTTAACTGCTTGCACATGCCAGAACGAGGCGGAGCGGTAGGGGAGTGGGAGGAAAAGAACTATGGAGATGCACAAGAGCCCCACTGCTCATTCCCACTTTGGGCTCCTGTGAAAGGGCTGAGAAGTTGTACTCTAAAGGGGTGAGGGATGGAACTTTTCTTTCTTTCCTAATTGTGTTTCTGGAAGACTGCCAGCTTTCTAGTCAGACACCCAAAGACCTAAGTGTTCATTGGCTGCCCTTCTCCATGGAAAGATGGGAAAGAAAAATAAATCAGGAGTCAAAATCTTAAAAGGAAGCCTACATGTTTTTACAGTGTTGAAATGTCGGTATATTTATTTTTCTTGCTCATTTTGAGTAAGCTGCCACCTCTCCCTTCAACTAAGAGCAGCTAGAGGGCAAATACTGGGTTTGAATTTCTGTACAGCACGCAAATTAGTACATTTTGAATTTATGTGGTTTAAACAGTAATATCCGATTCTAATTTCATTGAAAAATTAAAAAAAAAATCTTTTTGTATCCATTTCAACCATATCTTGGAGGCTGCCAGATCCTGCCCTAAAAGGTTAATTAAGTGTGGATGGAGAAATAGCAATTGCATAATTGTATTTTTTTCATATTGCCTTTCAAAGACCTCATGTTCTTGAAACAGAAGGAATGTAAAGGCAAATCCCTAGGGCGACTCCCCTGTATTTTCTAGATGGGCACTGTAACCTGGGGTGCTGAGAGATGGAGGTAACTCGAACCTACTCACTAGTTGGGCAGCATTGAGACTCCAACCCAGGCCAGCTGACTCCCCAGATGCTCTGTGCATGGCATCCCTCGGCCTCTAGGTCAACTATTTCAAGACCCCATGATAATTGTAAATTAGACTGTTTATCTTGTTTTAGATTTGATCAATTCTCAAACAGCACTTTGGAACAGATATTCTTTTACTCTTTCCAAAAGCTTGTGAAATAGAAGGCCTGTGCTCCCTTGGACCCGAGCTGTGGGTTGTTTAAGATCCTTAACGTCACACATCATCAGTTTAGTTGTAATGCAGCATGGCAACTCACTGAAAAGTAAAACAATCATTCTTTTTTACTCTACCAGGTTTTTTCTCTTAAAGGGAATGTCTCGAATTCTTTTTCATCTCACGACACTAAGAGAGCACATTCCTTTTGAAAAGATATGAGCTACTAGGAGCTTAAGTTTTGGAGTCTATGATTCCAGCCCATCGGAAGGGGGAGAAGACTCATTCAGGGGAAAGGAGGAAGCGTTGAGGACTGTCCTTTCACATGGACATGCTCTCTGTCTTTTTCTCAGTAGTGTTCCCTGCAAGACTCCACTGTGAAGCACTGTGGCCTACATTGATTGTACCAACTCACAATCCTTGAGACTACTCACAACATTTGCATGAAGTTTTTTTTCTTTCTTTCTATTTTCTTATTTCCAGATACTGATTGGGCTTTAATAAGAAACTTAATAAGGTAGTCATTATGACATGACCCTTTTATTGTTTAGAAAAGATGGAATCAGTCACCTCACTCAAATAAACAATGGAAATACTGTACAAAGAATGACAGTGTTGGTGAGATGTTTATGCCACAGGTTCTCCAACCCATTTGGGTCGGGGGAGGTCATTGCACTTTAGGGGACCTAGCTTGGAGGTACTGCTCCTGGATGACCATTCCAAAGAAATACAACTACATCACCCCCTGGTGGCTGTGATGCATAGAGACCCAGTGGTTGAAACCCCCTGTATAAAAATAAGTTCATCCAGTTTCCTTGGGTCAGGAAGCCCTTAAAGAATGGGCATGAGGATCCAAACACAACACGCTTTCCAGCAGCGTCCTACCAAGATCAGCAAGACTTAACCCCTGTTTTCAAGAAACTCACGATATTGTAACGGAGACAGACCCTGTCCCTTTACCTTCACCGCAGTTATTTTAATACAGTACATGACCTGGACAAGGAAAAACAATATATTATTTTGACTTAAAACACACGGACCTCACAAATGTTTGATGTCGGGCTAAGGTGCTCTACTTTAGTATTGATATGCTGGTGGGAGTTCCAAAAAACACTCTTGTAAGGCATCTTCAAAAGATTTCCAGTTTGGGGTTTTATAAGGTAGAGTTAAAAATTTAGAGCACTTAAATAATCTGAGAGGAGATTCAAGATTTTTACATACCCCTTCCCCATCTTTGTTCTCCTGCCTATACCTAATTCAACAGTACGATTTTTAGCAGCTCGTAATTCCAAAGGATCCATCTGTTTCCATAGAAAAACACAACTTTTTTTGACTCATATGCTATTTACTTAAGTCACATCTACCAAATGACTGAATTACACTCACAGGTACAAGGCATAGACAGGTTTGGGAACAAACACAATGAATCTCAGTAACCATCCAGCTTGGGGAGTGGTGGGTGCAGAAGTACGTGGGCATTCCAGTGCATCCTAATGTCAAAGAACATTCAGTTTGCTATAGGCATCAGTCATTATCTTTTCCAGAAGAAATGCAGAGCATAGGTTCAACTAGTCAGTTAAAAGCAACAATATTATGAGAGCACAGAGGGGCACATTTAGTGAATCAATATAATCGCTTGAATTTTGGAAGGAGGGGGAATGGAGAGAGATGTCAGACCTTCTTGGGGAAGAGGATGATACATGAACTAAGACTTGAAGAAAGGTTTTGCCAGCCCTTCCCTCCCTCAAGTTGGGGGTGGAGGTGAGTTCGAAAATTTAAAGGCAGAGAGCTGCATGAAATAACCTGGTATGTTCAGAAAATTATAAGTATCTGTATCACTGAGCATAGGAGATGTAACAGAAGTGGGGGAGGTTGTAATATAGGACCTGTCATCTACAATCAGGAAGCAATGTGATTTTGTGCACTCTTTTCCTCACGCTCATCAGAGTGCGTTAGGCATGTGGCTGGCTTTCCATTTCTTCACTAGTCATTATGGGGCACTTCTCATGTCCAAGGATGAGAAGTCACTGTCCTGAGGTGTCTATCCATGGTGTGGTGAGGCAGATGGATATGTACACAAATATTTCCAAGGGAATGTGGTAAGTGCCTGAGTAAAGAGACATTTGAAGTAGTAAGGAAAGCGCATACACACAAAGGCAGTGACTGCTGGACGATGAAGAGATTCCCATAGGTAGTGATAACTGAACCTGAGTTTCAGTGATAAAAGAAAGCTAGATAGCAGGGTGATCTGTCATCCTACTGGTGGCTCAGGCTGTCTGGGCTGTTGATCTTGGCCATACGAAGCATTCACTTCCTGCCCTGTCATTCCCTGTGCCACCTTCCAGAACTGCCCCGGCCTGTCACTAAAGACTCAAGTAGAGCAGAGAAAAGCTGCTGACCGCCAGACTGCACAGTGACACTGACACTGTCACCCAAAGGCTGACGCAGAGCTTAGGCAGCCAGAGGAAAAGTCGAGACTCTCAGGCAAAAGTAATGCTCTTTTCCCTCTTCTTGGGTGGAAGCCAGTCCAAAGTTTTGGTCTGCTTCTTTAGTTTCAAAAGGAGTGCAAGTATTAGTATACACACATTTTTCAAAGTAGAAACAATTAGGATATTTAGGGAAATTCACTCCAATATTCAATAAACCTCAGTGAAAACAAGTTACATTTGTTTAATGTCAGGCAAATCATTTACTTCAGTCAGTTAATTGCCTGAATTTTCAGACTTCAACAGGCTCCTTTAAAAGATGTTTAGCAAAGTGGAAGATAACTTAATCCATGTCACTTAGAGGCTTTAAGTTATTAGAAAAATGTAGAAGTAAACTTAGCTAGATTTTAAGATATTTTATAGGAAGTAAAGAAGGAAGGAGAAAAGGAAGAAGGAAGAAGAGAAAGAAGTGGACATTGTGATATTTGGCCTAAAATTGGGGGAATATCACAAAACATGATATTTTTAGAGAAAATAGAGTTACAATTAGAGAAACTTGTCTTTGATGGTAGGGCAAAAATATTCCATTTAGGGATAACTTATATGGGGTTGAAAGGTTAGTGCTTTTTTTGCAATATAACATAATCTGGTGATATAATAAATTAATATTATAATTATTAGGAAAATAATATTATAATTATTAGGAAAACCATAGTGCCATAAATAGATGGTAAATTTGAAAAAAAAAAGGAATATAATGTGTTGGTCATTGGTAGGTCCCAAACGTTCTGAAAGCATTTTATAAATTTGGGCAATCACATCATGGGATGATAACCAGTTTAAAAAAAAATCAGTATAATCTCTCTCTTTCTCTGTCCATCTCTTTTAGATAAAAGCATAAAATCCTTAATGGGCCTCAGGCATTCTAAAAGTATTGTAAGGGAGTTTTTATGGATACTAAGCATTTTCTGGAAAAGTAATATTTCTACATACATATTACTATTTTTCAAATCTATTTAGGTGTAGCAGTAAAGAATAAAATGCATATTCATTTAAAATGTTAATCAAATTCATTTGCTAATCTTATAATATTTTCAACCATCATATACTAGAAATACAATGACAATCATAGGGGTAATCTTAGTCTCCTAAAGATAAATGAGGTAATAGTCCCATTATTATAAAATCATAATATTGGCCAAAACTGTTATCTGCATTGCTAAAACAAACTTACATTTGAACCTTGAAGTCCACCAATTTTTAAAACAATGTCTTTTCCGCATTTAAAACCCTCCATACATGTTTTTCTCTTCTTCACTTTTAGTTAAGAAAGACACTTCTGCTCTGGACGGGGGGGAAGTTCTCAAAGGTCTCGCGCTTCGCGGTATATTATATTAACAATTTAGGAATCATACACCTGGCTAATTAAATCAAAATCTGGGGGTGTATCCCAAGTATCAGTAGTTTTTAAAGTTTCTATTTAAGAGATTCATTTCTCCTCCAAAGTGAGGGATCATCAAGATGACCTGTTACATTACAGATGGCTACCCCTCCCCCACACCCAGAATTTCTCATGCAGGAGGTCTAGGGTAGGACACAGAATTTACATTTCTCACAAGTTCCCAGGCGATGCTGAGGCTGCTGGTCCAGGGACTACATTCTGCAGATCATTGCCTTAGATACAGGCCTTCAAACTCACTCACACCTTTTAATTTTTCATAGCAAGTGTAGAAAATAAGGAAATGAGGTGTGTTGGGGAGACAACCAATGCTGGGTCATATTCTTAAAAATCACGCACATTATAAACACGGCGCCTTACAGGGTTGATGGGGAAGGAAACGGACTTTATCAGGAGTTCCCAACTCTGACTAATCATTAAAATCACAGTTGGAAGCTTGGAAAGAAAATTCAGCTGCCTGGGCTTCCCTCCCTGCCTCTCACGCTACACACCTCTGGGAGTGATTCCATTTTGCAGCCAGGTGGGAACCTGTCCCAGCCCGCTGGTTCTCCCATTTCACTGTGCACAGATCCCCGGTGGTGCTTGTTAAAACACACATTCCTGAATCCCACCCTTGAAATTCCTCTGTGAGATCACTTAGCTCTAATGCTGGCAGAGGGCTTTTAATTAGGCCTTGGTGCTTTTCCTCCCCGATGTTTTGGTTTTATTCAGAGTTCTTTCTTTTTTATAAGGGCTTTTAGGCTTCAGATCCAGAAGACTCTAGTTATATTTTCTACTTTGTATCTGGAGCCCAGAATGGTCTTGCTTGAATAGTAGAGGACCAGGAGGGGAAAATATTAGGTTATGAAAATCAGTTAATACTTTAAAAATATTGTTGTACTATATCATTTTTCTAACATTATTTATTGAATAATTTATCCATTTTTCTATTGGTTTGTGGTGCTTCCTCCATGATGCATCATCTTAGCTCGCATGGGTCTCTCCTAGCAATTATTAGGAATAAATCGTAATAAATCCTTGTGACCCCCCACAAACGAGTCCCTGGGAGAAGCAGCTCAATTACAGGTTATAACTTGGAACTTTTGTGCCCATTTGCTCTTCCAGATTAATAACTCAATTATTTCATTAAGCTCCCTGCCCTGCTCCCTAAAATTGTATAGGGTTTCTATTAAATTGTTAATAAAAAATTATACATTAATTTGGGAATAATTGATATAACCATCAAATTTCTTCTCTAGCATGTTATCTTTATTACCCCTTTCAGCAGTAAAGTAACTCCTATGAAATTGTAAATCAAATTTCCTATGCTGCCCCCCTTAGGTCATTCTTGTTTGAGAAGAATGCCATGGATTAATAGATTTAATTTTTAAATAAAATAATAAAACCACATCTCTTCTCCCCCACCTCAAATGTCATTCAGATGGCATTTTGAGAACAGTGACCTGGAGAGTGGACTCAGAGGCTGGTTGAGTGGTCCTTCTGACAGGGGGGCAAGTTGCCTCCAAGAATGTCAGCCTGGACAGGACTTTTACTCGAAACGGCCTTTCTCCAGCTCTCCGAGCTATGATACAGTGGGGGGCCAACTCCACGGAAGAGCTATGTACAGGACACAACGAGAGAATCCTAGGCATGGAGTAGAAAGACATAGGTTCATATCTCTTTATTTGTCTAGCGGTTCCCTTCTTCTGTACCTTAAGGGTAGGCAGGGGACCCAGGCTGAGCACAACCCCAGATCAGCCCCAGGACCTTTCCCTTCTCAGTCAGGAAGTATCAGCACTGTATATAAACCCAGAGATGTTAGTGGCCACATCTCCTCCCATGTGGAGAAGATTTAGAGAGTGACAGAGTTGGGGAGGAGCCCCAGTGTCATCGAATTCTTAGTCTCTGCCTCAAGTTTCCCAGAACTACCCTGCTTCCTAAGGCTCGTCTTGTGATCCTATGAGTTACCCCAACAGCCTTCCAACAAATACACCTACTTATTTTGACTAAGATAATTTGAGTTGGGTGGCCTCCATTGGGACCAAAATCGGCCCAACTTATTTAATAATCACCCTTTTGGACCACTGTGAAAACTGCATGAAGGAATATGTGTGAAATTCTCATATGGTACTAAGCAATGCTCGATAAATCTACTGAACTCAGCTGAACTGATCATGATAATTTAAAATTACTTTTACATTTATGATAGTTCAGGACTTCAAGATTGATGGAAATTTTTACTATGACCACTGGGCTTATTTCACACTTTTAAAGGTATAAAATAGAAATAACTTGAATTCCCTCCAAATTTAAAGATGCCCCAAAATATGGAAAATTGGTGAAATTTCCAGTTTATCATGAAAGTAACTTTCAGGTAGCTTCAGAGTTGTGTATTGTGGTAGCCTATATTATTTACTGCAGTTTATATTAAACAACAATTTATCATAGCGCTATGCTTCCTTTGAGATAGTTTTAATGGTTTTCATGTGAAATGTTTCCGCTTCTTCCAACTGTGCTTCAATTTTGCTCGTTTTATTTTTTTTACATTATTTTATTATAAATGACATCTGTTTCTTTTACTCATGCTCCACCTGATATCATGATAATTTACATCCAATTATTTAATTAGGTTGTCAATTAGATTGCTAGTGATGACTTCTATAGAGTTGTTCTATTCTGCAAAAATAATGTCAATATAACCAATTATTTTGTTTTGTTTTGTTTTGTTTTAGCCTTCATGCTGGAACATGTTTCCTTTATCTACCAAGAACACTGAACTCAAAGCTCTTGGTTCTGTATAATATCTAAAATTTGTTTTTCAGCACAACAGAGTCAATGTTAACTGCTAATGAAATTCTGATTTCTAGTCGTCATGACCAAAAATAAATAAATAAATAAAATCTAGCAAACAGGGATATCACGTGCATTTAATCTATAGCCATAACTCTAAATTTAATGTAGGCCTGACCTTTAATTAACTCTACTTTGAGAAATGTATGTTCAATGTCCCCTTCAGCTGCACGCTCCAACTCTGGTTTGTAAAGGTCGGGGGGCTGGTGGACTGTTGGGAAGTCAAGGGTTGGTTCTCCCACTGTGCCACCGAAATGAGACTAATAGTGAAGTATGGGGCTTAAAGTGAGACCACCTAAGAAATTCTTTATTTCCATAGACCAAGGCACGGGGGCTGCTTTGGTGCTTTCAGAAATAATCCTCGGGTTTGTTTTCCCACTCAAAGACTAACCTTAATTTACTAATAGATTCTATGCCACATTTTACTTATTATTCAGTTGTTTAGAACTTTGAATAGTTTTGAACAGATACAATGTTATATATTGTGTCAGGGTTCACAGCCTAGGCCTTTTCTCATCACCCCTCAAGAGAAGACCTATGTCATCAATTAAAACACCAGAAATTTGGTACATACATAATTTTAAAACAGAATAAATTTTTTTAAAATGCATAAATATAAAAAAACCCTTCAACTTAGAAATCATTCCTTTTTCTTAATTTGAATGCTGAGGTTTGTAGAAAAGAGGATTAACTAGAGAAGATGAAGTCGTAGGCAAGCTGCAGTAAGCCTGGAGGACGTGTTGTGCATTTTGAAGGATTTTCAAAGTTGGTGGTTCTTTATTCTAAACCACCCCCCCGCCAAATGCATACCTCAGTCTAATAATAAGGAAACATCAGACAAGCCCTATTGAAAATATTCTACAAAATAACTGATCAGTACTTTTTGAAAGTGTCAAGGTCATGAAAAGCAAGGACCATCTGAGGACTTGTCATAGACTAAGGGCAACTAAGGAGATGCAGCAGACAGAGTTTAAGGTGGCCCCGATGGCTCCTCCTTCTGATGTGTATACCTTTGTGTAATCCCCTCCACTTGAGCGTGGGACAGAACCTGTGGCTTGTTTCTAACCAACGAAATGAGGTAAAAGTGATAGGAGGTCTGTGATTCTGTGTCCATGTGATTACACAAGAATGTAGCCTCTGCCTTGCAATAGAGTCTTTCTACTTTTTTGGCTTTGAAGACAACCCCAAAGAGACTAATTAATTCTCCTAACAACCTGAGGGAGCTTAGAAGAAGATCCTTTCCCAACTGAACCTCCAGATGGGGACCCAGGAGACACCTTCATTGCAGCCTGTGAGACCCAAAGCAGAGGACCCAGCGTCATGACTGCAATGAAACTCCAGTGAGATAATAAACATGTGTTGTTTTGAGTCTCTAATTCTGTGGTAATTTGTATGCAGCACAGAACAACACTAACACAGTGATGACAACTAAACGAATTGTGGGATCCTTGACTGGAGCATGTAACACAAAAAGGACATTAGTCTAAAAACTAATGAAATCCTAGTAAAGTCAATAGTTTCTTAGCTTTGACAGCTGTACCATAGTTCTATAAGATAGTAACATTATGGGAAGCTGGGTGAGGGTGTACGGGAACTACCCGTACTACTTCTGTAATTTTTCTGTAATTCTAAATTTATTTCAAAATTAAAAAAAATAAATAAAATGTATCACTAGCAATATTCCATGCTATCGCAGTCTTGGGAAGGGTCCTATTTTATTTTACTGGAGCCTACGAGGAAAAGAAGAGGTAGAAAGAGGAAAAAGAAGGAAAAAGGATGATTAAAAAGCATATGTCCATTTTTTGATGAAAAGATATTATGAGTCAGAACTAACTGTGCTGTGAGCGGTGAGAGAACCTAAGGACCGCCCGGAGCTTTGCCGGTCCTCACCTGAGGGCAGCAGAAGGGACAGTGTGGAAGCTGTAGGGCTGCTGAGTCTGCACACCCAGAACTAGGTCTTTTCACCAGCCCGGCACAGATGGCTGTGACGCGGGCCAGACAACTGCTCCACATTTGGAGAAGGCAGAAATTTAAATGTGAGACAGAGAGTATTGGCAGCAGAAGCTGAAAAATGACGAACCCAGAAAAGCCATTTATCAGCTGTCATGAGGCAATGGAATCCACAAGTAAGCCGAGCTCTGAGGGAGAGAGGAGAAACATAGACACTATAGAAGCAGAGACCTGGAAAAACTGTGTCACGAGAAGGTTGGAGTTCTGGGAGCAAGGAGCAAAGGCATTTGGTGCTGGGCCAGTAGAGCTGCCGGGAGTCCTACCAGCGTGCCTTGCAAAGGAATCCAAGTCCCTTCCGATCAGATTAGAAAGGAGGCTCCTCAGATCAGAAACTCTGGTTTACCAGCAAGATGTCCTTTCACATCAACCGCACAAAACACAGTAAGCACCTCGGGAAGCTGTCTGCTCAATGTCATTGTCATTTCTGTGGCACTGCACCAGGGGACTTGGTTTGGTTCAGGTTTTCCTTAGGCTCTAGGCTGGGGCAGCTTGGGAAATAAGCCTTTGACTGTGGAACTCACCAAATTCCACTTGAAGACATGAGAGGAAGTTTGTGCAATAGTGCAATGGTTCATTTCTCTGAGGGCTGGTGCTCGTTGATGGTGCTTATCGATGGACTGAGCATCCTGGAGCCTCTCTGCCCACACTTTGCAGCACCAGTAAAACTTCAGAACTTCCTGCATCAGCACTCAGGAGTTTTCAACCAATTATTGTTGCCCTTAGCTTTCTACCGTGTCCTGTGCAGGCTTGGGAATGAATGGGGGTGAACTGAGACCTATGCCTTCAAGCAGGAGGTCACAATTTACAAGTAATATCAAATAGCCATACTTTCTCTGGTAAATTTCATAGAGGCAGTTGATTCTCACAGAATGTTTGCTTGATCTTTTGCCAAATCCTTCAATTGACAGCCAACTTATAGGTACAATTTAAACATGATTTGCCAAATGGGATTACATCTTAATCTGTTAACTCTTTTCCCAATAAATTTATTATCATTAGACCTGATATATGATCTACAGTGAAATTATTCAAGTTAGACATATAAAGTGAAGCCTCTTTCAGCTTCATCACTGCATATGCTGGAACTTCACTTGTTCATCAATGACACGAGCCACTTCTTTGCTGAATAATAGTTTTTAAAGAGCAGAAGAATATTTTTCCTCTCTGTCTCTGTCTCTGTTTCTCTTGGTGCTATTCACAATGTAGCAACTACAGACATGACTCATTTTAAAGTTTAATCTTAATTATTAACATTTACCGTCTTAAATCTAGACCAAAGACCAACAAAATATGGCCTAGTCCAAGCTAGGAATGGTTATTTTATTTTATTATTTTATTTTTTATCCTTACCTGAGAACATGCTTATTGATTTTAGAGAAGAGGGGGAGCAAGAGGGAGAGGGAGAGAAATATCAGTGTGAGAGAGAAACATCGATCGCTTGTTTCTCATATGAGCCCCAACCAGGGACCCTTTGTGGGTTTAAAAACCTATAACCCAGCTATGTGCCCTGACCAAGAATTGAACCCTCGACCCTTCAGTTTACAGGACAATGCTCCAACCAACTGAGCCACACTGGCCAGGTCTAGGAATGGTTTTTACATTTTTAAGTGGTTGAAAATATTCAAAGGAAGAATAATATTTCATGACATATGAAGATTACATGAAAGTCAAATTTTGGTATGTATAAATAGAGTTTTGATGGAACCCAGCCAGGGTTATTATGAACAAAAGACATTTCCATATTTTTAAATGATAGTATTTCAAACTTAGAGCATGAACAGCTGCCTCACCCTATGTTTGGTGTGGGCAAACCATACAGAATAAGCAGGGGAGTGTGAGAACTTGCAGGAGCTGTGATACTGACAACATTCCTTCCATCCTGAAGTATTACTGCCTTATAAAGTGCAAAGGGGGCTTTAACAAAATGCAATCCTGGGACTCCTAGCTAAATCAATTATTAAATGCTTTCCTTCCATACTCAGGACTCATTTCTCTGTTCATGCTGGTACATGAAATTTTTGCTTCTATTAAAATGAGTCAGCTCATTTCCAACTTGGTCAGCCAAGTTGGAAATTTTTTTCAGAAGAACTGATAATAGAATGCTAGTAAGTTGAACCTGTTTGTACTTGCATCATAAAAAAAGCACTATGTCTAGTAGGAGTTGTGAAATTATACAATATGTAAAACCTTGAGAAGTTACTCTAACCAGAAGCAATTATTCTAATTCATTTGTCACACTGCGAACCTGGCAATTTCAACTTACACCTGTGTAGTAGATTCACACAAGATACAAACTTCCTCAAAAATGGTGGAGACATGAGGGTGTCCCAAAGCTAATACTAGGTGCCCTTTTAAAGTAAGTTTGGAAAAAAAAATTATCTGTGGGATTCTGTAAACATTTCCCTGCCTAAAAAGCTATTCTCAAACTTGGTCCTGATTGCCCAGTCCATTCCTTAATCCACTTGGCCATGGGCACCTTTCTTCATATTAGCATTCAGTGAAAGCATTAGCTTAACCCATCCATGGCTTAACAATTGGGTTCTTTTACAAATACAAATTCCCAAGGTAGTGCAACAAAGCGAGGTTGAGTTGTTAAGATTAATTTGTTGTTTTAGGCCCAATGCCTAGTTGACCAAGTCATGACAATAAAGCTAATGCACGTCACACTTGACACTATTCTGCCTTACATATATCAACTTAACCTTCACAACAACCTATACAGCAGTTAATATTGCATGCTCATTACATAAAGGAAGAAATGAGGCGTAAACAGTTTAAGATCTAAGTAAATGGCAAAGCCAGGATCCAAACCCAGAGAGTCTGGTTCCACAGTTGATCCTTCTAACAGCTAGGCACATAACCCCTCCTGTGTCTGTGGATACAATATTTGTTTTAAAAAATGTACTAAATAGAATGGTGTTCATTAACCTGGAGTTTTTAGTAGCAAAGTCATTCTCCATAATTGAAAAGAGGAGCTTAAATGGTTTTAGAGACTATATCAAGTTTTTAAATTTTAATGCACTATTTTAATTTAAATTTTTAATGCAAATTTTAATTTAAATTTTTAATTTTAAATTTTGATTAAAACAATTTTAATCAAATTGTTTTATATATATTTTTAAATGCTTCCAATGACAAGAACTAACTCCCAGCTCCTGAACTATATTTCCAGACAAGACTTTGCTGTGGAAAGGCAGTTGTTTTTACTAGCCTTGTTCACACATATGTAGCTGGTGAACTTTAAAAACAACTTTTTTTCTTAAGTAGATTTAATGAGTTCATGACGATGTATTCATAATGTCAAGTTGCTTAGCAAACCCTTTATTGGAGATTATGTTATTGCAGGTATATCTTGAGTCCTGCCTGAAATTTCATATCAGTTGAGTCCAAAGGGAAGAGCTTGAATTCTATTAAAAACAAAGAAACAACAACAACAACAACAAAAGAAAATAGGTATTGGAGCATTTCATTGACCAGGTTTCTTTCCTTGCTAGTTTTCAGGGCATAGGAAATGGAATAAGCATTATTTTTAAAATAAAAAATAAACTCTCCTTCTCATTGAATGGCATAGAGTTCTTTAAGCAGATTCCTATATCTACCCCAAATCCTGAAAAATGGTAAAGGCTCAGCAACACAAGTCCTTTTTAGGTTTGTCATTGTCTGGGTTAGGAGAAGTGATACTGTCACTTACTTTTACTCCACAGCGAAAAGAATCTCAAACCTTCGTAACCTCCTTAGCTGATGTGGAAGGAGGGTCCGACGGAATGGGGATTTGCTGAGCCTGAGCCTGATGCAACCTTGTGGAGTCAGGGGGTTTGCACTGTGGTTTCGGCCCTGCCGTAGACAGAAGCAAGGCTTAGAACAATCTCTTCTTCCTTTCTGACTTTTTTTTTTTAAACTAGGAGGTTTTATTGAAATATAATTCACATACCATAAAATTCACCCATTCAAAGTGTACAGTTCAATAATCTTTACTGTATTCACAGAGTTCTGCTATACATCCTGCACCAAAATCAAATTTGGAATATTCTCATTACCCACCAAAAAAGCCCACACTCCTTGGCCATCACCCCAAAATACTCCCATCCTTCAAGCCCTGGCAACCACTGATCTACTTTCTATCTCTACAGACTTGCCTATTCTGGACATTTCATATGAATGGACTATTATAATAAGTGGTCTTTCGATTCTGGCTTCTTTCAGTTAGCATAATATTTCATGGTTCATCCATGTTGTAACATGCATCAGGACTTTATTTCTTTTTATGGACGATGATATTCTATTGTATGGAAATACCACATTTTCTTTATCTATTTTTGGTGGACATTTGGGTTGTCTCCAAGTTTTGGTTGTTGCAAATAGCATTGCTCGGAACATTCATGTGCGAGTTTTTGTATAGACATGTTTCCATTTCTCTTCTTGGGGATATACTAGAGGTAGAAGTGCTGGTAGAAGAGGTAGAATTAGCATATGAATGCTAATTCTATATTTAACAATTTGAGGAATTACCAGGCCATTTTCTGAAGTGGCTACCTTGTTTTACATTCCCACTAGCAATGCATGAAGGTTCCAATTTCTCTAAATCCTTGCTAACGCATGTTATTGTCCAGCTTTTTAAATTATCACCATCCTAGTGGGTGTGACGTGGTATCTCATTGTGGTTTTGCTTTGCATTTCCCTGATTGCTGATGATGTTGAACAACTTTTTATGTGCTTATTGGCTGTTTGTGTAACTTCTTTGGAGAATTTCTTATCCATCACTTTTCTAATCTGCTTAAGTTTCCACTTTCATGGGGAAAGGTATGGTATTGCAACAAGACACTCTTTCTCTGGCTTTGTTCACCTTCTTACCATATGTAACCTCTAGCAAATCATGAAAACGTCAGCCAGTGATTACTTGCATTATCAAAATATTGATTTTAATAGAGCTCAAGACTTCATTATTCAAGTACAGAGCTCAAAGTCCATTGCCAGTGGACTTCTCTTAGGTCTAATAGACTTACCTTATCTAAAGGCCCCATTGTAATTTTCAAGACATTATTCTTGAGCCTATTACTCAAGACAAGGTCCAGTCACAGAATATCAGAGGAAGCATTTCAAATAGAGAGATCAGTGAAATAGGATGGTTATATCATGTGACTCAGAGACTTTCAAATCCCAAATAGAGTAATAGGCCACCACAATTTGCTTGAGACAATCGTAATTTTAAAGGTGGAAATCCAAGGAAACCCTTTAGTTCTGGGTAAGCCCAGTTGGCTAGTCACCCCAGAGCTGTTCTCATTATCCTAGTTATATAGCAACAGAATTTTAAATGAAGATGCAATAAAGAGCAGAGCCTACATCTTTAGGCCTTGCCGGCCACATAGTTTTAAATCCTGGCCCTTCCACTTATTTATTGGCTTGTGAATTTTGGTATGCTACTTTACCTCTGTGAGCCTTTGGGAAGTTCAGATGAGATACAGAGGGCTCATATCCAACATGGTTTATGTTCAAACACATTAAGGGTACAATTCATATCTAGTCAACAGCAACCTTGAAAACCCTTCAGATGCAAAACCAAGTACAGTTCCAGTACATGGTTTGTGGTGGTCAGCATTGAAGATCATTTTACCAGGTTATTCAATTTTTCATTAATTATTCTTAATGAATTGCTCACTTTCTTCTATCACCCCTCTTATACATGCCACCAGGAACAATGGTGTCACTTTTTGGATCAAACCGTTGTAGTCACTCATAGTTTTCCCAAAGTTTTCAATTGGCATGGGCTGCTGGTTTCAGGCACTACTGTGCCTCCTGGCACTTCTGGGTGCATGCTCACCTGGTAGTCTAGTGGGCCATTCCTCGCATTATTTGCATTCTCTTTTTCTAAGGACACATGATAGGATTCTTGCAAGGTAAATGCGTGTAGGATGTGACTCCACTGTGAAGAAGTCAAAGCCCCTAAAATCTTTTTGTGTTTGAGGTAGCATTCCCAAGTGTCCCCTCCCAAGAGAACAACAGCATGTTGAGGGTTCAGAGCCCGGTTCAGAACTCTGGAAAAGGTCCCATTTTGATGACTTTTTCACAGCCACTGTTCCGGAAGTCTGCCCAGCTCTGCCCCACCAGGCCTATCATTCCACACATGAATTATGATTGGCATGCTGGAGGTCAGCTGGTTGCCTGAGAGAGCAGTTCAGTTCCATCTGATTGGATCTAAAATGTCAGTGTCTGCTCTGGGGAACAGCAGGGTTCCAGAACTTAAGGTTGGTAATGACTTAAGGAAAGAACATTATACCCCTCTCGTATCATCCAACAGGACTAGGTAGCAATAGAGTGTAGGGACAGAGGCACCATTTGCTGGGAAAACTTAGGGCATTCAGTACTTTACAAAGTGGTCCTTGCCAATGCCATTACTCCAAATTTAAAAAAAAATTTTATTTACTCTTTAGGATGTTCCCCAGTGACGCTTCTTAATAAAAGGCAAAAACTTTGTGTCAGCTGAGTCAGAAATCCCTTACTGGGGTGGTAGCAAAAAAACTGTAAAATTTAAATGCCCATCAGTAAAGGAGTGGCTAAGAAAATAATGGTATATCCCTATATTATAACACTATTCAGTCAATAAAAAGAATAGAGTGCAGGTATTTATTCTAATATGAAACTCCTGAGACATATTAAATGAAAAAGAAAAAAACAAGGAGCATTACAAGAACATAAATCTTACCATTTGTAAAAAGTGGGGAAAGGAGCGATGGCGATAAATACACACAGAGGGACTTGTACTTATATCTGTACTGCGTATCTATTAGCAGTAGCTGCCCCTGTGAAGGGGATTTGGAATAGAATGAACACTTGCTTTTCACTCTATGTCCCTTTGTGGTTTGAATTTTTTTCACACATGCTTGTATTAAACTTAAAACAATATGAAATTTCAGTCACTATGAAACTAAAAACAAACCAAAAACCCAACAAACAAACACATGAACAAACCACCCCTACCAGTGTCTTACCTGTATTAAAGCAAAGGGGTAATAGGATTCCTTGCTATTTGTCTTTCCCTTCCCTTCCCTTCCCTTCCCTTCCCTTCCCTTCCCTTCCCTTCCCTTCCCTTCCCTTCTCTTCTCTTTTCTTGCAAAAGAGCTTTGCAATCATTGAGTAAAGCAATCCATATTTGAGTTGGACTATTTCCCACATACTAGTGAAATAAATGTTTTAATAGTCTTTCAAAGACAGAGTACAAAATCAGTTAATGACAGTGCCTAGATTGGAACTTAGAATTACAACGGCCATGCTCATTTTATATTATCCAATAGAAATTTTCACTTGACTCTAAGAAAATGAATATGTAATAAAGGCTGAAGAGGAAAATAACTTCATAAAAACAGTGTCAAATTTCTATGAGTCTGTAAGGTTGAGCCAATTATTTGAAAAACTGTGGGATCCAGAATTTACAGTCAGAGAAAACATGAGTCAGGATTATACCTGGGTGGTCAGAATTGGGTGAGATTTAAGATTTTCTGTGGGGGAAAAATTGGCAGTTGACATTGATCCTTCATCCGGTCTACAAGCTTTAGTGAGTCCTTACTCCGTTGATGGCAGGCACGGTGCAAGGTGTGGGGGTGCAAATGGAAGCACAGTTGTCATTTTTCCTTGCCCAGAGCCCATTTTCCCCTTTCCCGGTAACAGCTTGACTTTCCTTTGGGAAAGTGCTCATTCTCTACCCTTGGTTCATTTGGTTCCTTCAGGACAGGCTAGCCTTGCACATGGTCCTCCAGGACCATCACCAAGCACAGGTACTGGAGGGGTACTTTGTATATTTTAAGTTCCTGGCCACAGTGCTGTGCATGCGATGCAAGGAAAAGCAACCTGGGACTCCCATGGAAATATGAAGAAGACAAAGATTTCCCTAAATGGAGGCCAAAGCTGTGAGAAGGTAAGGCTGTCAGTCATCGCCAAGGAGGCCAACAGAAACAAAGTGGGGCTGAAAGGGACAGCTTCTGGGTGCCATTATCTGAATACTAGATTCAGCTGCATTGGAAATAGGTCTACCCTTGGACTCTTTAAGTGCTAGGAACTAGTAATAATTTCTTTTTCTTTTTTTGCTTAAGTCAGCTTGAGTAATATATTTGTTGCATGAAACTGAAATGCTCCTGACAAATAGATGAGATAAAAGATTGTTCCTTCCTCTAAGGTGCTACAGTCCTTGGGGAGAGGCAGACACAAAACTGAGCATTAGTTACCTTATACTGGGTGCTGGGACAAGGTATGTACCTGGCGTGGTGGGAACAGCAAAGGCACAGATAATGTGCTAAGACATTTTAGAGTTGTAAAGAATTCTCGAGTTTATCTGAATTAATCCTCTCATTGAAATGTAAACTGAAGCCCAGACTCATCTAAGAGATACAAAGTGGCTAAGAATATTTCTGAACTGTATTCTACCCCTCTAGTGTGCAAATAACTTTAAAAATTTTTTCCTTAGAACCAAAGATTATACATATTAATTGCAGGAAATTTAGAAAATATAAGGAAGGCCAAAGTTAGAAAAGAGGAGGACCCCCCAAGTGAAATTTATTTATAAAAAATTGTGTATTTATTCTTACATGTTTAAACTTCAATCACCTTCAAAGTACTCTCTGTTTGATGCAATACACCTATAGAGATGTTTTTCCCACTGCTCAAAATAGTTTGTGAACTCACTGATTTTGATGCCTTTTAGCACTTCTGCCATTTTTTGTTTCACCTCTTCCACATCAGCAAAACGTTTCCCACTGAGGACTTTTTTTCATCTAGGGAAACAAACAAAAAAAAACTGTCTCTTGGGTGAACAGGGAGGGTGTAGTGGGGGATCATGCCATTTTTGATAAAAAACTGCTGAGCACTCAGAGTGGTAAGGGCAAATGCGCTCATAAATTGCCCAATGTGGAATGGACCAACATGTTGGGTCTTAAAAAAAATTCACTGAAGCCAAACTCAGCCTCTCACAACAATGCTAGCTAGTCCACTGATACAGATGGGTTTCTAGAACACTCACCTAACAGGAAAAGCCTATACTACAAGGAGCCCATCCTCCAGAAGATAATTTCAGTTTGGGGGGTCCCTCCTTGTATAAGAAAGGTCAAAGAATAAAATAAGAGTCTCCCATAATGGTCACTCATCAAAACACTAATCAGACCATGCCATGTCCTTGTCCAAACTTTTTCAGGGCTCCCTACTGCTTCCTGACTACAATTCTTTATGTAGGTATTCAAATACCTTAAGATATGAGTCCTAAGCCATATTTCAAATGTTATCTCCCTCTATTCCCCCATCCCAAAGCATCTAATGCTGTAGGTGTGTCCACCCTTGACTGAGGGAACCCCTACATGAGTTATTCTATGCTCTCACTCACATCGTTCTCATTTTCAAGGATGATATTCTCCCCCATCTCTACCTGTTGAAACCACTTTTCAAGGCTCAACTGCCACTCCTTCCGCAAAGCTTTCTGAGCTTATCTCAGCAAATCTCTCTGTTTAAGGTTATGGTTGACTGCGAGGTGCCAGATGCCCCGTGGGCTCCTTGAAGGCAGTAACACGTCTCATGCTCGCTTCGGCAGCACATACACTAAAACTGGAATGATACAGAGAAGATGAGCATGGCCCCTGTGCAAGGATGACATGCAAATTCGTGAAGCCGAAACGTCCCACCGAGCTTCCTCTCATCAACCACTCCGTGCCTTGCACATGTACATCACCCATTAAATATTTGTGTGATAGTATTTTTCATGCATTAAACTTATGTGAAATGGCACATTTACTAATCTAGCTGGACTGTGTTTAATTGAGTTAGCATCCTTCATTGTGTTCCTATACAGTGGTCCCCCCATATCTATAATCTCACTTTCTGCGGTTTCAGTTACCCACGGTCAGCTGGAGTACAAAAATATTAAATGGAAAATTTCAGAAATAAACAATTCATAAGTTTTAAATTACATGCTGTTCTGAGGAGTGTGTGTCAAGTGCAATCCTTTCCTTAACAAAACTCCACGAAATGAAGCTCTAGTGTACAACTGGCAAAACAATTTTGGAAAGCGCGTTAGAACAGCTTGACTTGGTGTTGGGACCTCAGGATGAGACGAACCAAGAGAGCCTTGTCCAACTGTTAAACTGCTTTTTATGCACTTCACTCTGCCAGAGGCAGCTGAAGAATGTCACTCAGTGTGTTTCTTTACACACTGTGGATACTTAGTATGAGGTTAACATCCAATACTTGCCAATAAATAAATCTCCACTACCAAAAAAACAAAACAAAACACATGAAAAAAACCTAAACTCCACTACATCTCCTAGCCTGTCTCACAATGTTTAATGTGCAGAATATTCAGGATGTGTGGGTTTTAAAAAAAATGAGAGCTGTCATTTAAAACTGTTCTAAAGAGTGTCCATCTGCATCTCAATGAGAAGCCCAAGAACCTCTCTCATGGGTCCCTGTGCTCACCACCTGTTGTTGCTCAGGCTTCGAGCCGGATGCTGGGACATGCAGAAGAATCACACCCATCACTGGCCCCGTGGCACTGCCAGTGCTGTGGAAAAGACAAACCTCTAAAATAAATACCTTAATTCTGTGTAATCAGTGAATTCTGTGTGTCACATGGAGATAAGAGAAACGAAAGCTGGGGCAGTCTGGGGCTGAGCAAATAGAATCGACTTCACAGACTTCATAAGGCGTGTGACATGTGAGCTGGATTTGGCCAGATAAGTGAGACTTTGAACGTGGACAGGGGACAAAGGGCAGCCCAGGCAGATGGAGAAGTATGTACAGAGGCACAGCAGCATGAAAAAACCTGCTCGGTATAGAGAATCACAAGTGTTTCAGGGGATTACCACGGAAACATAAAGTGGGTGGTAGGGGAGAAGCAGGGGCTGAGGATGGTGGGAAAGGAAGGGCTGAGGTTACAAAAGGTGCAGCTAGTCATGTGGGCCAGGGGCTCAGCCCTGCTCCAACAGCGATGGGGAGCCAGTGGAAGGTCTTAAGCCATTAGTAGCACAGCCAGATTTGTACTTTAAAATGCCTCTGTGTGGGAGAGTAACCGTCGCTGTTGGATAGTTTTGAACTGACTTTCTAGATCCACGCTCTTCCTGTTCCGTGCCCGGGCGCTGACCTTGGCAGACAGCATCCACGGACTTCCTTTCCGCCAGCCTGCTTGCACTTGCAGGCTCTGGCCGGGAACCAAAGGGCAGGAGGAGCAGTTAGGTACAGTGTTACTCAGGGTTCTCCTACCAGAGAGGCAGAACCAATAGGATAGTGTGTTTATGCGGTTATATACATATATGTATGCATGTATTTAATTATATATGTATATAGTTCTATATATGTACATATATGTATATATGTATGAGAAAGAGAGAGAGAGAGATTTTAAGGAATAGCCTTATGTAATTGTGGGACTGACAAGTTCAAAATCTGCAGGACAGGTCAGCAGGCGAGAGACCAAGGGAGAGTTGTTGCAACCTTGAGTCCAAAGGTAGTCTCGAGGCAGAATTCCTTCCTCCTCAGGAGACCTCAGTCTTTGTTCCTATTAAGGTCTTCAACTGATTGGATAAAGCCTACCCTCATTATGGAGGGTAAACTGCTTCACTTAAAGTTCACTGATTTAAATGTTCATGACATCTAAAAAGCACCTTCATAGCAACATTGAGACTGCTGTTTGACCAAAAGCTGGATACTATGGCCTACACAAGTTGACCTATAAAATTAACCATGACAGGTACTTATCGTCTTCACTCCCTCACTGCCAGGCTGTGAGCTGGTACTGGTTGCCATCCTTCCTGTTGTCTGGCATTGACCTTCAGCTACAGCTCTCTCCTTGACTTTAGACACAGGAGTAGTGCCAGCATCCTGTCATTGCCAGTCCTCGATTCTCTTAACCCTGTCCACAACTATGCAAATAATCCCTTCATTAGACTCTTCTCAATGACACCACTTCATTATTGTATTTCTTTGCTGTTAGGATTCTGACAGTGACTCTGTATCATCATAAGGTTCACAATCTTTAAAAAAAACAAAGAAAACAATGCATGTGTCAATCAGACACAAACTGTTGGTGGACGATAAGCCCCATAGGGTGTGAATCATTGTTTTTGTTCAATGACCTGTGTGGCCATTACAGAGTAGATGCTCAATAAATATTATTGAATGAATGAACAAATATATCTTCGGCTTTAGGAAAATAAACTTTAAAAGTTCATAGAGAAGACACATGTGAATCCTTGGCTAGAAGCCCCTAAAGAGAATAATATGTTTAACAAGGGTAGTATGTTCTAAAAATGAAAATACTAAAGGTAAAACTGTAAATAAATTCAATAAGAATAAAATCAATTTTCTTGACTGCTCTAAAGGAAAAAAAAAGTAGCTACATAGGTAGCTTTCTGATGAGAAAACATATTTGAAAGAACATGAATGACAGAAACCTAGAAAAGGCAAGATGTGTTGCTTAATTAAGGACAAATCCCAGACTGGCGTACCCTTATGTGAAAAGTACCAGGCAGACTATAACCCAGATTGCATGGAAATACTAAAGCAGACAGAAGGACCAGGTCAGCACAATGCTGGAACAAGAGAGAGAAGAAGGGAGGGCTAAAGGGTGGGGTGGTGGTAACAAAATCACCCAAGTACCATTTTGCAGTTCTATTTCCAACAAGCCATCAAATGACATGAGAAGAGTATTCACTATAAAGAGGGGAACAATGCTCCAGGTGCTCAGGAAAACAGAGGCCACTTGGCTGTTTAAAGGAACTCATTCTCTCACCTTCAGACAACCTCCAAACCAAGGCTAAAAGAAATGGCAGATGTGATTTCAGAGATGTTGTTGGTCATCTATTTCCCCTCAGGGGTCCTCGAATACTGTCCCTCTGACTGGAAGAGTATATGGGCCTTGTTAACTACCTGACCTTACCAATCCCTCAGCAGAGATCACATCTCCCCTGGAAAGTCTTTCCAAATCCTTAAGACTACTTGGTGCCTTCCCACCTGCTCTCCCATGTGGTCCTTCTCTGAATGGCCCCCTATGGGGAATCATGCTGAAACATGGAAAAACAATGCCACAGGCTCCATTACCTGCCTCCATGAAAGCCAAATTTGTGAGACAGGTGCTGGTGAGAAGAAAAGTGGTTTTATTTCAGATGCCAGCAACCTGAGAAGACAGCAGTCTCATGCCTCAAAAACCATCTTAATGATTCATGTAGGCAGAGGTTTTTATAAGGAAGGAGAGGGAAAGCAGGAATGAGAGAGGGTTGAAAAGTTCTCTATGTACAGGCTAGCAGAATCAATTCTGATAAGGACCTTGAAGCTGGTCTGGTGTGCATCATCCTGGTTTTTGTGATCCTAGTTTTACATCATCCTGGTTTTGTGGTTGAAGGTCAGCAAATCTCCTGGAGCTGGAATGACTGAAGGTCAGAGTCTGTATCTTTTGAAGTTAGTTCCTAGGATTCTTATACAAACATGCAGTTTATCTAAAAGATCCATATTAGTCAGAGGCAGCATTTATAGAAACAATGTCAAAAGAATGGAGGGTGCTGGTTATAACTTCCCATAGTTACAATACCATTCATCACTGCCCTCCAGACACAGTTGGTTTCAGGTTATAATCTTCCTGAGGGCAGAGACAGAGTCTTTTTCAATGGTCTCCCCAGTGCTCAGCTCAGTGCTAGCACATGGTAGTAATAATAGTGTTGACCATATAATTATACCTAAGACACAGACACACCTCATTTTATTGCTTTTGCTTGACTGCACTTCACAGATGTTGCTTTTTTTTTTTTACAGATTACAAGGCAAGAGCCTCTATCACCAAAAAGATTATAATTGCTTTATTGGGATATTCGCTTTACTGTGTTGGTCTAGAACCAAACCCACAATATCTGTAAGGTATGTCTGTACTGTATTATGTTCCTAAGGCTGTTGTAACAGTACCACAGATTCGTGCCTTAAAACAACAGAAATTTATTCTCACAGTTCTGAAGGTTAAATGTCTGGAATCAAGGTGTCAGGGTGGCCATGTTCAATGTGAAACCTATAAGGGAATCCTTTGTGGTCTCTTCCTAGGTTTTGGTCATGGTGGCTGTTGAACCTTGGTATTCTTTGGCTTGCAGCTACGTAACTGCAATATCTGCCTCTCCTATCACATGACATTTTCCTGTGTCTTCACATGTGTCTTCACATGGCATTTTCCTGTTCTTATAAGGACATTAGTCATACTGGGTTAGGGCCCACCCTAAAGACCTCATCTTAGCTGGTTCACATCTGCAAAGACCCTATTTACAAATAAGGTCACACTTGTAGGTACCAAGGATTAGGACTTCAGTATATCTTTTTGGGGGACACAATTCAAACCAAAACAGATGCACTGAGAGTTTACAGTGATCAGGATTGTTCTCAGTGTTCCACATGTATTAACTCATTTAATCCTTATAACACCCTTGTGCGTTAGGCATGATAACCATGCTCATTGGATAGACAGAGGAATTGAGGTAGAGGGTGATAAAATAATTTGCCACAGTAAATTTCAAATAAACACAGAAGACAGGCCTTCTCCTTTCCTTTTTCCCTATACCTCTCTCTCTTTCTTTCAACTTTTCCTTGAGTAATTGGAGAGCTAATTGTGGGAATGGCTTAGATAGCACTCCCCAAACTTTAATATGCCT
Organism: Mormoops blainvillei; assembly: GCA_004026545.1. NCBI lineage: Eukaryota > Metazoa > Chordata > Mammalia > Chiroptera > Mormoopidae > Mormoops > Mormoops blainvillei. Next base: position 175,172 of record PVJD01000366.1, on the reverse strand, counting down.
ACAGACCACTTGGTGATCTTATTCAAGTGTAGATTCTGGATTCAATAGTCTGAAGTAGGAGAGGAGATTATGCCCTTCCAACCAGTTCCTAGGAGCTCCCGATGCTGAGGATGTGCAGAGCTCACTTGGATTAGCAACAGCACCTGGTCCCCAGGTACTAGCCATAGCACAGTGACGTGGCATACTTTTTAAAATTACTAATTCTGGACTCCCAGCCAAGATGGAGGCACAAACAAATATACTTTGCCTCCTCACAGAGCCAAAAGAAAGACAAAAACAAATTTAAAAACAAAAACAACCAGAACCGCCAGAAAATCAAACTGTATGGAAGTCCAACAATGAAGGACTTAAAGAAGAAACATTCATTCAGATGAGTAGGAGGGGCAGAGACAGGCAGATGGGCTGGAGAGGATGCACAGCAAGGCGGTGGCTGGCAGATTGCGCAGTCCCACATTTGTGTGAGGATAAACTGGGAGGAACAAATGGGAAGCGAGACAGACCGCGAACCCCGGGTTCCAGCATGGGGAAAAGAAAGCCTCAAAACCTCTGGCTGTGAGAACCTATGGGGGCTGTGGCAGTGGCAGAAATACTCAGCCTGACAGGAGAGTTTGTTACAGAGGCCCACAGGCTCTCAGAATGTACACAAACCCACCCGCCCGGGAATCAGCACCAGAAGGGCCCAATTTGCTTGTGGATAGCGGGGGAAGTGACTGAAAGTAGGCAAGAGCTAAGCAAGTGGTTTGTTCCCTCTCTGACCCCTCCCCCATGTACAGAACCACAACGCAGAGATGTGGGTTGCCCCACCCTGGTGAACATCTAAGGCTTATATGTTGCCTCTTACAACATATAACAGGACCACCCAGACAAAGAAATATGACCCAAATGAAAGAACAGATCAAAACTCCAGAAAAAATACAACTAAGCAATGAAGAAATAGCCAACCTATCAGATGCAGAGTTCAAAACACCAGTAATCAGGATGCTCACAGAAATGGTTGAGTATGGTCACAAAATGGAGGAAAAAGTGAAGGCTATGCAAAGTGAAATAAAGAAAAATATACAGGGAACTAACAGTGAAGGAAAGGAAACCGGGACGCAAATCAGCAATTTGGAACAGAAGGAAGAAATAAACATTCAACCACAACAGAATGAAGAAATAAGAATTCAAAAAAATGGGGAGAGGCTTAGGAACCTCTGGGACAACTTTAAATGTTCCAACATCCGAATCATGGGGGTGCCAGAAGGAGAAGAAGAAGAGCAAGACATCGAAAACTTATTTGAAAAAATAACGAAGAAGAACTTTCCCAATGTGGCAAAGGAAATAGACTTCCAGGAAGTCCAGGAAGCGCAGAGGGTTCCAAAGAATAGGATCAAAGGAGAAATACACCAAGACACATCATAATTAAATTACCCAAGGTGAAAGATAAAGAGAGAATTTTAAAAGCAGCAAGAGAAAAGGAGACAGTTACCTACAAAGGAGTTCCCATAAGACTATCAGCTGATTTCTCAAAAGAAACCTTATAGGCAAGAAGGGGCTGGAAAGAAGCATTCAAAGTCGTAAAAGAAAAGGACCTACATCTAAGAATATTCTATTTGGCAAAGCTATCATTTAGAATGGAAGGGCAGATAAAATGTTTCCCAGACAAGGTAAAGCTAAAGGAGTTCATCATCACTAAGCCCTTATTATATGCAACGTTAAAGGGACTGATCTAAGAAAAAGGGGAAAATCAAAACTATGAACAGTAAAATGACAACAAACTCATAACTATCAACAACTGAACCTAAAAGACAAAAGCAAAAGCAAACTAAGCAAACAACTAGAACAGGAACAGAATCACAGAAATGAGATCACGTGGAGGGTTATCAGCGGAAAGGGGTGGGGAGAGAACGGGGAAAAGGTACAGGGAATAAGAAGCGTAATCAGTAGGCACAACATAGACAGGGGGAGGTTAAGAATGGTATAGGAAATGGAGAAGCCAAAGAACTTATATGTTTATCCCATGGACATGAACGAAGGGGGGTGGGAATGCTGGTGGGGGGTAGTGCAGGGTGGAGGGGAATAAAGGGGAGAAAAGAAATGGAACAACTGTAATAGCATAATCAATAAAATATACTTAAAAAATAAAATTACTAATTCTCAGCACTCACTTAGAAACTATTGACCCAGAGTCTCTAGGGTGGGGCCTTGGAATCTATATTTTAAGGGAGGTGATTCTGAAGGGTACCCCAATCTGCAAATTTCTGGTCTAGACAAACTACATGCTGATATGAATTGGCCTGTTACAATACCTGATCTCATTGTAGCTAAGATCAAGACATCTGAGTTAAAGGATGGTAATTAGAACACTAAAAATGGTTGGATAACTATATCCAAAAATATATCAACCCAGAGGCTGTCCCCTAAAAGAGTTGTCTGACCTTGCCTTCCCTAGGCAAGATACATGTAAGTGACTTATATAAAAATCAGTAAAAGTATACTTATCAGTTTTTAGATGGTAAAAGGCTCGGTGGGAAAACTAGTAAGATTACTAAAAGAAAATCAAGATTTAATAGCTAAAAGCATAATAAGGTCAAGTCTTACAATCAAGTTTATCAAATGGATTATAGTAAAGGATGGAGAAAACTGTCTTGATGATGTTTTATGTAAAAAGAACCTAGAGAGTTTAGTTCATCACTAATTTAATATTAATCAACAATACAATGCAACTATGAAAACATCTCAAAAGCAATTTCAATCTCTGTTTCGATTCTTACAGAAAGACGTCCAGAATAGAGAGGGCGACAGCCTCGGGGTCCCCTGCCCGGTCAGAGCAGAGCCGGGGAGCGATGTTCACATTGGGGAGCGTGCCCTGTGGGAAAAGATCAGGCTGGCATCGGGTTTGTAAGTAATAGCCCCAAGGAGCATGGATGAAAAAAATGGATACTGCCTTGGGTTACAGAAGACAAAAGAATATTTGACCTCCCTCTAAAGGTACCTGGGAGCTTGTTGTCTGAAAGAGAAATGGCCTTGTTCTAAGTATCTTCAAAGAGGCAAAAGCAGGATCAATGGATGACAGCTGCAGGGAGGGAATATTTTAGTCAGCATATGCAGAAGAATTTTCTCAGGCTTGACCTGATTAATGGTGGAATGAGGGCCTTGATGAAAGATTCAGCTCCATGTTCCTCAAAATGTTCATGGAGCGGTGTCACGAAGAGGGTTCTTTTCACTGTGTGGAAGGCTGGGCGAGGTGACATGCTTCAGCTGAAAAGGGCTCATGACTTTGATAATATATAGACAAAGATGCATTCACATATTATTATGAGTTTGCCTCATGTCCCAAGAGGTATGATTTCCATTGACTCTTTCTCAAAAATAGAATAATTATGTCCAGATTTTGCATCCTTCTTTTAAGGTGATTTGATGCTGCTAAAAATAAGATTTTGACATAAGAAGAATATCCATAATTTTAGTCAATGTATTAATTATGCACCTATTATTAACAATACTTAATAATGATAATAGCTAACACATCTAGAGCTATGTTATCAGTCACTGGTTTTAGCACGTATTAGCTCACTTAACCTTAGCCACAACACAGTAACTATGTGATGGCATTCCCCTATTTTTTAGAGGAGGAAATTGAGCCACAAAGACATCAAATATCTCCCTAAGGTCACACAGCTAGAGAAGGGCAGAGCCAGGATTCAGACCCACACAGGCTGGCTCCGGGGTTGCTACTCTTAACCACTATACCAAACTACCTCTTTATGCTACATTATAAGATACAGTCTCAGGGCTGACTACCCATTAGGCACAATTCCTAAAGCCCCATGATACTTTTAGAGATCCAGCAAGATTTTAATTTCTTTCAAAATCTGAAGCAGAAAAAATGAACATAGGATTGAAGAAATATTTCACTCCATTTTGGTGGGAGAAGTCCCATGAAAGTCAATATGAGGCCCTGCCAGTCCTACTTGCAGGAATTTTCAAAACACATTTCTTGAAAAGGTGGCATTTTTCCCCCTTTCCTCCCCTACATCTTTCCATGTATAACCTCTGCCTTTTCAATAATAACCTGCCACCAAGTTCAGCTGGTGGCTGGTTACAAAAGCTGTGTTCCATCCACTTCTACCTGCCAGCTGGAGACACTGGCACTGACTGAAGCTAGGACACTTTACTGACACAGAGAAGTAACTCGCAATTCTTTTCTGAGCCGCTTCTGAAAGGCAAATGGCTACAATCACACTTTCAAAAGGTGGTATTTTAACTCCACCTTGTGATTAAGTGGATGCCCCTCTTTCTTTGAGGTGACATGAGGGGAAGGGGAGTGATGAAGAGGAAATTCCAGGCACAGGCAAGAACAAGATCAAAGGCATGGAAGCGGGGAGACAGGAGAAATATGAATCCAGCACGGGTGCGGGAGAAGATGAGTGTGGCAGGGCAGAAACGAATTTACTCAAACTCCTTGCTCAAACAACTGGATCTCTGGAGAGTAGTGGGGGAAGGTGGTTTGACTTAGTGCAAAAGGAGTGCAAAATCCACTTGGGTTGAAAAAAACAATCTTGTCCGGCAGCAAAAATATTTGCACAGACACGGATGCATGGAGCATTGGGGGTTACCAAAGGGAAAAAACAAACAAACTTCGGAACGCAACCAAACTGCTAGTCAAGAAAGTAACATTTGCCCTGGGCTGATAAGTAAAAAGGAGGCATGACTGCTTTTTTACAACACAGATGTAAAAAACATCCTGGGAATAGAAATAACACAGGCAAGGAAGGCTATCTTCTAGAAGAATTTGATCTGTTTAGTGTGTAAAAGATTCTGGAAAGAGGATTTGCAGATGTGAAAAATCCAAGAGCATACAACTGAAAGTCTGAAAGTTGTGTATTGGTTAACAGCTCAAAGTACTAGAAACAATGAGGGTTTCATAGCACAGAGATTCCAAGGGGAAAGAATGTGCTCAAAGAACAGCATAGGTAAATGTTTTTGAAGGAAACGTTTTCTTGGTAGTGTACTTGCTCTTATGCTAGGACAAAAAAAGGTCTCCACCTTGGCCCTGACCTTCAGGCCCTCATATTTGGAATCACATTCCTTGAAATTTTCTGTCTTTTTTTGTGGTAGGAATCGGACTGGAACTCACTTGGCTCTGATTCTGTCTTCTCCTCTGTGGCACGTTCTCTGACCTCCTGCCTAATGCCTTCGGTGACTCCCAGATGCCCCTAGGAGCTCTGGAACTAATATCTATGGGATCCTCCCAGGGGCCAGTGTGGCCTGGCTCTAGCTCTGGAAGGATGGCCCCAATTGCTTCTGTGTGGGCTCTTTCATGGGATCACCCTGGAACAAACCCACAACCGCCAGAATAGATATGGGTGACTAAAAAACCAAAGATTTTAATGGTTTTATTAAGACATAATTCACATGCAATGTAGTTCACCCACTTAGAGTGTGTAACAGTTTACCCAAAACGTATTTGCCCTGCATATTCCAGGACCATTCTTGCCTATGGATCAAAAACATTGAAATGAATGTGCAAATAGAGGCAAGAATTATGGTGTACTGCAATCAGTTATCTACAAATGAGAGTTGTTAAAACTTCAATATATTTTGAGTAGTGTCAGAAGCAGAGGTTTGAAGGAATAGTGAAGAAGAGCTATTGAAGCGGTACAGGCAAGAATGTCCCAGACCTGAAAGGGGGAAAATGAGTGTTCAAATGGAAAATTCCATGAAGCCCACAGCAGGATAAAATGAGAACACACTCTTAGATATATCATGTAAAATTCCAGAGCATCAGAGAAAAAGTGATTGTTCCAAAAGCTATCAGAGGGGGAAAATGTAATCTCTACAAGGAATGACGATGATGATGATGATAATTATAACTGAGTGACTATATACACTAACTGCTTTAAAACATTACTTCAATTAATGGATATAACACCCTGTGAGGAAGCTATTATCCTCATTTTACAGATGATAAAACTGAGTTAAAGAGGAAGTCAATGTGTCTAAGATTGTAAATCCAACAGGAGGCATAGGATTCAAAGTTAGGCCTGATTCTAAAACCTTTGCTTTGGTTGCTTATACAATACTTTCGGTGTCAAATCTAAAAAAACATTGCCTAATCCAAGGTCATGAAGCTTTATGTTTTAGACTTTCATTTATTTCACTGAGGTCTTTCATCCATTTTTATTTAATTTTTTATATGGTATGTGGTACAGTTTATTACATACATATTAAAAACAGTAACTAAAAATGAATCAAGGACCTGAATGAAAGAGCGAAAACTATAAAACTCTTTAAAGAAAACATAGTTTTAAAGCCTTATGACCTTGGATTATGCAATGTTTTTTGGATAGTACACCAAAAGCACAAGCAACCAAAAAATTATAATAAATAAATCGACTTCCTCAAACTAAAATCTTTGGTCTTGTAAAGGCCACCATCACAAAGTGGAAAGATAATCCACAGACAAAAAAGAAATTTGTAAATCACATACATTTGATAAGGGTCTAAGGTCCAGAATATATTAAAAATTCATAACCCAACAATAAAAAGATAACTCAGTTTAAAAATGGACAAAGCATTCTAATATACATTTCTCCAAAGAAGATATGCAAATGACCAATAGGCACATGAAAATGCACCCGACAACATTAGCGAATATGAAAATGTAAATCAAAACTGCTATGAGATCCCACTCACACTCGGATAGTTACAGCGAAAAGGCGGACAACAGCAAGCGCGGGTTAGGGTGTGGAGAAACTGGAACCCTCGTATCACTGCTGGCAGGATTTTAAAATGGCGCAGCCACTTTGGAAAATGGTCTGGCATTTCCTCAAGTGGTTAAACATAAAGTTAGATCTGGCAGTTCCACTCTTGGGTATACACCCAACAGAAATGAAAACAAATATCCATGTAAAAGCTTGTACACAAATGTGCATAGCAGCAATGCTCATCATAGCCAAAAAGTAGAAACAACCCAAATGTCCATCAACTGATGAGGAGTATGGACACGTGACGCAACATGGATGAACCTTGAAAGCGTTTTGCTAAGTGAAAGAAACCCGGCACAAATTCTATTTATGTGAAATGTCCAGAACAGGCAAATCTGTAAAGACAGAAAACAGACTGGTGCTTGCCAGGGACTAGGGGGCAGAGGAAATGCAGAGTGGCTAGAATGACTACTTATAAATATGGGTTTTCTTTCACAGGTGATGAAAATATTCTTAAGCAAGACAGTGATGGTTTTATAACCTTATGCATATACTAAAAAAAACCCTGAGTTGTATACTTATTTAAAGGGGTGAATTTCATGGTATGTAAGTTATATGTGAATTTTTAAAAGATTTAAAGAAGACAAGTAAGTGACAAATTAACTAGTCCTAAATTTAGTATTGTAGTGACACAGAGTCACAAATTATGTGGGGTTTTTTTGAAGAAGTATATTTGTGTTGTTCTAATTAGTAAAACTAGTGGTGTTTGTACCATGACTAAATGAAACAATTTAAAAATACTTTTAAAATAATTTAATCTTCGTTTTATCCTTTAAAATTTAATTCTGGCCTTTAAAAAATTATATATAAACTATTAGTACCGCAGTACAAGGATATTATTTCTAAATACCTAACTACTATGAGGACTGTCCAGAAAGGATCCAGGCACATAAATATGAAAAATAGGGGCATTCATTGAAGAAGAGACAAGATGCAGGAAATGCTGTACACAGGACAATGACACCTCAGTCCCCTTCAAAGTAGGCACCTTGGGGCCTCACACAGTTCTCCCAGTCACCATCAGCTGCCCTGTCATATTTTCCTGATCTCGTCGACAGCCTGAAATCTCTTCCCTTTCAAAGGTGATTTTAGTTTTGGGAAAAGCCAGAAGTCACAGGGCATCAAATCTAGGCTGTAGGGGACTGAGTCACCTGGGTGATCTGATGTTTCACCAAAAAGCTCTGTATGAGACGTGATGCACGAGCAGGTGCACTGTCTGAGGAAGCTGCCAATCACCAGTTGTCCATAGCTGTGGCCTTCTGTATCATCCGAATAGTTTCCATGGAGGAATGTTCAAGTTTAATGCAAAATCTGATGCGGATTTGTTGTTCTACTTGCTCAGTCATTTTGAATGCCATGGCCACACAGTACACATGTTCATTCAATGGTATCTACCACCCCCACCGACTAGTACAGTAAGGTCATCATTGTTCACACATGCACATTTCAGTCTACTCTTCTTGGCTGCCAGGTTACACTGATGTCATGCAAACCATTCCCATTATATTAACAACGGTTGGACTTTTTCTGGACAGACCCTGTATGCACATATTGGAAATTAATGCACAAGAGTTTTCATTGATGGGACACAATCAAAAAAGGTTAGAGAGTGCTGCTTTGATGTCTTGTCAGAGGACAGTTAGGAAAAAAACTCAGGAAAATTGATACAAGAAAATTAGCAAGAGGTACCGACATATGAAATTTTACTTTGTATTAAGAATACTGAAGTAATTTGTGTATATGATTAAAATAAAAACAAACCTGAGAGTCTCTACTGGAAAATTATCTGAAGTTACATACATGATTTATTAATTTTAACTAACTTAAAGTCTTCATTATGGGGCAGAAACCTGGTGTTAAGCAAATTTTCATTCTGTGTTACTCCACAGAAGAAGGTCCCACCTTATACACAGTGTACTAAAAATACATTCTTTGAAAACAGTAACATTACAGTTCTTTCTTCAGTCATGTCCTGAATGCTATTCTGGTGTTGGCACACTTTACCAATTTAGCTGGTACCACAGACGTTGTCTGGTCCAGCATCCAATTTCTTTTCCCAGCTTGCCCTGGAAAAAACAGTGGTGTTCTGTAGTCTGTGATCTGTCTCTTCGAATGCTTGCCTGAGCTCATTATCCAGAACACTCTATAAACACTCCTTCACAGCACTGAGTTTGTGAAGGAGCAGGATACTCCCTTCTCAAACTCAGAGTGACAAAGCAACATTGAATGATCTGTCTAGCTAGACTAGGATTTTACAGTTGCCAGGTTGCTATTGGTTTAATGAAAACACATGAGCAATGTGCTGGCCACAACCCTCTGTTCCTGAAACCCTGCTGTGACCATTTCTATAAAAGAAGCAAAAGCTAAGAGAACAGCCCACCCCTTGGCTGGCATATCTGCCGACTAGCTGTTCTTCAGGAAGTGCTTTCTGCTTTATAAGTGGTCACAAAGCTCAGAGGTTGCACCCACCTCCCCACAGTGCCAGCTAGTGGGCCTACGGATAGAACATCCTTCCTTACAGTTGGGTGACACTATGGGAATAACAGCTACATTACTGGGCTTGATTTCCTGGTCTCCCACTTACTGGCCTTGGGGGAGTCAGTCGACTTCTTTGATCCTTGGTGTTCTCTTCTGTAAAATGGAGATAACGAAAGTATTGCATATGGCTGCTGAGAGGTTGAAATAAGAGAAAATATCTAAAAAGAAGTACTCAGTGAATGTTAGATTTCTTTCTTTTTTTGAGTCTGGGATATAGGGTCTGGGGTGGCTCCTCTTTATTATCCCCCAAGTACTATGGCTGACACTGTTGGTGTTGCTTACCCAACACGTAGCCATAGACCCTTCCTCTTGGTAGGCGACCTGATTTTATTTGGGTGATGTTTGAGCTTGGCTTCTCCTGAAGGCAGAGCCTGAGACAAGACTAGTGTGCAGGTGTTTACTGGAAAGTTGTCCCCTGGGATCAGTCATGAGGGGCTGGGGAAGTGGGACAGAGAAGGAAAAATATTCAAATGAAAGGTCACTGCAGTGAATAGTGGAGTTGAATTCCACCAGGATCTCCTAAAAAGCACGCAGAATGCCCCTCGAAGGAAAGGATGCCAGAGCATTTCCCCACTGTTGATGGGGCACAATCAACAAAAGTTAGAGGCCAAAATTCCATCCTGCACTGGTTAAAGTTAAGGGTGTTAGCCCCCTACCCTTTCAAGCTATCCATGTCTGCCAGCTGATTGAACACGCCACTGTTACCTGCAGTTTCGGAGCATCTTCGGAGAGAGAGCAAGGTTGTGTCCTTGAAGCAAGAGGTTATGAGGGAGAACTGGGTCAAGGTCTACATTAACTGCTTTTCTGCGCAAACACCAAAGGGCGTATGGAAGGGAGCGTTGGGCGGCTGGGGGGCAGGGTTCGTGGAATGGGAGGCCATGGTGACTACTGCGGAGGATTTGGCAGTGGCATCCCGGGCGGAGGTTGCAGTTGGGGTCAGGGTGGGAGAGCTCTCAGAGGCAAGGCCCAGGATAAGGAGTGAACACCGTCACCAAGCTGGGCTGCCTGGTAAAAGACATCGAGATCAAGTCCCTGGAGGAGATCTTTCTCCTTGCCCATCAGGGAATCTGAAATCATTGACTTTTTCCTGGGGACTTCCCTGGAGGAGGAGGTCTTGAAGATTATGCCAGTCAAAAGCAGATAGTTACTGGCCAGAGGACCCAGCTCAAGGCATTTGTCGCCATCGGGGACTACAACGGACATGCCGGTCTGGGCGTTCAGTGCTCCAAGTCAGTAGCCACTGCCATCCGTGGCGCCACGATCCTGGCCAAACTATTGTCCCTGTGCAGCAAGGATACTGGAGGAACAAGATCGGCAAGCCCCACAGAGTCCCTTGCAAGGTGACTGGGCACTGTGACTCTGTGCTGATGTGCCTCGCTCCTGCCCCTGGGGCCCAAGAAGCTGCTGATAATGGCTGGTATCAACAACTGCTACACCTAGGCCAGGGGCTTCCCTACCACCCTGGGCAACTTCACCAAGGCCGCCTTCGATGCCCTCTCTAAGACCTACAGCTATCTCATCCCCGACCTCTGGAAAGAGACGGTGTGCACCAAGTCCTGCTATCAGATTTCACTGACTATCTTGTAAAGGCCCACACCAGAGTTTCTGAGCAGAGGACAGAGGCTCCAGCTGTGGTCAGTACATAATTTTATACAAGAAAAATAAAGTGAATTAAGCCTTTTAAAAAATAAAGGTCTATGTGAAACTGCCCACCCAAGCCAGGACTAACTAGATAATTTTCAGGACCCAGTGAAAAATAAAGAGGTAGGGTGTTCTTTTTTTATAAAAAATTATCAAAAATGCAAGACAGCAAGAGAAGAGCATTAAACCAAGCATATAAGGTATGTCCAGAAAAAGTCCAGCCTTCGTTAACATAAGGAGAACAGTTTGTCAAACGCTGATGTAACCTGGCAGCCAAGGAGAGTGGGCTGGAACGTGCATGTGTGAACCATGATGACCTCACTGACTAGTGGGTGGGGGTGGTAGATGCCATTGAATGAGCATGTGTACTGTGTGACCATCACATTCAAAATGACTGAGGGAGTAGAGCAATGAATTTGCATAAAATTTTGCATGAAGCTTGAACATTTCTCTGCGGAAACTATTTGGATGATTCAGAAGGCCCCAGCTATGGGCAACTGGTGATTGGCAGCTTCATCAGACAATGTGCCTACTCATGTATCACATTTCGTGCAGAGTTTTTTGGCAAAACATCAAATCACCCAGGTGACTCAGCCTCCCCACCCCACTACAGCCGAGATTTGGCACCCTGTGACTCCTGGCTTTTCCCAAAACTAAAATCACCTTTGAAAGGGAAGAGATTTCAGACTGTTGATGAGATTCGGGAAAATATGACGGGGAAGCTGAGGGCAACTGGGAGAACTGTGTGAGGTCCCAAGGTGCCTACTTTGAAGGGGACTGAGTGATCACTGTCCTATGTACAATGTTTCTTGTATTTTTTATCTTCTTCAATAAATGTCTCTATTTTTCATAGTACATGGCTGGACACCTTCTGGACAGACCTCTAGTACATGTATACACATACATACACACACACATAGCCTATTAGCCACTATTTCTGCTGCATGAATCAATGAATGCAAACTTCGAACCTAAAATTTAAAGGAAATGGACACCCGCAAAACAAACATCATTATTCAGCTGCCTATAAATGAAGTCCTTTACTTTCACACATTCTCTCACATTGAGGGCCTATGTAGTAGACTGCAAAACTGGCCCCAATTATCCTTTCTTCCAAGTATCCATGTGCTTTGCAATGTAACTTTGTAGCTCCTCATACAAAGAGTTGAAGTTTATTTCCAGATTCCCTTGAATATGGGTTGGCCTTATGATTTGCTATGGACAACGGAAAGTTAGAAAAGCAATGATACATGTTTCCCGAGCCTAGGCCCCAAGAGGTCTGCCTGCTTCTAGTCCGTCTCCTGGAATCCTGTGACTGCCATGAGAGCAAACCCAGGCTGACTTGCTGAGGGATGGGCCATATGAAGCAGAGCTGAATCCAATCCAGCCAGTACCACCCTAGACCAGTACTCTGCTGACCCCCAATCCTATGAATGAGCCCAGCCAAAAATCAGAAGAGCCACCTACAAACATACCACAGCTGACTGCAAATATATGAGTGAGTCCGGCCACAACCAGATGAACCATTCAGGTGATTAACAGACTCTTGAACAATAATTAATGGTCATTGTTTTAACCCACTGAGTTTTTGGATATTTGTTTTCTAGCCATAGTTAATTGACATAGCCTATAAAGCATAAGGCACTGGGCTAGAATTCAACAAATTATTATAATGTGCATAATGAATGCCTCCCACTATGCTCATACATGCTTGCTTATTGAGATTCTCATGGTAACCACACAGGTTGTTTATTTGTTCGTTCGTTTGTTTTTAAAATGTGGCCCCTTTCTGCCTCCAAATTTTAGGCAAAAAGCTTCATATGACTATACCTTCTAAATGCTAATTGCAAATGTTATTTTATACCAGAATGTTTATTTTTTACCGGCATTAGCCTGGTGCATCACACTGCCCAAATCAAAAGAAACTCTTTTTTTAAGCAAGATATTATGACAAGTTATTGCAGACTCTGAGCAGGGACTATTCTTACCATCTCTATCCCCTTTTTCCCTCTAGCACAGTGCCTGCCACACATCTAAAAATTCGAATTGAATATTTCAATCTTCCAGGGCAAACCTGGTGGTTCTAGTCAAAACGGGAGTAACCTCATGTTTGTGAGCCAAACCACAAAACACCCTAACCCAGTGTGCTCAGAAAGCTTGAGTCAGTTCTATGGTCACAACTGACCATAGAATTTTGGAAAATTCTAAAACAGGCTAACCATTTAGAGCCAATGTATAACAAGGGAACTTGTCACAAACAACTGGATTTCAATGAAGCATTCATTTCACAGACTGGAAGGAGAGATGTGGCCAATGAGTATGTTTAATTTTCAAAATACAATTTTGAAAAGCTGCATTCTAACTTGGTGCATAAGGCCAGGGGTTTGCATAGCAAGTGGTTCCCTTAAATAGATAAAAAGTGTAAATATATGTAACACATATCCATCATATTTACTGCACAAAATTTCTCTAACAAAATGTAATTCTGAAATATTATTAGTAACTTTAATTTTTGGTTCAAACAGAATCATAAGATGTTTTTGCTGATCCACTTGGCACAGAAGTTTTCCCTAAATACAATGGAATTCCACTTGTAAAATAGGTTTTCCAGTGAACAAATGTATTTTGATAGTGGTTCTGGTAATAATGTAAAGCAAAGTCTGGGATTCCTAGTAAATTTATTTTCTCTGCTATGATATATTGACAGAACCATTCTTCCAAAAGGCACATAGGAAAACCAAAATATTTAAGGCTGTCATTTAATATTGCCGATTTATCATAAACAAAATGCATTACTCTTTTAGAGAGATGCAGGAGATAAGTTACTGAAATAGTACATAATCTAAGACACTCATAGGAAACTAAACAGTTCAGTGGTTTTCTATCTTGTTCCATGGTATTTCCAATTCGTCAGACAAAATTTTAATTTGTCAATGATTATTTCAAAATGTCCTATCTCTGCCAGAAGAAGCAAATCAAACAGTAAGAAAAACAAACTTTATAGAGGAAAATACCAACTGGGAACACAGGAAAAAATTGGGAAATAGAATTAGCAATGATGAAATTATGAAAGCGACAGTTCATATTACTTTTGTGAAGTTGCCCTGTAATAGGACTCTTCCGTATTAGTGGGCCTCAGTGTTCACTACACCTAACCAAAACCAGTTGGTTCATGTTTTTTTGTTCCAAATTGAGCAACAATAAGCAAAACTAGAGGCTTCTCTAAGTAGCCTTAAGAAACTCCAATTCCTTAGCCTCCCAGCAGAGCTCAGATTTCAAAGTAGAATTATTAAGGGGGAAAAAACGAAATCTCCTCCAAAGCCAAATTACAACTTTACCTGATTATCAATCTCAGATTTCAAATGTTAAAGACACAGTTTACTCTTACACCTTGTAACTTGTTTTGTGCAGCTGTTTAAACTTCAGACTATAAACTTGTGGGTGCCAAGAGTCCTGGCTCTTGTGATTTTATATGTTTGTTGTCTTAGTTTGCCTTGTCATAATATTCCATCTATTTTATCATAACAAGCAGTCCTTGTTTTATTTGTCTTTGGGTTTTGTATCAAGGATTGATGGGGAGAAAAAGGAAAACAACTTCCTACTTCTTCCCTGGAGGAATAAAATTTCTTGCAACTACTTCCAAGTGGGTCAAATGCATTCTAGAAACCTTTCTATTTTGTCCCTGTGTGTTATGCTTTCAGAAGACAGAAAATAGAGAGAGGAGGAGAGTATTCTTGGTTCTTCTTCCCTTACAAGCTTCTAGCTCTCGGGACATTGATTTCAATTTAATCCATTTATAAATGAAGTTTTATTGTTCAGTACCTATGAATAGTGGGGTGGAGGGTGAGTTCTTCAATGAGGATACTCTCAAAATCCTCAAAGAAACAAATTTAGATGGGAATAAAAGCCATAAAATAAGAGAAAGTTTAAACCAAAACATGTTAAAACTAGAATCTACTAGAAATGTTAAAATGAAAAACACAGTTGTTCAATTTTTAAAGAACTTAATAGATGAGCTTCATGCAGATTTTTTTTATTGCTGAAGAATGAATGAGTAACTTGTAACATCCAACAAAGTTTATTTACCAGAATGCAGCTTATAGAGATAGAGAAAATGGAAATATTAAGGAAAAGTTTAAGGAGGACACATCCAGACCCTTCAATACATTTTGAATAGAGTGTCAGAAGCAGAGGTTAGAAGGAATAGTGAAGAAGAGCTATTGAAGTGGTACAGGCAAGAATGTCCCAAACCTGAGGGGGAAAAATGAGTGTTCAAATGGAAAATTCACTTAAGTCTAGAGCAGAATAAATTGAGAACACACTCTTAGATATATCATGTAAATTTTCAGAGCATCAGAGAAAAAGTGAACATTCTAAAAGCTATCAGAGGGGGAAAAAACATAACATCTACAAGGAATGATAATGAGATTATCAACAGATTATTAAAGACCTGAGTCAATATGTTGAAGTAATTTTGATAAGTAAATAAACAAATAAAGGAAAGTACTTTTGGACTCAGAATTCTATATCTAGCCAAATTATCATCCAAGTATAAAGGCAAAATAAAGACATTTTTCAGGCAAACCACTACTTTGAAAGTTTACTATCCAAAGATATTCTGAAAGAACTACACTAAGGTGTACTTAGTAGGAAAAAAAGAAAGTGAATCTCAAGGAAGTATGCAAAGAGTCACAAAGTGCAAATAAATCATTAAAAATATAGTACTAGAGAATTCTGGCCAAGGTGGAAGTGTAGGTAAACACATTTTGCCTCTGTGCACAACTACAGCAAAAATTACAACTAGACTACAAAACCAATAACACCCAGATTCACCAGAAAACTGAGCTGTATGAAAGTCCAACAACCAAAGATTTAAAGAAGCCACACTCATCCACATGGGTGCCTTTTCTATAATAGTCCACACTACTAAGACCGGGAGTCAAAGCAGCTCTACCTAATACACAGAAACAAACACAGGGAGGTTGCCAAAATGAGAAAACAAAGAAATATGGCCCAAATGAAAGAATAGAACAAAACTCCAGGAAAAGAACTCAATGAAATGCAGATAAGCAACCTATCAGATGCAGAGTTCAAAACACTGGTTATCAGGATGCTCAAGGAAATCACTGGATACTGCAACAGCATAAAAATGACCCAGGCAGAAATGAAGGTTGCATTAAGTGAAATAAAGAAAAACTTATAGGGAACCAACAGTGGAGGAGATGACACTGAGATTCAAATCAATGATTTGGAACATGAGGAGGAAAAAAAACATTCGATCAGAACAGCAAGAAGAAAAAAAGAATTAAAAAAAAAGAGAATGGAACCAGGAGACCCTGGCACATCTCCAAACATACCAACATTCGACTCATAGGGGTGCCAGAAGGAGAAGAGGAAGAGCAGGAAATTAAAAACTTATTTGAAAAATAATGAAAGAAAACTGCCCTAATTTGGTGAAGGAAATAAACATACAAGTCCAGGAAGAGAGTCCCAAATAAGTTGGACCCAAAGAGGACCACACCAACACACATCATAATTGAAATGCCAAAGGTTAAAGATAAAGACAGAATCTCAAAAGCAGCAAGAGAAAAGCACAGAGTTACCTACAAAGCAGTTCCCAGAAGACTCAGGTGATTTCTCAAAGAAATTTTGCAGGCTAGAAGGGACTGGCAAGAAGTATTCTAAGTGATGAAAAGCAAGGACCTACAACCTAGATTATTCTATCCAGCAAAGCTATCATTTAGAATTGAAGGGCAGATAGAGTGCTTCCCAGACAAGGTAAAGCTAAAGGAGTTCATCAGCACTGAGCCATTATTACATGAAATGTTAAAGGGAATTATATAAGAAAAAGAAGATCAAAACTATGAACATAAAAATGGCAACAAATGCACAATTATCAACCACTGAATCTAAAAAACAAACTAAGCAAACAAGCAGAACAAGAACAGAATCATAGATATGGAGATCATTTGGAAGGTTATTAGGTGTGGGGGCTGAGGGGGAGAGTGAGGGAAAAGGTGCAGAGATTAAGAACTATAAATTGGTAGGTACAAATGGGCAGGGGGATGTTAAGAACAGTATAGGAAATGGAGAAGCCAAAGAACTTATATGCATGACCCATGGACATGAACTAAAGAAGGGGATTGCTGGACGGAATGGGGTTACCAGTGAAGGGGGGGCAAAGGGGGAAAATTGGGACAACTGTAATAGCACAATCAATAAAACATATTTGAAAATATAGTAGTAAATCAAAATGAAGAAGTTTTTAAAATTATGTGATTACGAATAAGCTGGAACCAAATTTCAGAGTAATAACATGGGATTTGGTAGGAAGAGTGCAGAGAGAAGTTAAAGTAAGCTAAGTGTCTTACCTTTTTTGTTTGAAAAGCATAGAGACTGCTTAAATTTAGACTTTCAACAAAGTTTAAATATAATTATGTATTTAAATATTCAAAATTAAGCGCTTATACACACATATACATAAAACAGTAGGAAAACAGGAGGAAAATGTGAAAAAAGCGGAAATGTAGTCGATACAATATAAGGCAGGATGAGATAAGAAGAAAGGGGGAAGAAAAGAGCAAAGAGAAGCAAAGACATAGCCCTAGCGACATCGTCTGAGCCCCTGGATTCAGCCTTGCCTGAAGCTAGCTGCACTTCTGGACTTCTTATCTCCTTGAGGCAATAAATCACCCTTTTGTCTACAGTTAGATTTGATGGGTTTTTACCACAGGCATCCAATGCTGCTTTCCTATTCATCACCCATATTTTTACATCACTTTTCTTCATTTCCATGCTGCCTGTAATGTTCACATATTTACATATGTGTTAAAATCTACTTTTGAAAACCTCCAGGATATAATGAAAAGAAAAAACAACCACTCGCTGCCTTGCTAGATCCCTCAGTTCCCTAACTTTTCAGCAACCCAACTGCAGCCTTCCCCAGCACTGCATGGAGATGCTATTTATTTTCCACTTCGGTGTCTGGGCCACCAGATACTTATTGGAGAAAAAAATCTCAAAATAAATCTATTTCTTCCAATATAAATTCACACAATTCGACCTTTTTTGATCCTGTTTCCTACTAGAGTCACACATGACATAAATGGGTGAAGTCTGGTGGCTTAACACTGTGAGCTTTGGTCTCACAAGCTGTTTGACATTGGTGAACCTTAGATTTCCATCTGCAGATTGATGTGGTTCTTGGCCCCTCCCATTAATGCAGAACCTTACGATTTCTTTCACTTGTCAGGACTTCTTATAGATCCGTTCACCTTTTTGTAGGTGTATTAGTTATTTATTCTGCATAACACTTGATTCCAAACCTCAGCAACTTAAAGACCTTTTATTTTCTCATAACTTCTGTGTGTCAGGAATCTGAATGCTCTTGGCTCTGGTTCTCTCACAGGTGTCTGCTGTAGCTGCAGTTATCTTAATGCTCAACTGGGGGAAGGCCTATTTCTAAGCCCACACATGTGCTCGATGGCGAGCCTCAGGTTCTCATTGGCTCCTGGCTGGATATACTAGTTCTTGCCTTGTGGGCTGCTTCGCAGTTCTGCACACAATATGGCAGGCATCTGGCTTCCCACAGAGTGAGAAGTCTGAGAGAGAGAGAGAGAAAGGCTGAAGACACCACCTTTTTACAACCTAATCTTAGAAGTGACATCTCATTATTCCTGCCATCTTCTTCTGAGAGTCAAGTCATTAGGTCTAGCGCACACTCAGGGGGGAAATGATTAGACAAAGGCCTGAAAACCAGGAGTTACCTGGGGTGTACTCCAACAGGCCTCTTCATTACCGAAGAGTGATTGAGGGGACTGGTGCCATTCGAGGGGCTGCCTAACAGGCCAGGCAAACCTGAACATGTATGGGAACATGTTAACAGAAAAAAAAAAAAAAGCCAGCAAACAGACTCTTCCCTAAAACCCATGCTCCCCTGAAAATAATGACCAGAAAATACAGGAGCACTGGGATATGAATATACATGTGGGTGCTTTAAGGTTCAGGACTACAAGTTCCAGCCTGACAAGGTGAGTGAGGTCAACAGCCCACAGGGAAGGGCAGGTTCAAGGGAACTGTCCCGCAGGCAGATTGGTTGCAGACTTTCAGGTTAGATGGAACTAATGTAATGTAAATATAAGAGAGCTGAGAGGGTGCTGGGAAGACTCACTATGTTCATCCATTCTTTTCCTGAGTTTGGTGAGCATGCTGATGGCCATGACTTTGAACTCTTTATCAGACAAATTATTCATCTCTATTTTATTAAAGTTCTTTCCCTGGGATTTTATCTTGTTCTTTCCTTTGGAACATATTCCTCTATTTGCTCATTTTGCTTGTCTCTTTATTTTTTTATATTAGGTCAAACAGCTACCTCTCCCAGCCTTGAAGGAGTGGCCTTATCGTTCAACCTTGCCTTAGTTCTTTGTAGTTACTGGAAACGCTGTGACTGCTAAGCAGTCTAATTCTCCTAGGTCCCAGTTGTTGAGGTTGTGCCAAGCTCTGTCAGTGTTCCAAAAAGCAGACTCGCAGTCAGCACCTAGTTTCAGGCTGATTGAAGCCAGGGCCTTTGGGCAGCTGCTTTTCAACTGAATGCAAATACAGGGTCCAGCAAAAGTAAGGCCTGCTTGAGTGTGGTTGGTAGATAATAATATGAGTGTAATAATTCATAGTTTTAATTTGAACATTTCACCTAAAATGTCATATGGGGTGCTTGAATGTGATATTGTTATGTTACAGAATTACATGCTTATGATTTCATAATAAAAAATTTTGTAATAAAAAAGGGACATTATTTGTGCCAGACCCCTGTATATCTAGTCCTGTGGGACCACAGCCATGACCCATGCTGACCTCCTGACCTGCGATGTGGCAGTGTCCCCTTGGTGACAGTGTGAAAACATCAGGGCTCCAGATGAGTGTTTTTGCTTCTTTCTGGGAGGAATCAGAAAGCTGTAGTGAGGCCAAGGGAGGGCATGAAGACGGTGTCCCTTCACCCACATTCCCTGAGAGCCCCTCTGTAGCCTAGGGATGTGAGGCGAACCTGAAGCCTGTCCCTCGGGCTGGTGTCCCTGACAACTAAATAGGCCTTTTTTTCCCCCAGGAAGACTGGGGGTTACGTTTCAGTCTGTTGTATGAATCATACCCTGGGGGTGGTAGCCTACCAAGAACTGTCTTGCAGATGGCTTCAGTCTCACTGGGTCCAGGAACACAGTTCCCCACCCTTCCCCACCCCTCCGTCCCCTACCAGAGACACAGGGGCATCCCCCTGTGGCCTGCACATGCCCATGGCTTTGGCTGTGCTGTGGGGGTGTCAAGAGTTCAGCCCAAACCCTCTGGTTTTAGTGGGCCCCGGGGGTAAGGCAGGGACAGGGCAAGCTCTCCTGCTTGAGTGGGCTGAGGTCTTCCCTTCTTGTAATCACTACATGGTTCTAGCAATTCTAGGTCCTTTCATTTCAGCCTCTCCCATTTCCCATAAGATGAGAAGCCGGTAATACTAGAGCTTCCAGAATTGTGCAAACGAGTTGACAGCGCCACCTAGAAAGGCCTCTATTGTCGTCAGAAACATCTAAACCTGTAGAGAATTTTCCTAAGAGTTCATCTGAGCCAAACCGACATGCCAGGAAGCAAGGTCTCCAGTGTTCTGAGGATGAGAGTTCTGCAATTCCGTGTGCACACTTGACATCAAGGGCGTTTAAAGGAAGGTGGGAGGAAGCAAGG
Organism: Mormoops blainvillei; assembly: GCA_004026545.1. Classification (NCBI taxonomy): domain Eukaryota; kingdom Metazoa; phylum Chordata; class Mammalia; order Chiroptera; family Mormoopidae; genus Mormoops; species Mormoops blainvillei. Next base: position 154,527 of record PVJD01000366.1, on the reverse strand, counting down.
CAGGGAAATCTCCATCCTTGGAGTTCAGGGTAGTTAACAAGATGATGCGGTAGCCCCTCCGAAAGGTCTGGAAGAAAGGTGTGTTAACCTAGATGCACAAGAACAATTGACAGGGCTTGCTTAAAGCAAAGATAAACTTTGTAGGCCTGGGATGTGACTACCCACCAAGATATGACCTGCCCAGTGAGGAATTTGTGATCAGATCACCCTGCGAGTTTACATTCCATCGTTGAACTTGTCAGCTTTATCACAGAGCTTTTTGTTTTTTATTTACACTATCCTGTGATATTAACATCCTTATAATACTATGAAGCTGGCATTTCAAGCCGGACTTGAGATGTAAAATATAACCTAGAGCTGGATGAAGTTGGTTTAGAGGTTAAACTTTTGACCTCCAATATACTTTGTCTGATCACCTAGTGTGGGTGGGATTCATGATTTTGAACTGGGTCCCATAATTATTGGGTTGATTTGCTTCCTGGAGCCATTAAGTTAATATTACCTGATGTTAAAAAGCTACTTTTCCAGAAAAAAAGTTTAGCATCAGTCTAGGTTGGCAATGCACTTGATGTTCAACTATATTGGTGTCTGAGCAGCTCTTCTCTGCACACCTCCACAGTTAAATTGCACAAAAGTTCCATTAGTGTCTCCTCATCTCTAAATGACTAATGAGTCTCCAAGGATGAATTTGTGTCCCATTCTGCTGCTCTATACCAAGTCATCATGAAATCAGTTGTCCTCTCTTATCTTTCATTGAAATAATGAGAAGAAATTCTCTGACATTTTACTTTGAGGTTACAAAATTAAAGCAAAAATAAAACATAAGAAATGCCATTTATAGTGTTTTCATATCCGGGTTGATTTGAGACAATAGCATGGAGACAATTAGCCATAAAATAAATCAGCTTCAGAGAATCTATTTTCCAGGTCTGTTTTCCCAAGCACAGAATTCCCTAATCTGTTTTATTTATATAGGAAAGTACTTCCAGTCACATTTTTTTTTCCCTGTTGCACTCACCAGCCAGGATTATCGCCTCACCATCTGGAGAATGAAAAATAGTGCCTCTTTCTCTGTTTATAGAGAACCTAGAGGGTTTTAAACATTCCACATCAGCATTTACCCAGTGTGATGTGACTGTTGGTTTTGTTGCCCTAGTAGGTTTTTGGCCCTTTTGGCCAGAGTCTGTATCATGGTGAAACTTTAGTCCTAGGGCTTAGCTCAAGGCCTGGCCCCCAACGGTTCTCAGGATGAACACTCGCTAGATGGATGAACTGGGCCACATGCTTTCCCCTAAATATACCCCCATGCTTTCTAGTGTCCTTACCTCTCTCAGGACCTTAAATGCCCTCCTCACTCCCTGTGTACCTACATACATGTCCAAATCAAACCCTTTCTTCAAGGCCCAATTCCAGTCTCAATGTTTTCAGGAAGACTTAACGGCCCTACGCTGTACTGACAATATTTCTTTGATATTTGTCACCACTTAATTCTTGCTTTATTATTACAATTTATTGCATGCTAAGGGCTATCACTAGGCAGGTAGCCACCTTTGTGCAGATTAGAAAAAGCATCCTTTCTGGGCAGATGCACCCTAAGGTGCACCAAGGCACATGGCTTTGGGGACAGAGAACAGATTAATCTTAGCCCTTATTCACCAGCTAGCACCCTGCTGTCCTTGTGAAGTGAACCCCATGCAGAGCCACAAGAGCCCCCCCCCCCCCCCCCCCCCGCATACAGAGACTCCCTCCCAAACCAGACCACACAGCAGGCAGACTTTGTTTGACAGCCCCCATACCTTTTAAATTTGCTTTGTTTTGTTTTAAGCTCCTTTTTATACTCGCATCCTTTCATCCACCTCATTCTCCACTGTGAGATGTCGTTGCTGCTGGTTATTATACTAATTTGCTGATTCTTCCTAATTATTAGTTTTCCATTAAGTAGGATAGTTAAATGAAATACTGACATCTCACAAACAAGGACAAAATTATTGTGAAGCAAGTATGCTTAATTACTGTTAATAACAGCTTTATTGAGATATAATTCTCATAATTCACCCTTTTAAAATGTAAAATTCAGATTTTTCATGTTTGTAGAGTTATGAAACCATTACCACCATACAACTTTAGAATATTTTCTCCCCGCAAAGAAACCCCACACATGTTAATATTCCCTCTCCTTTCCCCTTTCCTTCTAAGCCTCTGGCAACTATTAATCTCTCTGACTTTTTCTCTGTGGGTGTGTCTGCCGAATATTTCACATAAGTGGAATCATACAATATGTGATTTTTTTGTGACTATCTCACTTCACTTAGTATGATGATTTCAAGATTAATAAACATTGTAGCACATTTAAGTACTTTGTTTCTTTTAAGGCTGAATAATAGTCCATTGTATATATTTGCCACATTTTGTTTGTCTACTCATCAGTTGATAGATATTTGGGTTGTTTCCATCTCTTGGCTATTATGAATAATGCTACAAACATTTATGTAGACATATGTTTCCAATTCTCTCAGGTTTACACCTAGGAGTGGAATTGCTGGGTCATGCGGTAAGTCTATGCAAAGAATGGTCTCCCACCAATTCTGTTGTCAGCTAGTGAACCATTACAACTTTAAAATGTTTTAGGTTCCGTGACAACCAGGCCACCATCAAATGGTCTGCTCTGAACTCCACTGCCATCACATTTTTGAGGCACTCAATCAGTAGGATCATCTGTACAGTGATTTTCTCAATTTGTAGCCATAAACGGATGTATTACTATTGTTGCCATAATATTTTAGCACAAACTTGGTGGCTTAAAACAACTCAAATTTATTATCTCACAGTACCGGAGGCCAGAAGTCTGAAATGGGTGAAGGTGTGCCCAGGGCTGCACTCCCTTCTGAGGGCTGTAGGGGAAAGCCTATTTTTCTGCTCTCTCCAGCTTCTCAAGGCCAACCACATCCCTTGGAACATGGTCCCTTTCCATCTTCAAAGCTAGCGGCATCTGGCTGAGTTCTTAGCACAGTGTATCACCCTTCCACATTTAAAGACTTGTGATTATACTGGACCCACCTGGAGAATCCAGGCTAATCTGCCTCTCTTAAAGTCCCTTGATTAGCAACCTTAATTTTATCTGCTACTTTAATTCCCCATTTGCCATGCAACCTAAGAGGTTTCTGGGTAAGAATACAGCCATCTTTGGAGTCCCATTTTTCTGCCCACCATAACCAGGCTTCTCTAGATTTGCTTCAGACTGCCTTAACTTTTCATTAGCACTTCCAGAGAAGGGTGGTGATAGAAAAGGTTGACAGTCATTGATAACTGATAAAAGTTTGATAAAGAAATGGGAAACACCTGGCTAAACTGGAAGCCTGCTATTTAATCAATGATGATTGAATCAAATAACGTATGTGAAACCCTCTATCCCAAGGCTCAAACCAGAGCACACTCGATTAAATGTTAGCAGAATCTGAAGCTGATCTCTTAGGTCCTTTCTGAGCATGGCTATGAGACTGTGGTCTTTCATCTACTTTTGTGTAACAAGTGTCATTATTTCACGAAATTCCCACTACCATATTTCCCTTCTCTTCCCCATCATCCTTAAAACATTTTTTTATTTCTCCTCTGGACACCTTCAGCATAAAAAGGCTGTCAGATATTGTATTTGTTTTATTGTCGTGAGCCAAGAGTCTGTCTCGTTCCTCTTCTAAGCTGAAATTGTGCATCCCTGATTTATAATTATTATTTCATTGACGGGATTGACAGAGAGAACTGTACAAGGAGCAAAGATTGAAGGATTGAGAAAAATTTTTGGGAAGAAAATTTCATTCATTAGTCAAGAAAATGTAGTTTCCTTTATACATGCTTTATCTGTTACAATTAAGTTTGGTTGAACATAACAGAAACCCCAATAAAGGAAATTAAACACAAAGGATTTCTCTTACATGTAAAAGAATTTTAAAAATGGACAGTTTCATGTGTGGCAACTCTGCGAATGACTACAGTTTGTACAGGCAAGGTAAATGTTTTTTTTTTCCTTTTAGTGGCCACTTTTCAAAGTATAGTGTTAGTGTGCTAGCTACTTTTTCAATGGTGAATGGTTTCATTTTTTAGATTAAAAAAAAAAGAACTCATATTTTTCTATGTTCAATGTGTCTCAGTCAATTGAAGTTACTCTTTTTGATGATCAAATTGTCTCATCTCTGGCCAGATAGAAGCCCCTGCAGATGGATGGGGTCCAGTCCTTTTGACGTGACCCTACTGGTCCTTGAGTACTTCCTTGCTTTGGGTACAAAAGATATGCCAGGGTCATCTTGTGAGTTCCTGTCCCAGATCAGGAATCAGCCATTTCTCCAAGGTGCCCTGGTTCCTTCTAGTGGGAGATGGTATTTGGAGAACACAATCTGGTCTTTGCTACTGGGTGTGATTAGGTATGAAACAAATTTAAGTGGAGGCAAAGGTCATGGTCAATGCGTTTCTTAGGGTTGTTGTTCTTAGGCCTCAGTGAACAGAGCTATTAAATACGTGTTTGTTTTTTTTAACAGAGAAAAGTAAATCACAAGTTCATACTAATAATTCAAGTTTAAGATTGCAAAGATTTTACTTAATATCTTTGATTTTATATTTATATCTACAGCTCACAGTCTAAAAAATTCAGTGCCTAACAACATAATAAATTATATAAGTAAATGTAGTAACAAAATTTAAAAACCAATATAACTGCTAAAAATGAGACTGCTAAATATAATTTAACTTGTTGCCCTTAGACTATTTAATAAAATATTGTGTTTTAAATTAATGTGAAATAAGTCTTCTCTGTGTAACTATGTCAGCACCTTAATATTTAATAGGTTGCTTTTTTTTTTGTTTCTATTTATTTTTTAATTTTAGTGATCATGTATTTTTCTTCTTGACCTATTTTGTTTTTTAATCAAAATATTTTCTTAGTCACAAATAAAATTTTTAAATGAGGTACATTCATAAGTGTCTAATTTCCCTTTCTTGTAGATAATTATTTTTATTAATTTTGATTTATCCTTCTACTATTTTAAAAAACATGAAATGCTTATAGATACTCATATTTCTCTCTCCTTTTTACATAAAAATTATTATACTATACAAACTGTACTGTACTGTAATTTTTTCTTTTTTTACTTAAAAAAAAATACCCTGGAGATTACTCCAGACCAGTACATAGATGGCTTCCTTTTTTTTTTTTTATGGCTGCATAGACTGTCACATGTATGTACCATAGTTTGTTCAACCAATCCCTTATTGACATACATTTGTGTTACTTATTCTTTTTTGCTATTATAAGTAATGCTGCAATTAAAATCTTGAGTGTATGTTATTACATTTTGTCAGTGTATCTTTGGGATAGAGTCCTAGACGTGGGACTGCTGGTACAACAGGTATGCATGTATAAATACTGGAGATACTGACCAACTTCTCTCTGCTGAATTATTTTGCATTCCACCAGCACTATATCAGAGTGGCTGTCTCTCTGTAGCCTTGCCAATAAAATACATTGTCAAACTTTGGCATTTTTGCCATCTGATAGATGAGAAGTGATATCAGTCTAGTTATAATATCCATGTCTCTTATTTTGAATGAGGTTGAGCATCTCTTCACATGTTTAAGAATCATACAGAACTGTACTTGAACAATAAAAGAATAAAAAAAATAAAAGAATAAAAATAAATTAAAGCTGAGATATATCAATATTTGAAATAATTAAATATTTAAAGTAAGTATATTACATGTTGGCATAAATAACATATTTTATGAAAAATAACTATATTTTCCAAAACAAAAAATAAAGAAGAGTATCATCATTTTAAAAAAAGGCTCATAGAAAATACATTTTAATTCAAATATATTTGTTGCTTATGCAGGTATTTTCTCACTTTTTAAAATAAACTGTTTGTTTTAAGCTGAGGAGATGATTCCGTGCACACAAGACAAGAAAAATGTACTTGCTCAATATTATTTATTGAACATCTACTAAGTGCCAAGGAATGAGTTAGCTGGTGGCTGAGGACAGGAAGGGGATGATTAGGTATGAAACACTTTTGAAAACAGGAAGGGTATGATTAAGTATCAAATAAGTTTATATGGAGGTAAAGCTTATGGCTAATGTGTTTCTTAGTGTAGATAAAGTTCTACAAAGATTCACTTAAAAAAATTGCATGGAGAAAATTTTATCCATGAGATTTTAATTCTGGGACTTTTTAAAAAATTGATTTGAGAGAGAGTAAGGAGGAGGAAGGGGAGAGAGAGAAAGAAAGAGAGAGGGAGAGAAACATCACTTTGTTGTTGTTATTTATGCATCCCATTGGTTGATTCTTGTATGTGCCCTGACCAGGGATCAAATTTATCCATCAGATTTTTAACACGGATCCATATAGTTTCCTTTACAGTGACAAAACCCTCACTGAAGCTCTTATCTTCAGCTGAGCATCAGATTTACATACAGATTTTTTTTTTAAGAAAACCAAAACCTGCCACAATTGTTATGTTTGGGGCTATATCAAGAATATTGACATTTTATATTTGTGAGGTGAATGGACGTGCTCTTGAAGTTCCCTAAACACAGCCCTACACCAAGCTGAGAGTTGGGGCCATTTGCCCTTCTTACCATGTGAGTGCAACTCGGCCTTCATGGCTCAGCTCGGAGGCTACCTTTGTTGAGGAAGCGTCTCTGAGCATCCCAGGAAGAGATGACCATTCTATGCCTTATTTCAGCACTTGCACAGTGTACTGCAATGATCTTAAGGGTCTGTCTTCCTCAGAAGCATATGAGTTTCCTGAGATAGGGATTATGTTGTTTTTCCAGTGCCTGGTATAAGAGTGGAGGCTTAGCAAATGCTTTGTAGATGCTTGAAGGATGAAGCTCAAATTCTGGGCATCACATTCAGATGCATTCTGCTAAAGCATGTATGTGATTACCAGCTAGGAGACAATGGATCTCCTGGCTCTCTTTGAAAAATGTCATCATATTGTCAGAACCAAATGGTAACTCTTCTTTGGTGGGAGTACAAAGATATAACAATCCACTCAGGAAATATCTAATTTATTCTTTCGTGCTGAGAAAATGATTGATGCAATCTGATGTGTCATTGAATGCACTGGATAAAGCTTTAAGTCAAAAGGAAGTCTGTCTAATGCTGGAATCCCAAACTTCAACCATGCAGCGTGGGCAGTTTCCTGGGAGGCAGTGGAACTTCCTTCCCCTTTAGAAGCAAACTCCTCTCGTGTGTCAGCTAGGCTGGGCAGTGTTAAGCACACTGTTGACTCTTCCTCAGCATGCACGGAGGGAGAGAGGCACCTATCACAGGGAGGAACACTGGTTCCAGAGTCAGATTGCTGGCATTTGTCTCCTAGGAATAACTCTCCCTGACCCTGGACAAAGTAACTCTCTCTGAGCCTTACTTTCCTCATCAGTAAAATGGCAATAATAATCATAGCACCTCATGGGTGACTGTGAGGATCAGTGAGATTATACGTGAATGATTTAGTCCAGGGCCTAGCACAGTATGCCCACAATTTGTTGGTTCCTCTTGCTTTTTTTTCTGGCCTGTCAGCGTGTCTGAAATCAATGGAACAGTACATCGGCATGCAGATGAACAATGCTTCTGATGACAGCTTTCTCCAGACAGAATGATGTAAGTCCGATTAAAAAGGAGCAGAGATTTACGTAGAGAGGGAAGGATGGCAGGGACTCAGGATTTCAAATGTGTCTCTTTTTCCCCTCTCATCCTCTTGGCCACCTTTACAGCTTAAGTTCTTATGGGAAACAAAAACAAAAGCACAAAAGACAAAGCCAAGCAAACGATTATAAGAATTTGCCTCCCAGGAGAAACTCTTAGCTTCATAGAAGAGATCGTTGGAGAGGCCCAAAGCATCCCAGAACATACACAAACCCACCCACCCAGGAAATCAGCACCAGAAGGGCCCAATTTGCTTGTGGGGAGCTGGGGAAGTGACTGAAAGCGGGGTGAGAGCTGAGCAAATGGCATATGACCCCTCCCCCACATAGAGTACCATAACACAATGATGTGGGCTGCCTAGCCCTGGTGAACACCTAAGGCTCCTCCCCTTACAACGTAACAGGAGCACCGAGACAAAGAAATATGACTCAAATTAAAGAACAGATCAAAACTCCAGAAAAAATACAGCTAAGTGGTGAAGAGATAGCCAACCTACCAGATGCAGAGTTCAAAACACTGGTAATCTGGATGCTCACAGAAATGGTTGAGTATGGTTTCAAAATAGAGGAAAAAGTGAAGGCTATGCAAAGTAAAATAAAGAAAAATATACAGGGAACCAAAAGTGAAAGGAAGGAAACTGGGACTCAAATCAACGATTTGGAGTAGAAGAAATAAACATTCAATCAGAACAGAATGAAGAAACAAGAATTCAAAAATATGAGGAAAGGCTTAGGAATCTCCAGGATAACTTCAAATGTTCCAACGTCTTAATCATAGGGGTGCCAGAAAGAGAAGAAGAAGAGCAAGAAATTGAAAACTTATTTGAAAAAATAATGGAGAACTTCCCCAATCTGGCAAAGGAAATAGACTTCCAGGAAGTCCAGGAAGCTCAGAGAGTCCCATAGAAGTTGGACCCAAGGAAGCACACACCAAGGCACATCATCATTACATTACCCAAGATGAAAGATAAGGAGAGTATCTTAAAAGCAGCAAGAGAAAAGGAGACAGTTACCTACAAAGGAGTTCCCATAAGACTATCAGCTGATTTCTCAAAAGAAACCTTACAGGCAAGAAGGGGCTGGAAAGAAGTATTCAAAGTCACATGAAAGGTAAGGACCTACATCCAAGGACACTCTATCCAGCAAAGCTTTCATTTAGAATGGGAGGGCAGCTAAAGTGCTTCCCAGATAAGGTAAAGTTAAAGGAGTTCATCATCATCAAGCCCTTATTATACGATATGTTAAAGGGACTTATTTAAGAAAAAGAAGAAGATCAAAACTATGAACAGTAAAATAACAACAAACTCACAACTATCAAAACTGAACCTAAAAACAAAACCAAACCACAAACTAAGCAAACAACTAGAACAGGAACAGAATCACAGAAATGGAGATCATGTGGAGGGTTATTAGCAGGGAGGAGGAGGGAGGAGAATGGGGGAAAAGATACAGGGAATAAGAAGCATAAGTGTATAGGTACAAAATAGACAGTGGGAGGTTAAGAATAGTATAGGAAATGATGGAACCAAAGAACTTATATGTATGACCCATGGACATGAATTAAGGAGGTAAATGCTGGTGGGAGAGGGGGTGAAGGGGAAGAAAGAGGAGAAAAAAATGGGACAACTGTAATAGTGTAATCAATAAAATATACTTTAAAAAAAGAAGAAGAAGAAAAAAAAAAGAAGACCTTGCCCCCTCCTAACTGTAGCAAGCTGGCTCGGCCCTTGTGGAAGATCCCTTCTACAAGGCTAGGGGCGAGCCTGGAGCCTAAGAGCAAAGGGGCTCCGGGAGCCCTTTCCCCCAAAGCCCACACTCAGCTTGCTCTAGAGCTGCCTGCTATAATAGCACAGAAAAGGGACAGCAGAAAGAACTAGCAAGTCAGCAAAGGAGCAACGTATTTAAGAAAGCATATGCTCCTCACTTAGTGTCACTCCGGGCTTTCTAAGGAGGTGAGTGTGAGCCCTGGCATTGCTAGCCCATCAGAGGGAGAGCTGAAGTCGGAAGACAGAGTCCAGGGCAGCCACCCCACCTGGCCCAGAACTGCAACTCATTCAATTCAGTCAACACATATTTTGTTGAGCCCCTATTATGTGCCCAGCCCTTGTTCCAGATGCTAACACCCCACCCACATCAGTTTAGAATTCAGTTAGTCACAACCATAAAGAGGCTTCAAGGCCTTGACCCAGGTCACTCAAACCTGCCCTCTGCTCTATTCCCCCCCTTCAGGTTTATGGCTTTGCCCTTTGTTCTGACCCATTGTGAGGGCAGGGTGCGACAGGGTATGAGAGGGAGCAGCAGGGAGATTTTCGCTTCCAGAGCTAGCCAAGAACAGAGGGTACCAAGACAGGAGAGGGACTCGGCTGTCTGCCCTGGTTTCCCTTTCTTCAGCGCTGGGTCGGAAAGCAGAGGTCCTGCTGACCTGGGTGGGGACTGTTCTCACAAAGCCTCTTTAGATTTTAACTCAAGGAACAAAGGCCTCCGTCCCTCTCCCTCAGTTCTAGGTCATTATGAACCTTGTATTTCTGTCACTGGTCTGTCATTGAACCAAAACAGAAAATTATCATTTCATCTGGACTGACGAAAATGTGGCTTACACAAGACTGAAGAGATGCAGGTAGAGAGCCTGCACGTATTTCCTTTGGGGAATGATTTTCCTGCCTTATATCACAAGTAGAAGATTTTAACACAGGATCAGCTGAGAGCAATAACAATCCCCTCGAGTGTCATGGGCTGAGGTGAGGCCAACTGCTAGAGGCAATAAAAAGATACTCCACCAGATGCTTCCTTTCCAGGCCAATCCAGATCACTGGTTATGCCAACACAGTTTCTGAAATGAAACTGGAGGTACAGTGAAGAGAGAGCTCAGCATACGCTCTTCTAAATCATAGTGGGGCTTGATTTTTTGAGCTGTTAACTTTAAGTTCCCACTAACCTATCCCTGTGATCTTTAAAAATTAATTTATGTTAACCTGCTTATATTTTTACTTTGGGGTTTTGAAATTGAACTAATTCAATCAACCAGGACACTTTGTATTTAAAAACAAAGGATAGACTTTAAAGAGGAAAAAACCAAAAACAAAAAAACTCCAGACTTCATGATACAAGTGTTTCTTGCTTGTTCTATCACTGACATACTCTCTGTGAAACTCTCCTCATTTTCCAGGTGAAAATAAAAAGGTGAGATGCAAAGAAGGTAAGTCACCCTCCTTAAGTCACATAGCTAATTAGTTGCAAACGTACAATAGATTCCAGGTCTGTTTGTTGTCGGTTGTCAAACACAGTACAGCCTTCCTATTGTGGCAAGTCAGAACAGGAGCCTGGAGTTAATTGGCTGAAAGAATGTTACTAGATTTCTGACAGTTTCAGGCTTTGTGGCTTATAAAAACCATCTCTTTAGTTGGTTTAGTTAGTAAATGAAAAGCAACAGGTATGAGTCCTCTTTGGAGTACGTGCCCGTGCCCTTCTCTCAGGCACATACTTTTTTTTTTTTTTTTTAGAACTCTAGGGTCCCCATGGGACTTGCAGCCAGGGGGACAGAGGGTAGCAAAACCCCTGAACCTGTCTCCAAGGCCCCTTTTCTGTGCCTTTTCAGTGAGCCAAGAGCAGCCCCGCCCTGGCTCATTTCTTTCTTACAACGTTTCTAAAGAGCCAGAGCAGCACTGCTTAGGCTCTCTCCTGCTGCTTCTTCTGTCCTAAGCCCTTTCTTGTTTCACTGTTCCCAGTTTTAATAAACATTCTCTCAAAATCATCTGCACTTGTGTTGTGCAATCCTTCCTGCACAAAGTCAAGAACCCATCCACTACCAGCTGGCCTGAGGCAGACCTGCTCCAGCCTGGTCCCCTCCAATAACAGTCTGGCAACCCAGATAAAACCTGGAGTTACCTTTTCTTCTTTACTCTCTGTCTAATTCATCTTTCCTGTCACTTATCATTGGTGTAGGGGAAACCTACCTGTCAGCAATAGAGTAAATCCTTCATCAAAACATGCCTCGTGAATGCTGAGGTAGAAGTTTTCATCTTAAAAAGCCATGAAAAGAGGGATTAAAAATGCGTGGATGGATTTGTCAGTCCTTTGCCAACATTTGGGTGGCAACCCAATTCTTGAGGTCATACCTTTAAGCTGGATGAATATATATAGAACTCTAAAGATTTACCGAATTGACACTTAGTCCCGAGCCTCACGTCCTGGTACAGGAGGTCTCATAATTGGTCACCAGCTATACTGACCTGGTAAAAAAGAGATGAAATTGTGGCACCAAAAGCAATCCCCGAGATCCCCCCAGGTGTCTCCTTAACAATGGGCTGCCTACAAGGGCAGGGAGCAAAATAAAAAATGCCTCTTTTTTTCTGTAATGTTGCCTGGCCTCAATACAAACTAGGGGACAAGGAAGTCTGGCCTGTAAATGTATCTCTGAATTATAACACTATTTTCCAGTTTAAAAAAAAAAAGCAAGCAGTATTTTTTTCTGCGGGAGTTGGGGGGTGGGGGTGCCAGGTTGTATGTCCTTGATGGTATGGTAATCTTTTTTATGATCTAAGAACCATCCCCTAATGGTCGTCTCTTCCTGTTCTGCATCAGGCATATTGCTTACACTGGCTATTCCTTCCAGTTTTTGGAGACTGTGATCATCATGCTAAAATGCTTCTTCCTCAATTGTTCCCCTTTGCTCTTTGCATAAGAATCAACTTGTGTGTCAGAGAAGTTCTGCTTTTGAAACCTCATCTAATCTTTGTTTAGAATCCCCTGGAAGTGGTATAAGAGCCAGTTCCGCCTGGAAGAAAAACTGGGGAAAACCCCCACACTCTAGTAAGAAGACTGGATTGGGTGGATATGGCACACTATGGATTTGATTTCTTGATTGCTTGCTGTGTTTACGATGATAGCTATGAGGTACGGCAGAAACAGCTCTTCAGTGAGAAAGCATAAAACATGGTTCCAAGTCCCCTACACTATATATTTGCTGAGTGAACATGGACACAAAAATAGGTTGTAGGTTACATAAACTATAGAATTTAGAATTGGAATAAACTTTAAGGACCTCAGTCCAATAGCTTTATTTTACAGATGAATAAACTGAGGTTCAGAGAATTTCAATAATTATTCTCAAATTTAGAAGTAGCTACCAACATTAAAACTATATAGTTGGATTTCTGGTCAAGATGACCCAGTAAGCCCACACTTTGACATACTACTTCTGTTCAAATAGTAATAAATAAAATATAAAGATCAAAATAAAGAAAAGACATGAAAAGCCTCAATAACAGGCTACACATTCCATCAAACAAGATATTTTTCACTGGTAAATTCTAATAAACATTCAAAGAAATTTAATATGTATCCTACTCTCTCTTTCAAAACAAAAACAAAAACAAAAAACTGAAGAGGAGGGGATGTTTCCAAATTCATTTTATGAGCCCACCATTACCCTGATACCAAAACTGAAAAAGGACACCACAAAAAAGAAAATTATAGGTCAATATCCTGTAAACATAGATGCAAAAATCTGTAACAATGTATTAGTAAACTGAATTCAACAATACATTAAAAGGATTATATACCATGACCAAATAGGATTTATTCTGGGGATTCAAGAATGATTCAACATTCACAAGTCAATCAACATGATATACCAAAGGAACAAAATGAAGGATAAAAATTAGATGATCATTTCAATAGATGCAGAAAAACATTTGACAAATTTCAACATCCATTTATGATAAAAACTCTCAACAAAGTGCATATAGAGGGAACATACCTCAACATAATAAAGGCTGTATATGACAAATCCACAGTTGATATCAAACTCAATGGTGAAAAGCTGAAAGCATTTCTTCTAAGGTCAGGGACAAGACAAGGATGCCCACTATCACCACTTCTATTAAAGAGAGTATTTGAAGTACTAGCCATAGCAATCAGACAAGAAAAAGAAATAAAAGTTACCCAAGTCAGAAAGGAAGAAGTAAAACTCTACTTGCAGATGACATAATAATATAGGTAGAAAACCCTAAAGACCCTCCCAAAGCACTGTTAGAACTAATAAAATCTGTAAACTTGCAGGATATAAAATCAATATGCAGAAATCTGTTGTTTCTATGTTACTAATAACAAACTGTCAGAAAGAGATATCAATAAAACAATCCCATTTTCAGATGCATTGATAAAAATAAAACCTAGCAATAAATTTAACCAAAGAGATAAAAGATGTATAGACTGAAAACTATAAGACACTGATAGATGAAATTGAAAATGACAAAAATAAGTGGGAAGATATTCTGTGCTCATGGATTGAAAAAATAATTATTGTTAAAATGTCCATACTACCAAAAGCAACATACAGATCAAATGCAATCCCTATCAAAATTCTGATGGTATTTTGCTCAGAACTGTAACAAAGAACTCTAGAGTTTGTAAGGAAACACAAAAGACCCCAAAAAGCCAAAGCCATCTAGAGAAAGAACAAAGTTGGATGTATCATGTTCCCAGATTTCAAACTATATTATAAAGGTACAGCAATCAAAGCAGTATGGTTCCAGTACAAAACAGATACATAGGAAATCCACAGGTATATGGTTAATTACTTTATAACAAAGGAGCCAAGAATATACAGCGGGGAGAGGGTAGTCTCATCAATAAATGCTGCTGGGAAGACTGAACAGCTACATGTAAAAGTAGCTGTTCTATCTTACACCATACACAAAAATTAACTAAAAATGGATTAAAAATTCAAATGTAAAACTCAAAACCATAACACTCTTAGAAAAAAACGTAGGGGGTAAGCTCCTTGACATGGATCTTGGCTTTGAATTTTTGGATCTGTTTCCAAAAGCAAAGGTAACTAAAGCAAAAATAAATATGTTGGATTACGTCAAACAAAAAAGCTCTGCCAAGCAAAGGAAATCATCAACCCAATGAAAAGGCAACCTACTGAATGTTAGAAAATATTTGCAAATCATATATCTGATAAGGGGTTATTATGCAAAATATATAAAAACTCAAACAACCCAATAGCAGAAAAATAAACTGATTTTAAAATGGGCAGAGGATCTACTCATTTTTCCAAAGGAGACACACAGATGGGCAAGAGGCACATGAAAATATATTAAGCATCACTAATTATCAGGGAAATGCAAATAAAAACCACAACGAGAACACCTCACATCCGTTAAATGGCTATTATCAAAAGGACAAGAAGAAACAAGTGCTGGCGAGGATGTGGAGAAAAAGTAATTTTCACTGCTGGTGGGAATATAAATTGGTGCAGCCAGTATGGAAAACAGTATGGAGGTTCCTCAAAAAATTAAAAATAGAACTTCTAGTGAACCTGCTATTCTGTTTCTGGGTATTTATCTGAAGAAAATGAAAACATTAATTGGTAAAGATATATGCATTCCTTTGTTCATTGCTGCATTATTTACAACAGGCAAAATTTGTAGCAACCTAAATATCTAATAAACGGATAAACGAGATGTGGGACTCCCCCCAAAAAACTGGAATTTACTTATAAAAAATTGTATTTATTCTTACATGTTTAAGCTTCAGTTGCCTCCAAAGTACTCTCCATTTGGTGTAATACACCTATCAAGACTTTATTTCCACTGCTCAAAACAGTTTTTGAACTCGTTGATTTTGACGCCTTTTAGTGCTTCTGCCATTTTTTGTTTCATCTCTTCCACATGGGCAAAACCTTTCCCTTTGAGGACTTTCCCCCCACCCGGGAAAACAAAAAGAGTTGCTCGGGGTAAGACTGGGTGAATAAGAGGGTGGGGCATGGGAATCATGCCATATTTGTCAAAAATTGCTGAACACTCAGTGCAGTATGGGCAGGTGCGCTCGTAAATCACCCATTGTGAAATGAGCAAACAGGTTGAAAAAGTCTTTAAAAAAAAAATTCACTAAGGCTGAACACAGCCTCTCACAACGCCAGCTAGTCCACTGATACAGATGGGTTTCTAGAACACTCACATAGTAGGGGAAGCCTGTATTACAAAGGGCTCACCCTCAAGAAGATAATTCTGTTTTTTTTTGCAGGGGTTCCCCTTTTGTACATACAGTGAAAAACTACTCAGCCCTAAAAAGAAGGAAATGTTGCCACTTGCAACATAGATGGACCTTAAGGGTAATATTCTAAATGAAATAACTCAGACATAGAAAGATAAATACTATATGATTTCACTTATATGTGGAATCTAAAAAAAAAATTCTTAGATACAGAAAATATATTGGTGGTTACCAGAGGGGGAGGGTTTGGTGGCTGACAAAATGGGTAAAGGGGGCCAACTGTACAGTGACAGTAATCAGATTTTCGTAGTGGTAATTTTATAGTGTATACAAAGACTGATTATGTTGTACACCTAAAACTAATATAGTACATACCATTTTACCTCGAAACAACACCTCCCCCCCCAAAAAAAGTGCTAACTATTGGGTGGTCATGTGGTGTTTGCTGTAACACACATTGTTACTGCAATGAGGGTCAAAGTAGCACACTAAATTTATATGATGGAACAGGGAAGAGATCATTGACATGGTGTGCCATGTGCAACTTCTAGCAAATCTTGCCTTTTTCATCCCTTAGAATTCTGCATCATTGATATATGGTGCAGCATGTGCCTGCTGTGTGCTCAATGAGCCTGGACTCGACGCGTGTGTTATGGGAGTAAGGATATGAGGGCTGACAGAAGTAGCTGCTTCGTTGAATGAAGCAATGGAAGGAAAAATAAGTATACAATATATTTCCCATTATTCTGAAATTCAAACAATCTAGACTCTCCAACAAGGTCTGAATTGCACTTTGCTTTGAATTATAAATACGATTCTAAGAGATGGTTTATAATACAATCAATTAACCTGCCCCACCCTCCTGGTTAACTCAGAAAGCCTTCTGCTACAGGTGCGTGGTGCAGCCAGCTGAGCCTGGGGTGACAGAAGAAACTGATTTGTCTTGGCAAACGTCATATGCGAGACTATGGTTACTTTGGTCTCCCTCACATTTCCTGCTGAGTCTGTAATTTCTTGGCCTCAGTAATTATAGTCAAAGGCTACAGAGAAGGACAAAGGGTGGCAGCACCATCAAAAGCATTTTAATTGCAGCGGTGAGCAAAATCAAGAGATGCTGGTAGTTTACGGTGTGCATTACTCAATCTGCACACCAAAGTGTCCAAAGACCAAGGTCCAAATTCCACTTTCATCAATGACATAACAAATTTGATAGAGCTTCCAGTATTAAAAAACGCATTTGTATTCTCAACCTGTTTCCACATCTGCAAAATGGGTTTCATGTTATCAACTTCATAGTCTATAAGAAAAATTAAGTGGAATAACAGGGAAAGCACCTTCTATAGTATTTGACAGGTAAAGATATTTCCCTTATCCAATGGCAACTATTATTTCACACATGATTTATCTTATAGATAACCTAGTTAACATCAGGTACACTGCTGAGTATTAAGAATTGTAAAGTACCTGTTACATTATGGCTCTGTAACATGAGATGATCTTTCTCTTAACAGTAGACATCACACATGTGTTGAGCAAATATTAACAAATATATGTACCCATACCTACAATAGTGCTTATAAAATACTTAACCACCAGAGTTTTTAGACCTGTCAAATAAAGCAGTTCTTTGAAGCTCCTTTAGGCCTAGGGGTTGGAGGAATCTTCCAGTCACTTCTATTTTTTAAAGAGCTAGCTGGTAGCAGCTCGACTTGAAAAGCCAAGTACAGTTGGTCCCTTTATGCAGTTTCACTTTTTATGGTTTCAGTTACCCACTGTTAACTGAGGTTTAAAACTATTACATATTTCAGAAATAAAAAATTCTTAAGTGTTAGGCTGGGTGCCGTTCTGAGTAGCCTGATGAGATCTCACGCCACCCTACTCTGTCCCACTTGGATGTGAATCATCCTTTTGTCCAGTGTATCCACATTGTATATGCTCCCTGCCTGCTAATCACTTAATAAATACCCATCTCAGTTATCAGATCAGCTTGTTGCAGTATCAGTGCTTGTGTTCAAGTAACCATTGTTTTACTGAATAATATCCTCTAAGTAAAAATAGTAGCATCACTGGTAATTTAGATATGACAAAGAGAAGCCATAACATGCTTCCTGTAAGTGAAAAGGTATGTATGTATGTATGTATGTATGTATGTATGGGAGAAAACATAGTATATATAGAAGCTTGTAACTAGACTGAAGTGGATGTAAAACCCCAGCTACTTTTGACTCCCTAACTACATCTGGGAGTTTCATGTTTCATCTCTTAGCAAGGAAACGGTAGGGAATTGTTCCTATCTCATTTCTTCAATCTTCCGCCCTGCCAAATCTCAGTATCTTTCCTCAGACTTTCAGTCATTTAGTACAAAAGCAGCAAGAGCTGTGAAACTCAATTATACTTTTCCCACCATGGACAGCACTTGCAGCACTCCTCAAGGAGACTGCAAACCTATGATAGTCAGAAAACCAGGCTCTCATCTTGCATACTGCAAAGTAGACAGAGTTTCAGGGAGCAATACTGCACACAGAAGGGAAAAAGCACTGCATTGTCTCACTAAGACTAGTCTCACGAAGGCAAGGCAAAGAAAAAAAACTGTAAGAAACTAATGGTCTCTCAGAGGAAGAGCAACTACAGATGAAGCAAAATTAGTGTTCTTCCTACCTCCAATTAAGAATGTTTCTTATTATATATACTTTCTCACTTGTATGTATCTAAAGATATATTTCACCAGTATATTTTTATATTTACATCCAAACTGGATTTTTTTTCTCCAGGATGTGAATGTTTGTCGAAAAGGTTTCCAAAATCACCCAAATTGTTAATGTTTGGTCAAAGGACAATCAGATTCAAGGCTAGTAGAATGAACTCTAATGAAAAAGCAGTCAGGAATCTATACATTGTTATCTCTACTTAATTTTCAATATTAGCTATTTCACATATAATGTAAAATAAGTATCCTAATAAAACTTTTCTCATCATAGTAGGAGTGCTATTCCATTTGGAAGGCTATCATTTTAATGAACAAATATTGTTCTCCAAGTGTAACAAACAAAAGTGTGAACATAAACAGCTTGGGTCTAAACAGTGGTTTAAAATCTGGGAACAGTACAGAGGAGATACTGAATTATGCATTACTTTTAGAAAAAATAAAGACTCCTATCTTAAAATGAATTACTTCAGCAATGATAGTGAAACAGCTGTAAAGTTAAACTTCCTCCTACATGGCCAGGTATGAAGTACAAACTAAAAATATTTTAACTGAAAGAGTATGACATGTTTTCTTGCTGTGAAATTTTCTCAAAACTACTACTACACACACACACATATCAATTTAAAAAACAGCTTAATAGATTAATGTGATGGTGTTTGAAAGCGAATTAAATTGCTTAAGGAAAATGCTTAAAGGAAAAAGAATGATTAGGAGAGAATTAAGTGATCTGGGAATTAAGTTCAGAAGCGCTTGATATAGGCAAATTATATGGTAATGCAAATATTTATTTTCAGTTTACATTTGGCAGAAGACAGTCCAAATTCCAAGGATAATTAATAAACCACATGAAAAACCATCTTAGAGAAATATATTCCAAAAATTTATATTTATGTACTCTGGTTTAGTTGTTTGTAACTTCCAAAAATTTAAGGGCCTGCATCAGTTCTGCAGTTTACAAAAGAAAAGCATTCAAGTAAAGGTATCATAAAAATTGATTATGCCTAGAAAAAAACAAGCTCTCTTTTTCTTTACAAGTTCAGTTCTGCTGTCAGTGTTAAAATTATGACCAAGATTATATACAAAAACAGTATCAAAAGTGAATGATTATGTGTTGGAGGGCAAAAACTTCAAAACAATGACTATAGAACCACTAAGTGCAATACATCGCACACATCAAGTTATAGACTAGGCAGAAAAATGGCTAATGACCACAGGATTGACTAATTGACAATAATGTCAGATTGAACAGTGATTAAATTTTGGTTTAACTGAGTAATCTGGTCACCTATTGTAAATGGACTCGTTAGCCAAAGACCAGTTTTTGATGTTCAACTTTTTATAAGCCCTATCCTAAATAAAACCTTTAATTTTCATCATGATATTCTTCTGTTTCAGGTATTTCCAAAATGAGAATAATAGCACCAAAATATACCATAACTTCTGTTAACATTAGCAAAAATGAACCACACCCTCCAACCTGAAATATTTTACATACCAATGACTATAAAGATGACATGGTTCTATTTAACAATGAAATTAAACAACCCCTGTAAAACTTTCATGTTCTATAAAAGGTATATGAATCAAAATTATTTAATGTGTCAGACACCAAGCAAATTTAAGTTGCTTTTTAAAGAGAACCCCCTTGAAAGAACGAGGATCATTCATCTTTATATGCCCACAGACTGAGTCTAGTGCTTGTACATAAAAAGTACTCAACAGACATTGATGAACTGATGGTATTAATTTGTGACAAATGATCAGGATCAAGAGATCCTGAAAAACAAATACAACAGCTACAATAAATCACTCACTGAAGAATAATAAACACAGCATGTCCTTTTACAGAATATTTTAAAACTCCCACAATAACACTACAAGTTTCCAGAGTCGATTACGTGATGGAACGGTGATTACTGAATGTTAGGCTGGCGGTTACCTCTAGGTAGGGAGTGCGGGCAAGAGCACCAGGGAAGCGTACAAAAGGCCTCAAATGTTCCAACTGAGCTCTAAACCAAATACTGCAATCTTAATTTTGATGAAACAGGACAATGGGCATGAATGTTCATTATATTATTTTCTTCTTGTCTATTTAAAAATTTCTTTGAAAAAGCAAACACGACCTTCTTACAGGAACAATCAATAGAATACTGATGAATCAACAGGATTTACCAGCTAATCATCTACTTTATGAACATTATTCATTTGAAGATCAATGATCTATGCATTTTCTTTTATAATTTTAATATATAGTTCTGATACTTCCCATATTCTTAATAAAATGGATTTCCATTTTTTAGTAAGTTAAAATTTATTTGAGAATATTTCCATTAGAAGAAAACTGCCTTGTATTGTCTGATTTAGTCAAAGCTGCTTAAAATTCCAACCTTTTTATCATCAACTGCAATTGTTTATCAACACGAAGACCAAGAATTCTGTTTATTATTATAGCAAACACTTCCATGGTATTTGACAGATCTCAGTACTATTTTTAAAAAAGATTTTAAGTATTTATTTTTAGAGAGAGGGGAAGGGAGGGAGGAAGAGAGGAAGAGTAATACTATCTGCCTCTTCCACACCCCAACTTGGGACCTAGCCCACAGCCCAGGCATCTGCCCTGACCAGGAATTGAGAAGGCAACCTTTTGGTTTACGGAACCATGCCCGATCCACTGAGCCACACCAGTCAGGGAAGGACTATTGTTCTGAAATGGGTTCACATCTGTGAAACAAAGCCAGCCAGAATAAACAATAAAAGAATTAAAAAGAAATTAAGCAACCAAACAACATTTCACATAACAGCAAAATATAAAAATAGAAGCAAAGTAACAGAATGTTAAAAATTGTTAAGCAATGGATTGAAGAAACTTTGATTCTATCCATCTGACATTGCTAATGGTCCTCTGTGTCCTTCCATTGTTATATATGCAAAACAGGTATGGTAATAATTAAAGAATGGCCTTGAAGAACTTAGTAGAAGGTTAAAAGGAATTATTGAAAAAGTGTTGAAATGCTTTATAAATACTATTAACAAAAATATTTATTTTATTATACTTTTTGTCTTCCTTCAGGGAAAATGTCCTTTTAAATCAGGCTGTTTCTTAATATTGTTTCAAATTCTCAAACAGAGAGATGTTAGCTTTCTTCCAAAACGATACTCCCAGTGTATCACGATATTTCTTATTAAGAAAGATAATACCAGAATTGTGCTACTTGAGGAAAAAAGAGAGAATTGCAGCACAACTGGTAAAGTTCCTAGACTCAGTTCAATAAAGTTGTAGATCATTGTAAAGCATTATTTTGAAAACATATTCTCAGTGTGAGATTTTTTATATAAATAGGATTAATTTAATTTCTGTAAACATTTGCACTACCAGCTATTTCTTTGAATAGATTTTTTCCTCAAGAGTCCTGCTCCAGTGAAGAATCATTTCTTACACATCTACATCCAGACTCAAAAAGAAACTCATTGTTTTTCTATGAAAAGACAGAAATATCCAAGTAATGTGAAAGCTTTCTGTAACCAAGCATTGCCTACCTATTCCAAGCATTTAATCACTCCCTATAGATTCCTGATGAATTAAAAATGTTCTCTAGTACTCAGAGCTCATCAGACGTGTTGTTCACCTTTGGTAATTCACATTCGTCACTGGTATGACAACCCTGAAGGATGTCCTTATAGTGGTTCTTCAGGTCATCATACAAAGAAACAGTTTCTTGCGAGTGAGCCAATGGTAACACCTTTTCATTCAGTAATATCTGCACTTGGAATTCTTCTTTAGGAGTCTTAGCATTTTTACAATGGTAAAGTACAAATATTAGGTTTGAGGCATAGGGTACAATGTGACCACTTCGGAACTTCCGATGCATTTGCTCCTTGTAATTGTAAGCTGTTAGGGGTTCCTTGTCTTTGAAGTAGCCCATGAGAGAAAGCAGTGGAAGAAGGGTCTCTGCATGACCAAACTGAAGGATGACTGGAGAGGTAATTGGCTGAGACCTTAAACAAGAAATCAAGAAAAAAAAATATGTATATGTATTCATGTCACAGAACATAGTATCTACACTTAGAAGCAGTATACAACTTTCTAAACAACAGGTGATTATAAGCCTCTCTTCTTAACTGGTATAAATTAATTAGGTCATCTAAAGTACTAAAACCTCTATTTATTTCCAAGAAACATATTCTTAGGTCTGAAGTTACAAAGCAGTACCATTCAGAGCACAGCTCTATTTGATTTGACCTGCGTAAATATTTTTCAATTTTGCATTATTTGTCAGTATTTAAATACTGGGAGATGTCAGATCTTAAAAGTCCAGATTTTGGCTCTTCTTGAAAAACTGAAAGACCTGGCAACATATATTCCCATAAGGTAATAATCACCTTTAACAGGAATGAGTGTTACCCTCCAGAGAAGACGCATACCTGTTGGAGGACATATGTCACTCCACATTGTCCAACATAAGATGAGTAATTTATTACTTGCCTGATCCCTTTTTACATCTGAGTATATGCAAGTCAAAGCCAATACCACTGTCACAATGTAAATGTAATGGAATTTAATACTGATACAAGTTAAAGAAAAACAAGAAGTAAAAATTACTAGTTTTCAGTTTAAGTCTTATAACCATGAGACAGTAACTTCAAAGCCAGGGACCACTCTAAACATAAACGTCTTATACAATGAAAAAATTCTTTCTTAATTTTTGCATTTCACACACACAAAAAATTCAGAATTCACTGAATGTCTAGGTTGGGTTTTAAGTGTAAGAAGCAGAAATTAGCATTCTTTTAAATAAATTACAAGATCTGAAAGAATGTTAAGTATTTTTTGTATTAACTCAAAAGTATTTCCATTAAATAACAGCTCAGACTATAAATCGCTTTCTCAAACGTAATTGTTTTTTTTCACTATTCTATGTTACAAGTTGAAATTCAAGTTAGTAATCCTTAGTGGTTCAAGCATTAAAAACTGGAATAAATATAATAAAGCAATCTTCTTCAAGCCTCCTTAAGAAAGTAGGCGTAAAACATCTAACTCATAATTATGACAAAGGGGTATCAATGATAATAGAGGAACAATGGAGCAAAGACAGTTTAACAAATGATGCTGGAACACTGGACATACAAAAAATGAATTTAGACGCAAACCTTAAGACTCCTCACAAAAATTAACTCAAAAAGGATCATAGACATAAATGCAAAACTCAATACAATAAAACTCGTAGAAAGTAACAAAGGAGAAAACCTAGATAACCTTGGGTATGGCAACGACTTTCAGATACAACACCAAAGGCATGATCCATGAAAGAAATAACTGATAAGCTAATCTTCATTAAAATTAAAAACTCTGCTTTTCTGACATCATTGTCAAGAGAATGAGAAAACAATCACAAAGTGTGAGAAAATATTGGCAAAACATACAACTGACAAAAGAATATTACATAAAATATATTTTTAAAAAACCCAATTAAAAAATGTGTAAAAGACCTGGAAAGCTGACCAAAGAAGATATGCAGATGGCAAGTGACTATATGAAAAGGGGCTCCATATTATATGTCATTAGGGAACTGCAAACCAAGACAAGATACCACCACATATCAAAATCCAAAACACTGACAACACAAATGCTGACAACAGGATTTCACTGCTGGTGTGAAAATGATATGGCCACTGTGAAAGTCAGTTTGGTGGTTTCTTACCATACTAAACATACTCTTACTACATGATCCAGCAATTGCACTCCCTGGTACTTGTGCAAAGGAATTTAAAAAACTTATGTCTACACAAAAACCTGAACATGTATGTTTACAGAAGCTTTTTTTCATAACTGTCAAAACTTAGAAGCAACCAAGATGTTCTTTAGTAGGTGAATGGGTAAATAAATGGTGGTACATCCAGACAATAAAATATTATTCAGCACTAAAAAGAAATGAGCTATCAAGCCATGAAAAGATATGGAGGAAACTTACATGCATATTACTCTGTGAAAAATGCCAATCTGAAAAGGCTACGTAGTGTATAAGTCCAACTATATGACATCCTGAAAAGGCAAAACTATGAAGACTATAGAAAGATCAGTGGTTGCCAGGGTTTAGGGGGTTTAGGGAAGGATGAATAGACAAAGAACAGAGAATTTTTAGGGAAGTGATACTATTCTACATGATACTACAAAGGTAGATATATGTCATACATTTGTCCAAACCCAGAGAATCTATACCACCAAGAGTGAACCCTAATGCAAACTATAGACTTTGGTGATAATGATGCTTCAGTGAAGGCTTATTAGTTATAACAAATGTACCACTGTGGTGTAGAATGTCAACAGTTGGGGAAGGGGCGTGAAAGGAATTTATGGGACCTCTCTGTACTTTATGCTCAATTTTGCTACAATCTAAAACTGATCTAAAGAAGAGTTTATTAAAAAAACAAAACAAAACAAAAACACTGCCATGGAAATATATGTGAACAATAAAGAGCATATTTTTATTCCAAAGAGTTAATATAATCCCTCTTAAACAGTTGCTCATATTTATACTTGTTTGCCCTTTTAGATGACTTACTCACATTTCAATTTTCCTTTACAAAGTTAAGCTGCATAAATGTTAAGTGGAAAAAAATTTCTATTCTAAATTATACCTGAACACCAAAAATGTGGACTTTTTTGTTTGTTTTTGTTAACTCTAATGATGTCAAAGCAAATACTCAAGAGGATTTATTGATACTCCAATCGTCATCAAAAGCCATTAAAGGTACGTGTCAAGTTTCTGTAAAGAAAACCAATCATTTCTGTTGAGTTGGTTCCATTTCACAACAGAGATTAAATCTTTGAGGCTGTTATACACCTGCTAGGCACTGATTTACCATAGTTGGTATAAGCCCAATTACTATTTGAAAGACCCTAATCCCCCAGCGTGAGTACTATACCCTAGTCTCAAGGATGGCATGAGTACTTTTCTGGGTTTCATTCACAAGCTTCTTCAAAGCAAAGCCGTTCTATGATTAAGCCCAAAATATGGGTAACTGCTAATGGGTAAGAACATGTATATGACTGAATGAGGGAGTAAGGGAGTTTGTATGAGTGGGAAGGAATTTGGAGTAAGAATGGAAGAAGACATATGTATGGGAGGAGAAAAGGGAAAAGAAATGTAAAAAGAAGTTACTTCATTCGATTCCCAACATAAGGCCACTGCACATAATTTTGTCAGAAGATTGCTGAGAGCATAAGATTGCTATATTCCATTGTATCTATGGTCCCCTGTGGTTCTGTCATGGCCATTCAATAAACAGAATTGTGAGGTTCAGGACGCCATGAAGAAAGGACCAAGTTTTTTATCCTTAACAAAGGAGTGCAGTCTTTTGGCAGGAAGATGTAAATATATTTTAAAGGAGGAGCTGCCAAGACGATCAATAATAAGGCATATTCAATACCCACAGCAACTGTAGTTTTTAATGTTGGGGGACATAAAGCCATTTGAGAATCTGACTTAAAAAGAATGGGACTTCATCCAAGAGAAATTCATACCCATAAAACCTTAAATACAGTTTTGGGAATTCAGGCTTTCTACATCTTAAGAACCCCCTGTGCTGTATGTTATATTACACTCTGACATCCTGAGGTATTGTACATCTCCAATTATGTCCCACATTGGCTGCTGTCTCCTGCATCACATGTATTTCGGAGAATACTAATAATTTTTTCCTAATGAATCCTATATTTAAAATGTCTAAAAAGGTTAAATTGACATTTTGTGTTTATATACTTAATATCAAATTAAGAATAAATCAGATGTTCTGCAATTTGCTTTGAACTTTCCTGCTTTTCTTAAATCTTCCTGTTTCTTCTTTATTCTGACTCCATATTCTGATCCATCAGTAAGTGTGGACTTCTACTGGTTACATTTCTCAAATTAACTGACATCCCCTACTTGCAATGATTATTCATTCTGTAAAACTCTTAGCAGAATAATTTCCCAAGGAACAAGGAAAACAAAGGCAAAGAATAGGACACCTTTAACTCTACTCTCTCCCTGATAAAAATGCATTAAACTTGGTATGTCACATTGTCTGAGAAGTGACCAAACCACTTTTAAAAAGGTATATTTTAGCTTTACAAAAACAAACAAAAAACAACCTAGAAAATTTAAAATATTAATATAAATATAAGAAAACAAATAATCTATATGAAAGTATATATAGAAATACGCAGTTGGGATTGATGTTTTAGGGTTAAGATCTGGTCAAACCCTCTCATTTTATTATTTTTCAAAGATTTTATTTACTTATTTACTTATTTGGTTGTTTATTTAATTAATAGACAGAGGAGAAGGGAGGGAGGAAAGAAGGAAACACTCATGTTAGAAAGTAACATTGATTGGTTGTCTCTTGCATGTGCCCCAACTAGGGACTGAACCTGTGACCCAGGCATGTGCCCTGACTGGGAATCAAACCAACGACCTTTCGCTTTGCAGAACAACACCCAACCATTTGAGCCACACAGATCAGGTCAAACCTTCTCAAATTAAAAAAAGAAAAGTAAAAGACAAGTGAATTGCCTAATGATCTCTAGTAAGATAGGAATGCAGTTCTCCAAACTTACAGCCCTCTTTTACTTATGTAAGTTGGTAAGGAGATTCTGTTAAATCTTTAATTAAAAATGAAATTTAATCTGAAGTCTAAAATTATGTTGTTAAATAAGGATTGATGACTATGTGTACATTCAAAGTAGGTAAAACATCCCCAAAAAGTACTTCATTAAGCTCAACCATAAAAACACCCATAATTGCATGTTTTTCCCCTAAATGTACTCACCTTTATAAGTTCTTTAATTCCTGTGTTCACACTCAACTAATGTTACACAAAGTGTGTTTTTAAATAAGATTCATATAATCCCTATACTTATGCAAATGCACAAACAAGCAACAGGAACTGCCAAAGATATGGGATGCTTTGGGAAGAAAATTACCAGGAAAAAAAAATTTTAAATCTTCTTACACATCTAATTGAAATATCAGATTCAATGAGGCATCTGGAAAAGCATGTTTGGCTGCTTGACACAAAGGCAGAACTAGAATGACTCAAGCATAAGTTTTTTTTTCTCAAGCAGCCACACACAGGAATAACTTTTGCTTCCATTCAAGATGAAATAACTGGGACCGGATTTACCTTCCTGTCTTGAGCTACTATAAAACCAGACAAAATATAAGAAACAGTAATCTTCACGCATTTAACAAAAGAGTAAGAGCAAGGGAAGGTAAATTAGGTGAACCCCAACAAGTGTCCCAGGTTGCTGCCTCGTGTTTCCTGGCTGCAGCACAGCGAAGGGGAGCCCAAACAGAGCATGGCAATTTTCCTTGGTAGATGAGACAGGACCGAGGATTTAGCTGGAATTCTCAGGATAGAGCACTAGAGAAGACAGATCTCCAGGGACTCCCCTCAAGTTTTCAGCTAGTAATGACCAGCATATACATGTGAGAAAACTAACCCTATCCAGGGGAAAAAAAAACATTAAAAAGGAATAGCTGAAAAAATTCCCAAAGCTAACACAGGGCCAGGAATAGTTTGTGTTCCCACAAGCCAAACTAAGAAAACCTCAAAATAGGTTGAGTACCAAATAGATGCTCAGGAAAAACTGCCTCAATAGTGGGGCAAAATCAGCCCATAAAAGACATCATTCCAAAAACAAAAGAGCAAACCACAAAACTAGGAGAATATATTTGTGAAGCATAAATCTTACAAAGGTATTCTTCACAATAAATATATATGCTTCATGTATATTTATCTATATCTGTATACCTATATAGATATATCTATATACCTACAATATAGATAAAGAAATCTTACAAGAAAGATAACAAACAACCCAATTAAAAAATTGCAAAAGATCTGAACAGAAACTTCAAAGTAAACATACAGATGGTAAATCAGTACATGAAAAGATGGTAAATAAGTACATTGTTTTGGGGGAAATGAAAACTGAAACCAAATGAGGTACCACTAAATACCCCTTATAAAGACTAAAATTAAAAAAGACCTACTATACCAAGTGTTAGCTAGCATGAAGAATAACTAGAACTCTTGTACACTCATGGGAAGCGTTTGGCGGTTTCTAAAAAGTTAAACATACACCTACATATGACTCAGTTAATCCGTCTCTCTAGGTATTATTTAAGAAATGATATGCATATGTCCGTATAAAGGTCACAAATGTTCACAGCAGTTTTATTTGTAATAACCTCAAACTGGAAACAACCCAAATGTCCGTCATTTAGGGAATGGAGAAACAAATTGTGGTGTATACACAGAGTACCGCTTGGCCTTAAAAAGGAATGAACGACTGCTACCCGCAACATGAATAAATCTTGTAACCATCTAGCTGAGTGAAAGATGCTAAACCATGAAGATGTATATATTATATGATTCCATTGTATAAAACTCTAGAAAACACAAATTAATTTATAGTGTCAGAAAGCAGATCAGCAGTTGCCCAGGATTGGAATGATGGCTGGGAAGTAGATTATAGAGACTCATAAAAAGATTTTTGCATTTGATGGATATTTCATTATTTTAACTGTGGTGACAACATCATGGGCACATATATAAAAACTCATTAAATTGAGTTTACATCAACTATACCTCAATAAAGCTGTTTTCAAAAAAGTAAAAACAAGTATCAAGGGCTGATAGGCTGAGGTTAGTGAAAGAAGTCTTCACTAACCAATCTCAAAAACACCTCCTTCCCACAAAGTCTTTACCAAACTCCAGAGTTCAAATTAATTCTCCTTCAGCACTGTTTTGTTTTAGTGTTGTTTCACAAATATCCTCTAAACTAGACATAAATTCTTTGAGACAATATATTAAATGTATTCACTTTCTGTATACACTTTACTGCCTGCAATAAGCTGTCTTGGAGTGGAATGAGAGTGACACTGAAATCAGGAAAGCACTGAGGCAGGTGCTAATCTAGGAGAGAGAAGATATTAGCTAGCCTGAATTGAGGTGGCAGCAGTGGGATTAAAGAAAAGTGGAAGAAACTGACACAAAACAGGAAACCAAACAAGAAAACCCCACAATATGCTAAGTAGATGCAGAAGATGAGGGAGACAGTCAAAAATGATGCACAGGTTGGATGCCTGGAAGGATGATGGTAACACTGACTAAAGCAAAGACTACCAAAGAAAAAGGATTATGGATATTCCTTCAATACATATTGAGCACCGCCTGCATCCCACGTTTGTTCTTAGGCACTGAGGGTGAGTGCAGTGAAATAAACCAATTTCTAGGTATGACAGACCTACAGTCTACTGAGAGTCAAAAAGAGTCTTTCTTGAAGGCAGCTGGACATTTGAATCTGAATTAGGAGTACAAGGGCTAGTTTTATTAAATTTGACTGCATTTCGCCAGTTATATTTCAATACCTAGCACTGAAAAAGGATCCTGGTAGAGGAGTACTGTGGGACACTGACTTCAGAAACTTAGAAAAATGAAAAGCAAGAATAGTTTCGGAGGACTTAGAATCTGCATACATTTCTAAGAACTTTAAGAGACAAAGCTTTCCCATTACAATGGACTAATTAACCAAAATATGGCTATTTTATGCATTTGTTTCAATGCTGCCATCTTATGTTAAAATATGGAACTGCATGACCTTAAAAAGCCATACCCTTATTCAGTGAAATATGAAAATACCAGAGATTCGAGAACCAATGAAAAGGTAGAAAAAGATGAGTTATTTAATGACAATAACAAATATTTATAGCAATTAATTTTGGTTGCCTGAGAGTATCTCCTACAAAACAGAAGATCTCATGAGGCAAGCAATTACATTCCAGAATATAAACGTTACTTTGAAAACGCAGGCTAAAAATATATTAACAGAGATAATGAGGAAGAAAAAGTAGAATAAAATCCAGATATATCTCATTTCTCTATTAAATTTATTCTGCTTTTCTAATCACAGCTGCTTAAATAGCAATAGCTGGTTAAATACAAATTTACTGGTTTAAACCTTAATCCCATCACTGTAATAATGGTTGAAGAAGGAAAATAAAAGTCAAGAGCCTAGTAAGAGTCAAGGACCCTGAATTTGGAGGGTTAGTTATACTTAACCAAAATGTTGATACTTGTTAATTAACATTTGCAATTTTCAACTTTTCTGTTAAGTAAAATTATGCCATTAAAATTATATTGAAAAGTATTCAGAAACACTGAAGATTATCTCCAGTTTAATGTTGACATAAAAAGATAACAACCTGTGTATTTGTTATAATCTCAATGTAGGGTGGAGAGATGAAGGTGGCAAAAAGTAGGTTAGGAACTCAAAAATTAAGTGAAAAATACTTCCTCAAACAACGTTAATGACAAAACATGGTTGATATATACACTTGTATAAACATAATCACTTATAAACTCTAAATCCAAATTTAAAAAAAAAAGACTTTAAGATGACAAAAAAGGTCTACGTTTTGATGAATAGATCTGAAAAAAATACAAAGATAAAATACTCTATTAAAATATTATTCTACCACACTGCTGTGTGATATTAATGTGTGGGGGTGCTGTGTATATGGAAGAGGGAGTGGTATCTGGAACTTTGTAACTTCTACCCAATTTTGTTCTGAAACTACTGCTCTAGAAAATAAAGTCTACAATTTTTTTAAAACCTTAATGTTCTCTCTTTGCTGAGCATATGTTGGTTTTCTTCAGAAGTACTCTTAATTTTGGCACTGCTCATAAAATTGGATTCAATCTGTTTTTTGGAGAGAAATCTGGTAGAAGTCTCTACATATACTTTCTTCTCTTTACTTATTTAGGAAGATTTAATTTAGATTCAGCAAAAAAATCACAAAAAACAAAAAAAAAACCCAACCCTAATCAGTCTTTTAGTAGAGATAACCAGTCCCCGAAAAGCACCTTCCAGTTTCTTCAAAATCACTGCTGACTCTCCTCCCTCAGGAAAGGAAGATGGGGCCAAAATCCTGTTTTAAAAGATCGAACTCTCTATCCTTTAACTTTTTATACTGTTTCATAATCTTACATAAACAGTTAAACCATGACCCATGGCTTTTATATGTATTTTTATTTTCTTTAGATTGTAAGAGTCACAAGTGCAATGACTTTTCTTGCTCATCACTGTATCCAGCTCCTAAAAACACTGCCTAACATGTATCATAGTAGGTGTTTAAAATATTGTTGAATGAATCTTATTTTCAGGTCACAATAAAGGAGTAATCATTCAAAAGGAATAAAGACTTTCTCCATCTTGCCAATGAAAAGGCAATTAGTTCAATAAATGAGGTATAGACTGTGAAAATTTGAAGAGGGTATGTCCTACAAAGTACTTGTTTCTATAATTTCAATAATTTTGGGGGGAGGTGTATGAATATCTGAGAGACATTAACAACATGTTTTAGCCAAAGAACTCCCAAATACTGGGTTGCCCAAAAAGTCTGGTTTTTTCCATAAAAGATATATTTTTCGTTTTTACTAATAACTTTATTGATTTGGATATTTTAAGTGTGTCCGCTATTTCCTTCTATGGGTTTCTGGCGGGTAGAGGTCAGGGTGCTGCTAAACATTTTCTAATTCATAAGTCTTCCAATTCATGAGAGAGCCCCACAGCAAAGAATTGTGTGGCCAAAATGTCAATAGTACCAAGAAACTTCACAAACCACTTCTGACACATTTGATCAGTCACAGAACCTTCTCCATACACTGAACAAATCTTTTTTGTTTCAATTGCATTTTTACCTTTCTTGAAATAATAAAGCATAACACGCTGAAAATGTTGCACATTTTCTTCCATCTTCAGTATTAAAATGGCTACAAAAAAGTTCACCTATTTTGATGTTTTTTAAAAAATGTATTCTAATATGACGGCTGTCACAATATAATCTAACAAAATTATTTTGCATGGAGTTAAAAAAACAACTAAGCAGCACTAGAGTCATTGTATGGAAAAAAACTAAACGAACTTTTAGGCCAACCCAATACAATTACAATACTGTATTTGTATATCATATTATACTAAATGCTTTAGTACACTTAACTCTCTTCATTATCACAACAACTTGTGAGTAAGGTGAGATAGTCCCCTTTTTAGATGTGAAGAATCTGCAGCATCAATAAAGTGGAACTAGGACTAAACCCAAATCCAGGCATCTGCCAACTGTATCACATTGCATCTGATTCCACAAACCATGCATTAAAATTAGTCTATTATTAACTTCTAAGTATATAAAAACACAATCAGTTACCATATAACATAATGAAGTACTCATTTAGTTGTATTTTCCCCTCTTCTTCCTTGTGGGTGAGATAAGCAAATTTTAAGAAAATAAGCTAAAAACCGAAATTTAATTTTAACATAAGTAACTCCTCCCAGCAGGTGATCTACAACATGACTATAAACAGGCTAACCTCAACTTGGTATGTTTCATCTGAAGATCACACCGAGGAACCCGTGCACATCAGAGATTGCCTGCCTGTTTAATATTCTCTAACAATTCCTCATAGTCAAAATTAATGACTCCCTAGAAATTCCATTCCTAGGCATATATCCAAGCAAACTGAAAACATGTCCACACAAAATCTGTAAACAGATATTCGCCGTAGCATTACTCAGGATAGCCAAAAAGTGGATACAACCTTAACGTCCATCGACTAATGAATGTATAAAGAAAATAGAGTATATTTACACAATGGAACATTATTCAACCATTAAAAAAATGAAATACTTATAAATGCTACGAGATGGAGGAACCTTGAAAATATTATGCTAAGGCCAAGAAGCCAGTCACAAAGAACCCCATATTATATAATTCCATTTATAGGAAATGTCCAATAGGCAAATCCGTAGAGAAACAAAGTAGGCTAGTTATTGCCTAGTGCTGAGAGGGCTTAGGATAAATGGAAAGGGACTGTTAATGGGCATGGGGCTTCTTTTTCATGTAATGGAAATGTTCTAAAATTAAATAATGGTGATGGTTGCATAACTCCATGAATATACTAAAAACCATTGAATTGTACACTTTAAGTGGGTGAACTATATATTTCTCAATAAAACTGCTTTTGAAAAATTAATTCTGGTATGGAATTTTGAAAGTGGGGAAGAATGTGTATATGTGGAGTAAGGGGGTATATTAGGTATCTCTTTACCTTCCACTCAATTTTGCTGTGAACCCAAAAGTGCTCTAAAACAGTCAATTTTTTAAAAAACGTAATGGCTCTATGGGACTACAAGAGGCCTAATTAAAAAAAAATTTTTTTTTAAACAATTACATGTCATAGGCGTTTTGGGGTCATCTTGTAAAAAACCCTACGAAAAGATTCCATTTTTTTGAATTAGTAAATTCCTTAAAAATTATTTCCACTTTTATCATACCATTATTTCATTCTTTTCTTGACCCTTTTCCTTTTATTAAATAACTATATTGTTTTCAAAGTTTTATTCATGAATAATGGAACAACCATAAAATTCACCTGTTTTAATTGTTAAATTAGATTAATTTTATTTAGTAAAATCTAACAGCTGTGTATGCAATCCTCACAATCCAGTTTGGGAGCGCTTCTATCGCCCTAAAAAATTCCCTTGGACTCTTTTTCAGTCAATTTCTGTTCCTATGTCCAGAGCCAGGCAACCACTGATCTACTTTTATATGTCAAATCCTGCTTTTTCTAGAAATTTCAAGTAAACAGAATCATTCAATATATAATCTTATGTCAGTTAGTGAGTATAATGTTTTTGAAGTCATTTGTTTTGTTGCACCTATCAGCAGTTAATTCTTTTTTATTGCTGACATGGTCTACCAAATGTGTATATGCACTTATCAGTTGATGTATATTTGAACTGTTTACAGTTTTTAGCTATCATGACTAATATTGCTATAAATATTCCCAGAGAAGTCTGTATAGACATATATTTTCACTTATTTTGGGTACTTAGGACTGGATTTGCTAAATCATATACTTAAACTTTTTAAGAAGCTGCCAAACTTTTCCAAAGTGGCTGTACAATTTAAACTCCCAGTAAAAATGTGTACAGTTTCCAGTTTCCCCAAATGTCATCAACACTTAGGACAATCCTTTTTTAAAATTTTAGCCTGTCTATAATAAAAATACCCAGTCTTTTCCTCCTGCTTCTCCTTTACTTTCACACTACCACACTCACATTCCTGGATTTTTTCCCACACCAAGCAATTCTCTGTGACACCTCCTACAACTTACCTCAATTCTGATACTGGAGATAAAATCAAATCCCACAGGTTAAGGGCTGAGTCCCAGGAGACTCCCCCTACATCAAGTGCCAACTGCAAGAAGTAGGGTCCCCAGGTTACCTGTGACTTCTGTCCAATTGGGCTACAAACCGATAGTTCCCACAACACCATTCTCAGGTTCAATTAATTTTCTAGAGCAGTTCACAGAACTCAGGAAAACACTTACATTTCCCAATTTATTATAAAAGGATATGATAAAGGGTACAGATGGACATCCAGATGAGAGAGATACATAGGGTAAGGTAGGTGGGAACGGGCACAAAACGACCACACCCTCTCCAGGCACACCACTCTCTTAGCAACCCAGAACCTCTCAGAACCCCGTGCTTTTTGAGTTTTTATGGTGGCTTCACCATGTAGTCATGACTGAACTCCATTTCCAGCCCTTTTCCCTTCTCAAAAGAATGAGGGCAAGGGTGAGGCTAAAAATTCCAAGTTTTTAATCATGACTTGTTCTTTTATGCAACTAGCCTTCATCCCAGAGCCATCCAGGAATTAACCCCGAGTCACGTTATTAGAATGAAAAACACTATTATCGCCCAGGAAATTACAAAGGTTTCAGGAGGCCTATGTCAGGAATCTGGGGCAGATATCAATATATATTTTTTTCTATTATTTTACAGCCAGTTTAGGAGATATAGTAGTGGTATTTCACTGTAGTTTTAACAGCTAATGACGTTGAGCATCTTTTCGTGTGCTTACTTGACATCCATACATCTTCTTTAGTGAACTGTCTGTTCAAATCTTTTGTCCTTTTTTTCAAATTGCAATGTCTCCTTATTAGTGAGATGTAACTTGTCTGTATACTCTGGGCTAAAATCCTAAATCATACGTATATGTATGCCTTACAAGTACTTTCTCCAACTCTGTTGCTTGTCTTCTTATTTTTCAAATAGTGCCTTTTGAAGAACAAAGATTTTAAATTTTGACGAAGTCTACGTTGTCAATTTTTTTTCATACACCATGCTTTTGGTGTTGTCTCTAACAAATCTTTGCCTAATCCAAGATCATTAAGATTTGCTGTTACATTTTCTTTTAAGAGTTTCATAATTTTGGCTCATATTTAGGTCATTGGTCCTACATTTTCTTCTAGGAGTTTTCCAATTTTATACTCTATGTTTACATCTATGATCCATTTTTTTATATAGTGTGAAGTACAGATCTATTATGTCATTTTCTAACATATGAATATCCAATTGTTTCAGCACCATTTGTGAAAAGATGATCCCTTTCTCCAATGCATTTACCTTGATATCTTTGTCAAAAATTGACTTATGAGTTTATTCCTTCACTTTATTCTAATCCATTGATCTATTTGTCTATAGCTACAATTTTATAATCAGTTTTGAAGTCAGGTATTTATAAACACTTTTGTTGTTCTTTTTCAAAATTGCTTTAGCTCTTCTAGGTCCTTCGCATTTCTGTATCAATTTTAGAATAAGCTTCTCAATTTCTACTGAGACCTACTGGATGGTGACAGAGATTACACTCAGTCAACAGATGATCAATCTGACTTGTCCAATCCATAATGATGGTATATTTCTGCATTTATTTGGGTCATCTCTAATTTCTGTGATGTTTCCTAGCTTTCAGTGTACAGAAATACACTTATTTTAAAACATCAGTAACAAACTTACTCAATCTTTAAGTCTGGTATCAAATTGTAATTGCAAACCTTGCAAAAGTTAATTAAGAATCTTTCTCGCCTGGCTGGTGTAGCTCAGTGGATTGAGCGCTGGACTGCAAATCAAAGGGCGACTGGTTCAATTCCCCAGTCAGGGCACATGCCTGGGCTGCAGGCCAGGTCCCCAGTAGGGGGTGCAAGAGAGGCAACCACACATTGATGTTTCTCTCCCTCCCTTCCTCCCCTCTCTCTAAAAATAAATAAATAAAATCTTTAAAAAAAAAAAGAATCTTTCTGACACAATTTTAAGTTTGCCACATCTCATTCAAAAAGGGGATGAACAATGAACAGAGGGTAAAGATCTGTTCTCTCATAAAGCCTAAGAGTTTTAAATCATTCATAAAACTAAGTAGAAAAGAAGTTAATGCCTACCTCAAAGACAAAACTTGCCTTGGCTATTTTCCCCCACAAAGGTGGTAACACGAAACTAAGCAGTCTGGTTTTCTTTCCTACCTCCCACTTGAACCCAAGAAAATTCCCTAAACTAGTCATACTGACACACGAAAAATTCTTCTACACAATGTATATAAAATTAATACTGCAAACACAATCAAATACACCATCTTCAGTCTTTCTGATTCAATCTTTATAGCGTGACTTTTGTCTCCAACTGTAAGAGTATAAGTTTTCATGGAAGCATATTTGTCAAATAAAATGGGGTTTAGATTTTATCAAAGGTTCAATTTATTAAGTTTTATTTTAAACCTTGAAAGGTATGAATGTTAAAAAAGGCTTTTCAATGAGAAACTCTTATTTAAAATAAAAATATCTTGTAATCATACCAGAAGCCATGTATAATTACACAATTTGTAACAGTAAAAAATAGAAACTATCCAAATGCCTCCTGACAAGAGATGTTATAAATTGTGGTATTTATTTACTGAATATTGCACATTACTGAATACTATACTGCAGTAAAAATGAATAAACTGTAGTACATGCAACAACATGATGAATATTATAAATGTAATATTGACAAGGGAAAAATGAGTCCTAGAAGACTTATTGTTTGGGCACACATACATTCATATGAAAAACACACTAAATCAGAATAGTAGTTATAGGGATAGGAATAAATAAAAATGCAAATTATTAATATTGTTCTATTTCTTGGGTTGAACGGGGGGTTTATATGCTTTATTACTTCCATATGTCATCTGATTTTTTCTAAGTATAGTTATTATATTAAAATATTTTTAAATACACAAGCAAAATCTATTTTAAAAAATTACCTATTGTAAAACATTTTCCAAGAGCTTAATTGGGCACTCAGAATACACATCAAAAAAAATTTTTTTTAAGTTTTTACCTTTTTTTCTGTTCAACTGCTTTGTCCAAGTGCTGAAAAATATCCTGAAACAGGGTGCAGCTGGATCGACTATTAATAGTATATCCATATCCTCTTTTCCAATATTGTTTCAGATCATTTAAATATTCTAATACCTAAAAATAAAAATTTCAAAAATCATTACTACTTATACTTTTACTCATGTTACAGATTTCCTAATTTACCTTTGTCATTTCAAGTATTTACTAATTGGACCCAAATATCCATGACACGAAGACATATATGTTGATACACAAATTTCAATTGTGGGAC
This sequence comes from Mormoops blainvillei, assembly GCA_004026545.1. Lineage (NCBI taxonomy): Eukaryota > Metazoa > Chordata > Mammalia > Chiroptera > Mormoopidae > Mormoops > Mormoops blainvillei. Next base: position 116,571 of record PVJD01000366.1, on the reverse strand, counting down.
TGTAGAGGATGGCATGCAAAAAGCAAGTCAGTACAGCCCAAAATCTAGCATCCACCCTGGCTGCTGTGGCTTGGTGGAGTGTCTTCCAGTAAACTGAAAGGTTTCAGATTCGATTTCCGGTCAGAGCACATGCCTCGGTTGTAGGTTCAGTCCCCGCTCAGGGCACTTATGAGACGCAACCAACTGATAGATTTATGTTTCTCTCTCACATCGATGTTTCTCTCCCTTTCTCTCTCCCTCCCCTGGCCCTCTCTCTAAAATCAATTAAGCATGTCTTTGGGTGAGGATTAAAAACAAACACACATACACACACCAAAAACCCAGCATCCATGACAGTTCAGAACAATATGTTATTAAAGATATATGCTCACCACCCCTTTCTTCTAAATTATATTAGGAAGTTAGAAATCAGATAGAAAATGGGTTGCTTTGGTTCACCTATCAGTTTGGCAAAAATAAAAGGAATAAAAGTAGACCAAGGATATGGAAAATTGGTGCTACTGAAAAGAATCTATATTGGTATATATATTCTAAAGGACAAACTGGCAAAATCCATAAAAACACACATCTCTAAGGTCCATTTAATTCCATTTCTAATAAAGTAATGTTCACAGAGGAACACGAGAGAACGTACAAAAATATCTTACAGCAGCACTGCTTATAGGAGTAAAAGAAAAAATTACTGAAAATGCCTAAATATCATTAATAAGTATGTGGTTAAATAAACTATAGTATACACATACTATGAATACTACGCAGTTATTAAAAATTATATTGTAGATCTACAAGTACTAACACACAGATACTACAGTTTACATTTCTAAGAATGATACGCATTATAAATAGAGGTATAAAAAAAGGTTGAAAGGTACATATCAAACCGAAAGCACTGATGAATCTCTGTAGAGTGATCTTGAAATGGAGTTGGTGAGTAAGGAAGCCTTTATCTGAATGTTAGTTTTTACTCAAGTATCATTGGATCAGAGAAACACCAAAACTAAAGAACTAAAACCTGCAACCTAACAGGTACATGAGAAGCCTATGCAGTAGTTTTGAGCCATTCTTCCCAAAAAAGCCCCTAGAAGAACTAAGTACAAGCCATAAGTTTAAGAGCACTTAATGAGGCAATTAATTCAAGAAGCTGGCACAAAGTCCAAAGTAAACATTTTTAAAAAGTAAAAAAAGAAATTAAAATAAAAACAATTAAAGTTCTATCAAATCTATTCAAGAAATAAAAATAGCACCCTGGCTGGTGTGGCTCAGTGGACTGAGCACTGGACCACAAAGCAAAGGGTCCACCAGTTCGGTTCCTAGTCAGGGCACATGCCTGAGTTGTGGGCCAGGTCCCCAGTGTGAGGTGCATGAGAGACAACCAGACATTGATGTTTCTCTCCCTCTCTTTCTCCCTCCTTTCCCCTAAAAAATAAAATAAATAAAATCTTTAAAAATAAAATAAAATGACTTCAGAAATGAAAAAGAAACTATAACTGAAGATTTTTTTAAAAACATATCTACACACTGTTAAAACTTTATATATCAATAAGACTTGAAAATGTAGGTAAATGAAAAGGGTGGTTTTTCTATAAAAATATAAGTTACCCAAACTGACTACACAAAATAGAGTCAAAGGTCTACCTGAAAGACACCAAGCATAGTTGGTTTTACCCATGAGTTCTGCAGTTCCTAATATTTAAATTATTCCAGAACACAGAAAAAGATGGAGAGCTTCTTAACTCATTTTAGGAGGCTAATAGAAACCTATTACTAAAATTGGACAAAGAAAGCTCAAAGAAAAAGGGATGAGAGGAGAAAATTCAGACCACTGCACTGCAAAATGGTTAGTATCCCATACTCTCACCCACCAAATGCCAACAGCGGTTCCTAGTCGTTGCTACAAACAAAAATTCTCCCTTACATTTCTAACCCTCACAAAGGGAGAGAAATAGGACCAGGTCAGTAGTGTCACTCATAAATGACAGCCACTGCCATAAACCAACCTCACCAAAAACATGATTTAATGAATTTGAAATAAACATAACCAAATAAAATTTAGCAGTATATTAAAAGAATGTATCATCTGCCATAATAAAATAATTGATACCTGTCATGCCCTCCTCACATAAACCAGAAAATGGAACAAAATAGCCCTAAACGGAAAACAACCTAAATGTCTATGACCAAGATAATGGATTTAAAAATTGATAACTCTTACAAAAGATTGCTACACAGCAATGAAAGGGAACTACAATTATGCACTGCCTAATGTTTAAGTCAACAACAGACTACATATACATCAGTGGTCCCCTAAGATAATAATGAAAAATTTCTATTGCCTAAGCGACATCGTAGTCATTGTAACGTCACTGTGCAATGCATTACTCACGTGTTTAAGGTGATGCTGGTGTACACAAACCTACTGTGCTGCCCATCATATAAATGTAGAGCACGTTCAATTATGTATAGCACATAATACTTGACAATAATAACAAATGACTATACTACTGGTATGTATATTTAATATACTTTTTATTATTTTAGAGTGTACTTATAAAAAAGTTTGCTATGAAACAGTCTGCTGTGTTACGCTGGCAGTAATCTAACATAACTTGTGTTTACATCATTTTCTTAATCACCAACTCCACTTCAAGGTCTATGATTATATCATTTTCTCTTATGTTTGATTTAATCTGGTATTGTTGGAAAGTGCAAGAACAGGCTATACAGGCTTATAGCCTAGGAGCAACAGTCTACACCAAACAGCCCGGGGTGTGGTTGGTTATACCACCTAGGTTTGTGGAAGTGCACTCTATGATGTTTGTGCAACACCATCTTCCCCTACTGACGCATTTGTCAGAAATGCATTCCCATCATTAAGCAGCAGATGATTGTGTAGTTACATGCGGCAGCATCATCGATAAATCTTAAAAACATAATGCTGAATAAAAACTAGGTACAGAAAAATACATATACATTTATTTTTGGGTACATTATAAATATAAACTATATATTATTATATAAAGTTCAAAAATAAAGTTTTAAAAAAATAATTAGTAAACTAATGTAATAAACGAAACTAATGAAGAAACTGTGAAAGTACAAATATATAAGTAAGTAATAATGGGGAAATAATCTCAGAAACAGAGGGAAAAATTTTTTTTAAAACATGAGATAAATTTACCAAGCTCTAAAAGTAATCCTGAAAACCTAGATGAATGACTTTTATAAGAAAATATTAAATACCAAAACTGACTCCAGAAAATACAGGAAATCTAGATATACTCCTTAGGTAAAAGATATACACAAAGTTGCAAAAAACTATCTTACAGAAAAGTAACTAGTTCATGAGTCATTTCCTTTGTGTTTACCTTCCATTAAATCAACTGCCTCCTTTGTATATTACTATACCATGTATACTTCTATTATAGCCACCCCACTGTCTTGCAATGGTTTGAGTCTTTCACTCCTTGCGGCATTCTTTGAGGACAATGCCTAGCTTATGGTAGTATCTTCAGTTCAACCAAGTACCTGGTACAAAGCAGGCACTAAAGCATACAAAGCCCAGCATTTCACAAGGTCTTGGATATCTAATAATCTCCACAATTCTCAGAATTTCGGTCTATTCATTTTTACTTAAAAACTTTTGATAAAGAGTTTCAAACATATAAAAAATAGAGGACGGTAGTATACTAAACCCCTGTGTACTCACCATCCAATTTCAACAATAATTGTCATTCGACCAATCCTGTTTAAGTTATACCCCTACCAACACCAGCAGATTATTTTGAAAGCAAATCCTAGATATCATATTATTTCATCTGTAAATACTTCAGAAGTATGTAAATCAAAGAGAACTTTCTATTTTTAAACGAAGGCTCCAACCTATTTGCTTTTTATATAGAAGAAAAAGGAAACTCATATGCAACTAATAAACATGTATTTCAAAGTTTCAAATCATGATCAATTAAATGGGTTATTTATAGAGGAAAAAAGGTACCTCCATAATGGAGAAATCTGACAGGCATCAATTTAATCAAATAATCAAACATATTATCATCAATGGTGTGACAAACTGACATCATTCCTTCTGATGTGATGCACTGAAGAAGTTCCATCACTTATATAGTATTCTTTATTTTTTTAAATTTTATTTGCTGATTTGAGAGAGAGGAAGGGGGAGAGGAAGAGACGGAGAAAGGGAGGGGATGAGAGGGAGAGAGAAGGAAGGGGGGAGGAAAGAGACATCGATTTGTTGTTCCACTTACTTATGCATTCATTGGTTGATACTTGCATGTGCCCTGTTGAGAATTGAACCCTCAACCTTGGTATAGTGAGACAATGCTCTAACTAACTAAGCTATCCAGCCAGGGATATACTCTTCTTGTCAAAAACTGTTTGAACCCCAATTTCTGGTCAAGATGGTGAAGTAGGTAAATGCGGTACTCCTATCTTCCCATGACCCCATCAAAATTACAATGAAAGTACAGACCACCACCATTGAGAACTGCCTGAAGGCTAGATGAATAGAAGTCCTACAGTTGTACACAGAAGATACCAGCCACAATGAGACTGGTAAGAGGGGTGGAGACTTGGAATCAGCCTGTCCCATACCCACACCATACCCACGCCTTGCAGTTGGGAATCAGAAGGGTATCTTGGCTGTGAAGGTTCCCCTGAGGAACGAGGAGTTCCAGGCCTACATCAGGCTCCCCAGCTCAGGGTTCCAGTGCTAGGAGGATAAGTCCCCATAACTTCTGGCTGTGAAAACCAGCAGGAATTGTGCCTGAGTGACATAGAGGGCTACTGAAGTTCCACGTGTTCCTCTTAAAGACTGTACCACAGACTTAATCGGACTAATTGTCTCTGAGTTCCAGCAATAAAACAGCAGCTAGGAAGGTACCAGAGACATACAAGAGGAATTGAATTGTCTGGCTTTAGGTTGAGGGCTGGAAGAACAGCATTCTCCCAGATAGAAGTGCTGGTAGAAGCCACTGTTTCTTTGCTGGGCCCTCCCCATGCTGGGCTGGTGACAAGGGTAAGGGGATTAAGAAGCACAAATTGGTAGCTACAAAACAGCCATGGGGATATAAAGTATAGCATAGGGAATATAGTCAATAATATTGTAATAACTATGTATGGTGCCAGATGCGGACTAGATTTATCTAGGTGATCACTCTGTAAATTATAGAAATGTCTAATCACTAGGTTGTACAACTGAAACTAATCTAATATTGTATGTCAACTGTAACTGAAAAATACAAATATTTTAAAAAATGTTTAAACCCCAATCTAATCATGAGTAAAAAATCAGACACAGAAGTTGTCAGTCTTCAGAAGTAAGGGACCACATGAATAGAGCCACTCAAAATAAGAAATGGGCAGAGAGCAGGAGGCCAGGTGAGCACATGACAAATAGTCTAACAACTACAGTAACTTGGGCAAATTAGTTTTTCTTCTGTTAAAAGGCAAATTTCCTTTTTGCCAACACCCATCAGTCATTTACATAATACCAAAAATTACATCAATTCTGTTTATTGGCTTGCTTCCACTGAGCAATCTGATTAGGAAGAAAAGGGAGGTGAGGTATTTTGACACATATGTGAATGGTGACAAGTCCCAGTTTATATCTATACCAGCATACATAATTAATGGTGCTCATTTCACTTTATTTTTTAAAAAGATTTTATTTATTTATTTTTAGATAGAAGGAAAGGGAGGGAGAGAAACATCGATGCAAGAGAGAAACATTGACTGGTTGACTCTCATATGTGCCCCAACCGGAGACTGTACCCACAACCCAGGGATGTGCCCCAACTGGGAATTGAGCCAGTGACCTTTTGTTTTGGGGCACGGTGCCCAACCAACTAAAGCACACTGGTCAGGGCTCATTTCACTTTAAAAGTATCCCAATTTAAAAGATAAATGTTATGATGATCCTAAGCACAGGGCATATCAAAGGAGGGTACGTCAGAAGCGATAACTTAATGGACAGTTACAGGAGATAAGAAGGATACTGGGTACCTGAGACAAAGAAAAAGCAGATCATCAGGAAATTCAGGAGCACAGAGAGGAAATACAATATACCTATTACTACTGGTGGTCAGCATCCTTGAGCATGAGGGTCCTTTTCCCTTCTTCCTATTCACCCACTAAGCCTGAGTCCCGTATTGGAACGACACCACTTTTAGTCTGCTTGCTCGTCACTTAAGTCTTTGAGGAACAAAATAAAGCACTCATTTACCTTTAAATGTACATTAGCTCTCACCTTAAAGGCCTACAAATAGTGCACTGCTTTTCAAAAATTAAAGTTAAATTTTAAAGTTAATTTATTTTTCATATGAATACTGAAGGTCTCGTATGTATGCAAGGTATGACTAAGGTTTCAAAAGTTCATATTCCTGAATGATCCATACATATAAAACATATCCCACTTTCATCCACCAGAATTCTGTCCAATGCTGCAATCCTCAATACTTAAAACAACCCTCTCCCATTTTGCCTTTCTGGCTTCCAACATCCCAGAACTGAAAAGAATTTGCCTCCATCAAAGTCACCTGACACTTGTCTGCCCTTCTCTTTCTAGAGTCTAAAAGTCTACAAAGAAGGTATATGAATGAAGGGAAAAAATATGAAGTAGGCAGACAAAGTGTAGATGAATTACTGCCATCACCAGGTAGAAAAGAACTCAACTGATCATGAAAACTGTTATAAAAAGAAATAGGTATTTGAAAAAACATTCATGTTCTCTGAGCCTTGGCATCCTATAAAAAGAATTTAAATTGTATTAGCTGTATAATCCTTTCTAGCAGTAAAGTCTGGTGTTGGGTTAAATAGGTTTTTAACTGGGTGAACCTAGAAAGCAAATCACAATGGAAGAAGTTTTCCAGAATTTTATGAACCCAAACTAGTTATAAGTAGATGGGCCCTATCTGAAAAAGCAATTTCTCCTTAGGTAAGAAAAATTATGAGTTAGTCAAAGACAGTTAATATTCCCAATTCTGTTTAGTTCTTGAGAAGCTACTTCAAATAACAACAGCATTAAAAAATCATGCGAAAAAGGCAAAGAAACTGCAAAATTAATACTTACCTTTGCATCATCTGTGTCAAAAACATCACACCAAGGAGATTTAACACCTTTAATTGCCAGGTCAAATGAACAAGTGAAAAAAGCTACCTGAATTAAATCTGGGGGGGAAAAAAAAGGTAAAATTTGTGGGTTACCATTTCTGCAATTTTCCAAAGGCTAAATATCTATAAAATGCCATGTACAGTAGAGCTGAAGGAACTGGATAAATTCAGTTTGGAGAGCAGACTATTTAGTTTCTTTCTGGCTATCAAAGAATTAAGACTTATTCTATACGATCTAAAGGGGAGGAACTGGAACTTTCTGGAGAAACCATATGAGGTATAAACTTCAGCTTGATGAAACTAAAAAATTTTATCTGTGAAACGGTAATTATTTTTGTTTTTAGAGGTAATATATTTGTTAAGAGCATGTTTGCCTACCAAACCCAACAAAAAGTGTAACTCAGGGACTTACTATTGTGTATAAAACATAATTTGATTTTGTTAATTTTAGAAGGTTGGAGGATGGAAGATAAAACTTATAAAAGGTTTTAGTTTGCAACTTGAAAATTAGGAATGACGAATTACATTACTGAACAGTTCTTTTAGCTACACAACAATCCATACCATTACTATGAAAAAGAAGCAAGTACAGAGACGGTTATGAAAGGATAGAAGAGTGCAGAAGGCAGAAAGAGAAGAAAGGTCAGAGAAGAAAGAGAAGAAAGGCCAGAAGGTAGAAAGAGAAGAAAGAGAAGCGAGGGGTCAGAAGGCGGGCAAAACAAAGGGTCAAGAAGGAGAGAAACAAACAAAAAAATCGCACACTAAAGAAGGAGAGCGGTTGATAACGGCATCTGTTTTTTAACATTAGCTGCCTAATCAGGCAGTGGATTTCAGAATAAGTTACCTGGGATTTTTACGTTGCTCAAGAGCTGATTATATTACTTTTAGATACACATGGGTTTTGAAGAGAAGGGATAAGGGAATGAATACTTAGGCTACAAAAGGTAGCCTTTGTTAGTACCAAATAAAAATACTGCTCTTTGGTCAAGGACAAGTGGGTGACATTTAATGCTAAACAGAAAGAAAAGAAGTCAACTGCAAGGGTTTGACTCCATTGCTTTAATTTTTCTTTAATTTCACTGCCTTTTGTTTCCAAGGAAAATGGGACAAAAAAAATTGATCTTACATGTTTTTTGCACTAGTTTTGAATTTGCAGTATATGGTACAAAGAGAAGAGTTAATTGGAATATACATAAAAGCCATTTAAAAAGTTGCTTATATAAGTGAAAGGGTTTATAACCCCAATATCCAATATAATTTAGTGGTTTTTAAGTAGCATGTATATTTGATGAAAGGTCATGGCTTCTCACACTCAAAATTCTAGCTATGAAAGTCAGTCCGCATGGTATATGGTTTAACCGGAGGGGAGCTGAATGGAAAAAAAAAAAAAATTAGCCAAAAACTCTTTGAAGTACATGTAGGGAGAAAAAGCATAAGATGGATGACAACTGAGGCTATGAGACCTGAAATCTGCCACTAATTATCTCAGACAGGTCATTCCAGGTTCTCTGGGTCTCAATTTTCCCACCAGCAAAATAGGGAGTTTAGAAAAATAATCTTTTATGAGTTATGGCTCTGATGCATTTATTATGACTATTCTGACATCTGGTCAGTTTTTGGAACCTCAAAAATATTTCATATGAATTAGAGATTTAAATATTAAAAATATAAAATAAGTAAAGGAAGACAAAGGAAAATATAATAATCTTGGGGTAAGAGAGAATTCATAGGCAAAATACAACACTCAGAAGCCATAATAAAAAGACGAACATGGCTATAAAAGAGATGTAAGCTTCCATACAATTAAAGGCACCATGAACAGACATAAAAGAGAAGTCACAGCTTTTTTAAAAATGCCCCTGAACTAGACTTGTGCTTCCCTAATGAGTACTCCAGGCTGTTGGGCTATTTCTGGCGCTGGCGCAGCTGGACTAAGGCATCTGCATTTGCTACCAGCCGTGGTGCAGCCAGGCGGGCCTACAGCGCCCTGCACCGCCGCTCCCCCAGGCCCAGCGGACCGTGCAGGCTAGCGGAGCTTGCGCACCCCAGTCATCAGTGCTCTACCTGCTCCGTAGAGGGAAGATGAGCCAGCTGAACTCCAAGTCAAGCCGAACCTTGGCCTCCAAGCAGGAAAAGGATGGCACTTAGAAGTGACACCAGAGCAGGCTTCGCAAGCAGCCCACGAAGGAGCCCAGCGAAGTGCAGAAACCTAAGAGCTCGGCGGACCAAAGGGGAGCAAAAACAAGGGCGCTGCCAAGACCTGCGAAACCACCGTGACTCCAGGGAGGAAACAAAGCGGCAGACCCAAAAAACCGGAGAAAAAGGAAGAAGAGAGCAGCTTACAGGAGTCCTCAGAGGAAGGGCAGTGACCTGGGAGCAGTTTCCTTCTGGGACTGGACATTTGTGCCCCACCCCCCACACTGTATCTGCCAGCATCACAGCACTACACAGCACACCAACCCCTGCAGGGCCCCAGTGGCCCGAGCAGGGAGCAGTTTTCCTTCGGTCTGCGCTCGCAGCCACCCATTCACCCCCCCACGTGCATTCGCTTGCCCTCCTCGGTCAAAGCTTACTTCCCAGTTAGCTGCGCCCTGTGCCCGCTGCTGCACTGCCTCTCCCTCAGCGGTGGTGACACTGCTGACTACTCACCTGACCTTTAAGGGGTTCGGCCTCTCTGACTCAAGATGCTCCGACCAACCTGTGTCTCACCAGGAGCAGCTCAAGCTAACTTTACTTTCTTCCCTGCATCTGGCTTTAATGCAAATTAAAGCCAGATAGCATTTTTCTTGCCTCGTCCCTGCACTAGGCTGGGTAGCCTCCCTTGGGGCAGAGGAAGAAAGGCAGAGGGGTGTGAGCCTGCTTGCACTCTAGGCCTCAAAATTCCCCTTCCCTCACATGGGGCACCTCTAAGATGGAGCTAGCCTTGCCCAACCCTGTCCACCTCCCCACCCGCCAAGGCTCCAGTTCCATCTTTCCTCTATTCACAAACTACCTCTGGACAGTTGTGTTGTTTTTTGTTCAACCTTTCATTCTTAGACATCTGCCATTGATGCTGCTACCAGCGCCAAATGTTCATCCTTACTGCTTCCTGTTCTGCCCACACTCCGCTCCAACGTGCTCTTGGGAAGAGGGGCAAAGTAGGCTGGGAGCCCACGTGGCCCCAGCCCCAGGGAAGGTGGAGCCTTGCACATACGATGCTGCAGCACAGGGAGCAGGGGGACCTGTGCTGGTTGCTGAGAGTGTGCGGCCACATTTCCCCCGTTTTGTGGGGGAGGATGTAGCCATTATTGTCCCAGCTTGGGACCCACCTCTAGCTTCCTGTTTGTGGTTACTTGAATAAAAATAAATAAATAAATAAATAAAAAATACACACACACACACACGGAAAAAAAATAAGCAACAAACTAAGAGAAAATGTTAGCAAAATACAATAGGCAAAGGATTTGTCCTTCATCAAGCAAAATTAAAGAATAATTATTGTAATTAATATATCCATAACACCTAAGGGGTACCTATGAACAATAAGAAAACCATAAAAATAATCCAACAGAAAATGGACAAGGTATAAACAGACAATTTTCAAAAGGAATGAAAATAGCTAATAAACAGGAAAAGATGTTTACCTTCACATGTAAATAAATGCAAATTAAAGCCAGATAGCATTTTTCATTAACCAAATTGGCAAAAGTCATAATGACTAATATCTACTATTGAATGAAATAAGGGAAAATGAGCATTCTCATTTATTATTGATACAATTTTTTTATACTTTCAAAGAACAATTTGGAAGTTTATGTCAAGATGTAAAATATTCATGTTCCTTAACCCAACAATTCCAACTACAGTTATTTAATTTATAAACTCTTAAGTGCAAAAACCAGACTATAAGAATGTTCACTGTAGTGTCATCTGAAAGAGTTAGAAACTAAGGAAACCTCAGTAAGAACATGACGTCCTATAAAAAGAATCTGGACTCTAATAGCTCCAGCCCCTCCATCAGTAAAATTTGATGATGGGTTAAGTATTTAAGTTTTTAATTAGCATCGACCTTGAAATTAAAGCATACATCCTATGAAACAACATAGAATTTAAAAGAATAAAACACATATTATTAAGCTTACAGAAATTACGTAGACCATCACCTTTCTATGTTAAAAAAAAAGTATTTAAATAGCTAAAATGTTTTTGAGCACTTACTGTGTGCCAGGTACTGTGTTAATGCTTTGCAAAAATTAATCTCAACTTCCAGTCAAGATGGAGGGGTAGGTAAATCTGGCTCACCTCCTTGCACAATCACAGCAAAAATTACAACTAGACTACGAAACAAGTATCACTCAGAATTTTCAGAAAATCGAGCCGTATGAGAAGTTTGACAACCAAGGAATTAAGCCACATTCATCCAGATGGGTAGGAGGGGTGGAGATGTGGATGTGCAGAACAGGCGGTCCTACCCCCAAGTGTGGTGAATAAAAATCAGAAGAACACCTTGGGAGAAAGGGATCCCAGCCCTATGCCAGACCACCCAGCCCAGGGTCTCATTCCCAGGAAGATAAGTCCCTATAACTTCTGGCTATAAAAATCAGTGGGGGTTGGGGAGGTGAAAGAAACTTTGGGATTTTCAGGAGTTTCCTCTTAAAGGGCCTGCAACGGACTTAGGACTTACACACACTCACTCCCTGTGGGCTTCAGCACCAGGGCAACAGCTGGAAGGGCACCACTGCCATAGGGGGAGAAACTGAAGTGACTGGCAACAGGACGAGTGCCAGGAGACAGCTTCCTCCTGGACAAAGCTCCAGGGGGCAGGTAGCAGCACTGTCCCCTCTCTGAGCCCTCCCCCACACATAGCCACAGAGCAGTGACATGGTCTGCCCCTTCCTGGCAATTACCTAGGGCTCCACCCCATCCAACTTACAAGTGCACTTTTCTACAACAGGCCATGCTACTAAGACAGCAAGTCAAAGCAGCTCTACCTTATGCACAGAAACAAACACAGGGTGTCTACCAAAATGAGAAGAGAGAAATATGGCCCAAATGAAAGAACGAACAAAACTCCAGAAAAAGAACTAAACAAAATGGAGATAAGCAATCTATCAGATGCACAGTTCAAAACACTGGCTATTAGGATGCTCAAGGAACTCACTGAGTACTTCAAGAGCATAAAAAAGACCCAGGCAAAAATTAAGGTTACAATAAGTGAAATAAAGAAAAACTTATAGGGAACCAACAATAGAGTGAACAAAGCCAAGAATCAAACTAATGATTTGGAACAGAAGGAAGAAAAAAACATTCAATAAGAACAGCAAGAAGAAAAAAGAATCCGAATAAATGCGGACAGGCTAAGGAGCCTCTGGGACATCTTTAAATGTAGCAACATCCAAATTACAGGTGTGCCAAAAGGAGAAGAGGAAGAGCAAGAAATTGAAAACTTATTTGAAAAATAATGAAAGAAAGCTTCCCTAATTTGGTAAAAGAAATAGACATACTAGTCTAGGAAGCACAGAGAATCCCACACAAGAAAGGACACAAAGAGGACCACACCAACACACATCATAATTAAAATGCCAAAGGTTAAAGATAAAGACAGAATCTCAAAAGCAGCAAGAGAAAAGCACAGAGTTACCTACAAAGCAGTTCCCAAAAGACTCAGGTGATTTCTCAAGGAAATTTTGCAGGCTAGAAGGGACTGGCAAGAAGTACTCTAAGTGATGAAAAGCAAGGACCTACAATCTAAATTATTCTATCCAGCAAAACTATCATTTAGAATTGAAGAGCAGATAGAGTGCTTCCCAGACAAGGTAAAGCTAAAGGAGTTCATCAGCACCAAGCCATTATTACATGAAATGTTAAAGGGAACTATAAGAAAAAGATCAAAACTATGAACATAAAAATGGCAACAAATGTAATTATCAACCACTGAATCTAAAAAACAAACTAAGCAAGCAAGTAAAACGGAGAGAGAATCATAGATACAGAGATCATTCGAAGGGTTATCAGAGGGAGGGGGAGGGGGAGAATGGGGGAAAAGGTGCAGGGATTAAGGAATACAAAGTGTTAGATACAGAATAGGCAGGAGGATGTGAAGAACAATATAGAAAATGGAGTATCCAAAGAACTTATACACATGACCCATGGACATGAACTAAGAGGAGGATTGCTAGAGGGAATGGGGGGGGGGCGGTACTGCATGGAGGGGAGCAAAGGAGGAAAACTGGGACAACTATAATAGTATAATCAATAAAATATATTAAAAATTTAATCTCATATAATCCTGGCAATAATGCTAAAGGCAGGTATAATTCTTACACCCATTTTACAGAGGAAGAAACTCTGGCCAAGAGATATTAAGGAATTTGCGAAAGATCACAGAATTAATCAATAGTACTACAGAGTCAAGATTTAAATACAAATAGTCCAATTTCAGAACCCATCATTTTAACCACTATAGTTATATTACCTCCAAAAAGAAGTTGCTCTCAATTAACTCATCATTGAAACACAGATAATTCTTATTCATTTAGAGACTGAAAATAGTTTTTAAAAAAAAATCTTCTTCAATAATCTAAATGCTCACTAAGATAATAATGACTAGATACTGGTATAGTTATCAAATTCTATACATAAATTTAAAATATAGTACTAGAATTATACACATTAAATCAAAAACACAAAGTTGAATTCAAATCAAATCTCAGACTGATATCATTGATACCATTCTTAAATATTTAAAAATCTGCAAAACAATATCCCATTTATGTACAGAACTGTAAATATAAATATAAAAACTGGCATAGAATGATTTAAATGCTCAATTCATGACAGTGGTTACCTCTGGGGAGAAAAGGAGATGAATGAGATCCTGTAGTGGGACCGAAAGACCTCAATATAGTCAAAGCAACTAACTGAAGCATAATGTTAAAATTTGATACAATTAAGTTGTGGGTATACCAATATTCATTATATTAGCTTTCATTATTATTTACATGCCTGAGTTGTTTCCTAATAAATTAAAATAATTTTAAAATAATTTTTAAAGCTTGGTAGGTTACCCCAATGTAAAACCTTTTTGGGGAAAGAGGAAAAATTCAATTTTAAACGCTAGTTTAGTCTAGGCATTCTCCCTTTTTTGATCCTTTCAAGCAAGCACTCAGGTCCCATGAATTAGACTCCAGTATACATTTCCACCTCCTCCCCCACAACATCTCCTCCTTCTAGTCTTTTGGAAATTTATTCACAATATAATGAAATCCACAATATTTGTCAACACTTGCTCTATGAATTGTAAATTCCTAGAAAATAGAAAATAATTTTATTATCTTTCCTTAACTTCCCATTTCTAAGTGACCATATGTCCTGCTTTCCTAGCATAATTATTATGTCCCTTTCACCCTCAAAAGTGTCCTAGGTTGCATGATAAATTGTAACCAGTCCATCTTCACTGCAATATCTTATGACAAACATGACTGCTCATTTTCTCCGCATCTCTAGGTTTAAAGCCTCAAAAAAAGCCAAAACCCACACTACTTTGCCTTTCACTTTCTAAAAACTTATCTCTTTCAAAACATTAACATGTATTTCTGAACTGCCTCAAAAGCTACATTTATCGGACTTTCCATTTGTGTTACTTTGAGGAGATAACACAGAAAAACATAATTTTTGTTTTATAACTAATGCTGAGTTGAAGCTTTATATACCTCTGCCCTCAAAATAATTCCATGAGATAGCAAGAATCTTATATATTAATTTGCATTGAACTCAAAGAAGAATTTGAATCTAAAAAACAGTAAGCGTATACAGTTTTCTTGACCTAGAACATATTACTTTCTTAATGTAAAATCAATTGTGGGCCTGTAAAAGGAATAACTTTATGTTTCCATATATTTTCATTTTCGGAATTCAAAAACCATTTAAATTATTTCAGAATTCAAATAAAAGACAACAGGCACATTACCTGCATTTAAACTGTTGACTGGCACTTGCAAAGTAGCTGAAACTTTTTTTAAAATGTTCTGCATTTCTGGTCCAGTTTTGAAGGCTTCTACATGGTAAAGAGCCGTATCATTCCTTTCTACTTCAGTTAAAAACTTCTCACAATGATCAAAGAACCTCATTAGTTTATCATTAATTCTTGGGGGTCCACATTCCATGTCTGAAAGGGGAGAAAAAAAATATATATGACATAAGCGACAGTTTCAAATTATTGAAAATTTTGTTTCAAGTGTGAAAGGAACACTAAAAACCTATTATTCAAGTACACATTATTCAAAAAAGATATAGGGCAAAACTATTCCCCATTTGTAATAGTAATTCATGAGTGGATATGCTAGAAAAGACTAATGAAACAGACAGTATCAAAGATAAAATGTGTTATAGCAATACTGCAAAATAAAATAAAGGTAATTGAAATGAATGTTTTCTTAAAGAAAGCCAAAATAATTAGAAATAAAAGTCATAAAAAGTACAAACTGTGTTATGTAAGGACTGTTTCTGTTAGGCACAGAAAACTTGAAGAACTAAAAATTAGGAAAATTTCCAAATACAAGGTGAGAGATAACTCAACAGATAGAATCTGCTTTTCTCTTCTACGCCAAAGTCTAAATAGAGTATGTTATTTTCTCAATTAACTTTCTCAACCCTGTTTACTTTACAAAAGACTCTGACTGGGACAAAAACTACTGACAACAGCACAAAATATATGAACGCTTTTGTTTTTCATTGTGCTACGTGCTTCTGATTTGGTTTGTTTTCTAACTGAAGCTCCCAAAGATTTTAATAAGTTGTATTATTTCCCCACTTTGGCAACAAATAGGTATTGGAAAAGCATTCATATTCATGTTTGAACTACTGGAGTACCTTTTAAGTTTTTTCTCAATCATTTTCAAAACATAATAGATTTCAATCATCATTTCTCCAATAATTTACTGTGAAAACACAAACTACACTATTTCTGCATATAAAATGAGAAAATTAAATCTAGTTATACTGTTTTGCTTTAGATGTGTGTATAGGGAAACATATATATCTGTCTGCATCCATCCTAAAATGGGTAATTCTGCCCACTTTAACTGCAGATTGGATTACAGTTCTTAAAATAGCATCTTAACTGGGAAACTAAGTGCTCTGTCATCTTTTCGTGGCCTCAAAATACAATTTCCCAAGTGGATCTGGATATTTCACCCTTGCAATCATCTGATTACGGCTGCTCTTTAAACAGAAACAAAAGCATTGTTCTGTTCCTGTAAGAATACAAAATCTAATTGTGTCCTCTCTCAAAAGCCCAGATGTACACAACATGCAAAATAACTATCTGTAGATAATAATGAAGAAGCTAGACAAAGGGCTTTAATCTGACACTGAAAATGGTAAGGGGTGGGCTTATTCTGAACTATACTGATCCTTGGCTTTGTACTTGGAGGCCAGTGCCAATCCCCACAATACCACCTAGGGGGTCAAAGGGCCCCTTTCTGGTATACAATATGCAGGATGGGACAAAAGAGGTTTATAGTTGTGAGTATGCAAAATAGAGCTTATTCTTATATTATTATTTAATTATTCTATTATTTTCCATACAAACACAACTATAAACCCACTTTTGACTCACCCGTATATACTGTGCTATACTAAAATATATTCTACTTTCAACATTTAGTTAATTTAACAGACTTGTGGAGAATTTTCACTCATATTAACAGAAAAAGCCTAACTGTAACTAAAAAGCACAAGTCAGCCAACTGAACTATCCACACAGTAATGACACACAATCCACTGAAGAACGCTGAGAGATGGCCAACCTGCTTAAGAAAGGATGTTACTGGAGAAATGATAAACCAGTCTAATTCACTTTCCACTTGTGCTTTGAAACCAAATGATGTCTCATGTCAACTCTGACCTTAAAAATGATCAAGAAAGTATTAACACTGGATCAACTCTATGGCATGAATTTTTTTTTTAATTATTCTTATCCTTAAGTTACAAGCAAACAGAAGCTATATAATGTAATGGTTACGAGACTAATCAGATTTCCTGGGTCCATACACCTAACGACATGAATTTAGATAAATTAGTGTTTGTTTCTCAATCTCATCTGTTAGATGGGGGAAAATACAATCAGAGAGCTGTTGTAAGGATTTAGTAAAATAAATGTAGAGCATGCCTTGCAGGTATTACTAGTCTTAACTGTGTCTACTGAACATTTTCTGCGGGGGGAAAACGCACCGTTCCTAGAAACAGAAGACCTGGGACTCTAGGCCTTCCTCTAGTTCAGAAGGTACATTCGTGGGCTCACCTGCCCCGCCTTTAAATTAAAGTGCCCCACGAGATGATGCCTCAAATTTTACAAAAAAATAAGTAATGGAATAAATTAGTAAAGTACTGCGTGTTACCATGGGCCACAGCTACAACGAAGGTCACTCTGTAGTACACGCGTATATAGGAACAAAAGAGAAAAAAAACGGAGAAGATAATTTGAGAGTAGCTTCTCAAAACAGGAGGTAGGTCTAGAACCAACATCTGAAAGTTGAAAAGTAAAAGAATAAAATTAAATTAAATTTTAAAAAATCCAAACAGCATCAGAGGCAAAGCCTGAGGAAGAAAGTCCTAGACTGTATTTAAAGTGTGCCTCTCTATAGAACTGGCGGCCAGTGGGGGTGGAAAGGGTTTGTTGCTCCGAGGGGGTACGTCAATTTGGGAATAGATGATCCAAAACGGTCCTTATGTGCCTCTTTTCCATCTGATTCCCCCGACGTCTACTACAACGTCATGCACGTTTAAGGTGTTAAATCCATACCTGAGGAATGAGCAAACAAGTGTATGTACGAGGAAAAAGGAAAAAGCCAAGTCCACACCATATCATGAGATGGGGGTCGGAGAAACTGGGGATGGGAACAGAGGGTGGTAAGAGGAAATCCAGGATCGGGGTCGGAGGGTGGATTTGGGGGGGAGGGGGGAATGGTAAGACGGAGGCAAGGTCCCGGCCCGGTGGTCACCTGCGACGTCGGGCGGCGGCACCCCGGGGTGGTAGTGCTGCCATAACCCCTTCAGGAAGGCGGCGCTGCTCTCCACGCAGCGGTGCTTAGAGCTGGTGACGAGCTGCAGGCGGCCGTAGTTCTCGCGGCTGAAAAGGGCCGGGAAGAGGGAGGCCAGACGCAGGGCCAGCTGTCGCATGTCCTGCCGCCCCTTCTCCACCAGCTGCCCGTCCATCCAGTCCGCATACCACAGCGGCCAGTCGGCCAGCGCAGCGCCGAGGTTCCGGCCGCTGGCGGCGTCAGCCCGCTCCTCCCCGGGCCCACGGGCCTGCAGCAGCCCATGCAGCTGCCGCAGCTTGCGGATCTGTTTGGCCGTCGGGTAGCGGGTGCCGTGGCGGATGAGGGCGACCATCTGCACCGGGATGCAGGTCTCTTCCAACAGCTCCGGATCCCGACGCGGCGCTTCGGGGTCCGGCAGCAGCCCGGGGTTGGCATCCTCGTAGCGAGTTTTGGTGCCAAAGTAGGAGCTGAGCACCGAGACCACAGGGTCCTCCGGCTCCAGGAGGGAGCTGCGCGAGAGCGACGAGAGCAGAGCCACAGCCAGGACCGCGGCAGGTGCCAGGGAAACCCTGCGGACGCTGCTGGCGTCGCACGGCATGGTGGCGAGCGGCCCGCCGAGGGCGACGTACAGGAGGTGGGCACCGATTTCCGGCTCCGGCGGACAGGGGGCGGGCGCGGAGGTCGCTTCCGGCGTGTCCCGGGACTCGCTGTCCGGAGGCCGCTGCGGTCGGCGGGGGACGGTGGGTGCTGGCGGGAAGCTATGAAGGGCCGCGTGAAGTTGTGGTTCAGAGGAAGCCGGCGGAAAAACCGGAGAAGCCTCAGAGGCCTGTGGCTTAGGTAGAGCCGGCGCGGGCCGGCCCGGAGCGTGGGCCAGTTTCCTCGTGGCGGGCGCTTCAGGGACCGAGGCGGCGACTCCTTCGCGTCTTTAGTTTTCTAAAGCGTGAATAAGCCCGGACAAAGCCTTATTATCCTCCAGAGCGGCCAAAACGGGACACCTCTGAACAGCTAACTGTTGTATCACCATCTTTACGCGTTTTACTCTTGTTTTCCAAAATACAGTTTCTGAATCATCTGGATCAAATCCACCTGAGGCGGTTGTTGAACATGTAGATCCCTGGGCCGTGCCCCGGCATGCTTTCTGAAGTTCAAGGTTTTCCTCCCATTTGTGTTTGAAAATAAGCAGTGTACAAGGCAGAGAAGAACCTGGAAAGAGGCTCACTTCTCCAGGATATTTAATTCCTGAGCGTTTGGTAGTCTCTTGATCCAGATTGGCAAAGCTGACTTCAGTGAGACTGCACCCCACAAGTATTGTGTTCGTTGATACTGAATACTTAAAGAGTAAGACAGCAATCTTGACAACTTGGACGCATTGAGTCATGGCCCATCAAATTTACTTTGTTATTAAATATGAGTTAATCTGCTGCGTGAAGCAAACATGCTATTTACCAGCATTCCAAGTCCAAATTCTACGCCTATGTAATAACATAATCAAATGAACAACTAGGTTTTTCATAAATTATTGCTCAATCTTTGACACTCCCCCCAAATTTTAACTCTGAACAATACTGGTTTCTCCACTTGAACCCCAGTTTATAGGCCATTTGGAAAAACAAAGTATTAATGAAGTCATAGAGTGACCTAAATTTGAGGAAATTTGGATCATGTTTTTGTAAGTGTGCCTTGAAAGACACCATTAAATTGCTCTTGGTAAGTCATCTCCATTTTTACTGTTTTTCTCCTTAAGTGCCTCTCTCATCCAGAGAGGTATACCTCTAAATGTTAACCAATGAAAAAGCTACTGAGTCTTCCTAAAGGCATCACTCCTTAGTGAAGCAATCATTACAGGCCCTAACTGCTTACAAAACCTACGACATGCGTTATTGTACACTAAATTTGTCCTTAGCTTCATTTTATCCTTCTTTAATCACCTGTTAATTTTATGTTGTTTATATACTTCTGTAAACCAACTCCACAATCATTTTGATGTCAAACCAAGATGACAAATGATAAAATAAAATTAAGAAATGTGTGGATGTTTTTTGTTAGGAAGACGCCAGATATAGTATAAAGAGGACAAAGTACATAGCCTTTGGATCCAGATTTCAAGCTCAGCCACACATTAACTGAGTGACCTTAGAAAGTTACCCAAGTCCTTCTAGTTTTAATTTATCTGAAAATTAGGAATATTGGAACCTACATGGCAGGTTAATATTTTATATTTACATATTGATGTATTTAAAACCCATATAATAGGCTGCTGCGAGGTTTTTGTCACTAATAATGTTCAACATTATTCCAATATTAACATGCTTAGCTGTCTAGAAACTATACAGTGTAAACTGACTTTCACATTAAAGTCAATGACATTCATAGGCAAGACGCATAAAAGATCATTTCATAACTTTTTTAATAATAAAAATTCACTCATCTCACTTAAAGGTGGGTCTCATTCTTAAAACAGTGCACACTTTTGAAAAGTTTTAAGAAGGTGACTCAGCCTGCTTTGTCTTTTCATGCCATGGACATTTTTAAATTTTTTGTCCAGCCTTTAAATTGACTGCCCTTTGCAACAGGTGCTCACAGTGTCCAATCAGTTAATACAGAGGAATTTACATAGTATAAAACACAGCTGCCCCTTTACAAAGACTATGGGAGGATTGCCTTACTTCATAAGAACTCGTGGGGATGGTAGCAATGTATTTGGCAAACCTATGCTGGAATATTAAGAGTTGGGGGCTTTGGAACCAAGAGCACTGATGGCAAATTTGATTTGAACCAGAAGGGGAGGAGACCTTATCTTCTGAGGAGAGACTGTAAAGATGGATGCATATGTGGCTAAATTTGTTAGCCTAGCACGGGAGAATTCATGGATTGCAAGCCTGGTAGCCTCAGTTTCCACAGTGACACAGTGGGCAAAAATTGTCTGAAGAGATGGGGGACTAAAGGGAATGAGAGCTAAATCTTAGAGAATTTGGAAATGGCTTAGATTTTCAAGTGAGAGAAATGGGAAAGTAATGGGAAAGGATTTGAGAGGAATAGGAAACAAGTTGGATGATCACCTTTAAGGATCTCAGATTGGAATACTTGATTCTGTTGTGTCTATCAGAGTGGAAGAGAAAAAGTTGAACTCTTCTGCATTATTTTAATTTGTCTTTAGAATTTCTTTCTTATTCAATCTACTATATTAAAGAATAGGGTAGATTATTTTTGCCAAATTATTCATATGACTTCTAAACAGGCATTCTGTTTTAAGATTGCATGATGTCATATATGGTGTTTTAGGTTATAACCATCTACAATACTTTTAAAGAGGATATTTAAAAAGATGGTTTTCTTACGAAGAAACGATAAAGGAAAAAACAACTCTGTGGGGAAATGGGTAGGCTGTCTGTGTAAACACAGAAAATATTAAGAACTTGATTTCTGAAGTTAGACTTTCTAGTATCTGAATTCCAGGTCCATCATTTACTGTCAGTGAGATCTTCAGCAAGTTAAGCTCTTTTGCCTCAATTTGTTTTCTTCTGTAGAGTGGGGATAATACATACCTATGCCATGGGATTGTTAAGAGGATTCAGTTAGACATTTTACATAAAGACTTTATAAGTTCCTGGCCCCAAATAAATATCAGTTACTTTCAAGCAGCATTAGAGTATGCCTTATTATCACTTCTCCTTTAATCAAGTAAACTGACAGCCAGTTTTTCATAGATATCTATTATCTCACAACTACATTAAGCAACTAAGTTTGTGCCAAGAAGGTTTTAACTCTAGTATCTTACTGCCCTAATGTTTCATCTTTCCTTTGCTGGTTATTGATTTAATACCTTTTATTATTACAGTAGAGAAGCCAACAGAAGAGTTACCTATGTGCATGGACAGGGCTGGAGTGACCCATACTTCAACAGCAGTCCCTTGAACCTTGCTTAAATGTGGAGGCTGCATAGATCATAAGCCCCGCAGACTGCAAGATACCTTTGCTCAAAAGGAACCACACCACACCACTGACAGCTAATCACTACATTGTTTCCCAGAATATCAAAGCGAAGCTGAATTGTTTAAATGGTGTTTCAGTTTATGACTAGAACTTCACTGAACACACAACAGCGATGGAGGCGATCTGCTGTTTTACCTTCTCCATTGTACCCTGCTAAGGGAGTTATTTTATAGTAAGAAAACTTCTAGTGGCCTGACACATCCTAGTATTTTGATGTTGGGAATTCTTCCTTCCCATCAAATGTTGCTTCTGAATCCACAGAACTGTTTGAGAAACCTGATACAAAATTATGGTAAGTTTAAATTACCAATATTTTTTTTCTATGCTTTGCTACTCCCACTTAATATGGGTAAACTGTAGCTATTCACTTTCTAACCCTGATCTGTAATGATTTTTCTACACAAGCCAGCATTGTTGCTTAGAAACACAATATCCTCCAGAAGTCCCCTTTATTCAATGTACATTGTTATTCCATCAAAAAGATAAATAATGGGTTCCAAATCCTGGTAAAAATTCCTCTTCTCCCCTGTATTTTTTAAAGAACAAGCATAGGAAAAAGCAGTTGTGTTTAAACATCTTTTTTCCTGAAATGTGAGTATTCCAAAATTGAAAAATCTCTTTGAGCTATTGGACCTTTAAGACAATTAAACTAACCCTTAGGTCATGTCCACGGGTCATGCATTTAAGTTCTTCGGCTACTACATTTCCTATACTGTTCTTAACATCCCCCTGTCTATTCTGTACCTACCAATTTGTATTTCTTAAGCCCTTTCTCAGTGCCTCTTGCTCTTGGTCACTTCCCCCACTACCCACAAGCAAATTATGAACTTCTGGTGCTGATTCCCAGGTGGATGGGTTTGTGTACATTCTAGGACCCTGTGGGTCTCTCAAATAAACTCTCCTATGAAACTGGCAGTTTCTCCCGCTACCACACATCCCACAGGTTTTTACCAGTAGAGGTTTTGAGGCTTCCCTTTCCCGCACTGGAACCCTGGGTTGCGTGGTCTCTCTCACTCCCCAGTTGTTCCTCCTGGTTTATCTGCACACAAATGTAGGACTCCCCCACCACCCTCCGCCAGCTGCTGCCTTGCTGCATCCTCTCTGCCCAGCTGCCCTTCTCTGCCCCTCCTACCAGTCTGAATGAATGTTTCTTCGTTAGCTTCTTGGTTGTCGGACTTCCATACAGTTCGATTTTCTGGGAATTCTGGTTGTTTTTGTTTTTAAATTTGTTGTTATCCTTCTTTTGGTTGTGCTAGGAGACGAAGTATATCTACCTATGGCTCCATCTTGGCTGGAAGTTGAATGTTGGTACATTTAAAGATGTCCCGGTGGTTCCTAAGCCTATCCTCATTTTTAAAAAAATTATTTTTCTTCCTGCTATTCCTATTGAATGCTTTTTTACTCCCCAGGCTCCAAATCATTGATTTGATTCTCAGCTTCCTCCCCTCCGCTTATAGTTCCCTGTAGATTTTTCTTTATTTTACTTAATATCACCTTCATTTCTACCTGAGTCTTTTTACGCTGTTGAAGTACCCAATGAATTCCTTGAGCATCCTAATAACCAGTGTTTCGAACTGTGCATTTGATAGGTTGCTTATCTCTGTTTCATTTAGTTCTTTTTCTGGAGTTTTGTTTGGTTCTTTCATTTGGGCCATTTTTCTTTGTCTAATTTTGGTAGGCTCCCTGTGTTTGTTTCTGTGTATTAGGTAGAACTGCTTTGATTCCCTGTCTCAGCAGTGTGGCCTATTGTAGAAGTGTACCTGTTAAGTTGTGTAGGGCAGAGCCTTAGGTAATTGCCAGGGCGGGACAGCCCATGTCACTGCTCTGTTGTTCTGTGTGGGGAGGGCTGGTATTGGGGACAGTGCCACTACCTGGCCTCTGGAGGTTCGTGTGGGAGGTGGTTGTCTCTCAGCACTCACACTTCAATTTCTCCCTGTATACCACTGGTGCCCTTCCAGCTATTGCCCTGGTGCTGAATCCCAGAGAAGGTTGGTCTGTGTGAGATCTAAGTCTGTTTTGGGCCCTTTAAGAGGAGTTTCTTGAGAATCCTGCAGTTTCTTTTGTGGCCCCAAAAGAAAGTTTCTTTCTGGCTGTAAAAAACCCCTACTGATTTTTATAGCCAGAATTTATGGGAACTTATCTTCCTGGTGCTGGAACCCTGGGCTGGGTCGTCTGGTGTGGAGTTGGGATCCCTCACTCCCAAGGTATCCCTCCCGATTTTTATCCACCCCTTGTCTCTGTGCCTCTGTGCCACCCTCCATCTTTTCATGCCTCTCCACCCCTCCTACCCATTTGGGTGAATGTGGCTTCTTTAAATCCTTGGTGTTGGATTTCCACACAGGTCAATATTCTGACAGTTCTGGGTGATACCCGTTTTGTAGTCTAGTTGTGTTGTTGCTAGAGTTGTGCACGGGAGGTGAGATATGTTTACCTAACACCTCCATCTTGACTGGAAGTCTCCACTTTATCTTTCTCATATTACATCCTACACGGCCTCATCTGGTTCTGTATTCCAAGAGATAAAACAGTTACTGCAAAGTCATTCATTGATTAATAGCTTAGATGCAGGGACATGATGAAAACTTTTTTGATTCCAAAATGTTCATCCAGTATCTTACATTAAGTAGACTATGAGCAACTATTTGTTGAAAACTGGTATGAATGAACAAATACATGAAAATAAAACAAACAAGCAGTGTGGGTAGTTAAAATGTAGAAATAGTATTACTTTGCATTTATGCAATGTATTAATTATCCTTCCAATTATCCCATAACAATAATATTGGTATCATGTTGTGGGTGCGGAAATTGAGACAGAGGCTGGATGCCTTACTTAAAGTCATCCAACAAGAATTTAGTAGAACCAGTTCTAGAATATGATTGACAGAAACACAGCTATTTTTGTGTTTGTTTTCCTGATACCTGCCCTATTCCTGACAAATGGACAGTGACTTCAAAAACTCTCACTTGTAGCTAGAGCTAGAAGGATAAATTTTACACATAATACTATAGCAATTATTATTGGTTAACTGCCCAATATTTATTCTTCTTTTTCCTTGGAATCTAGGTGTGTACATTCATGTCTCTCTATCCCTACCTCAGGAAAAAGAACCCTGACTGTTTTAAACCAATCCTGGTAACTATATTTTTCTTGCCAGTTTTGGTTTAAAAAGAGCATGTTACTCAGTTCTGGCCACTGAAATATGAAGGTCAGTTTACTGGGCACTTGGGAAGTTTTTCGGTTCTAAGAAAGAGACAAATGATGGGGTGATGAACAACCAACACTTTGTAGGGTCAGTGAATTGGAGCTCTTACTGAGTCAAAGGAATATTGTAGTTGCACAGCAAAATATGCTGGAGGGAAAGGAGATGGTATTCGGTGAATGAAATGCTTAAAATGGATGTTGTGAAGGTGGTGCTGTAGTTATTAATTAAATGAGATTATGAGATTTAAGTAAGTTTAGCCAATGCAATTTACAGAATACAAATCTTTTAGAAATAAGGAGGTAAAAAAATGAAGAGGCCAAGAAGTCCTTGCTCAAAACTTTTACTCTTGGCTCTGAACTTCTGTTCCTACTGGACTTAAGCCCACTAGCTTCTCACCTGCCATTAGTTTACACACCCCTCTCCGCACCCCAGCCCTAAAAATCCCTTGTTCATTCAGCAACTATTCCATGAATTTTATGAAAATAAATTATTTTACACAGACATTTTGTTTTTAATAGATGCTATTGATTATTTGGAAAAATGAAAGAGATTGACAGCACGAGATGCCAATAATTTTAAATATTATCTTAAAAAACTTTGTTCTTAAAACCTGAGAGGAAGATGCACACAAGGAAGAGACAGCTGCCCTGGACATTAGCATGTCCAAATGTAATGACGAGACCTGCTATAACTATCTTGCAACCAGGGAGGAGGCAGCTTAAAAACAAAGCCAACATAATAAGATGACACACTGGAAAGTGGAAAACCTGACTCCATGATGCCATTGAGCTGATGAATTAAACTTGGAGTATAGCTAATGTGGGCTTCCTTTCATCTAAGGTAATAAATGTCTTTATTGTTTAAACCATCATTTCATTATTTTTTGCAGAAGGCCTCCCAACTGAGGTAAGTACTCATTAACCTTACTTAGCCTGTAGGATGTTTTTTCATGCTTTTCTGATTTTTGCTGAAGTTATCTATTGAGAATAGCAGAAAATCCCATCTCCTTAGACATGATCTTGGGTCTCTAACTCAGAATAATCATGATTTATGAAGCATAGGAAGCACTGGGTAGGTGGGTAGAATGAGATATTTGGTGATAGAAGTAATCTGGATCAGGTAAGGTGAAGTGTGAAAATTAAGCAAGAGATGCAAATGAAAATCAGAGAGACGGCAACTCTTCTGAGCAGACCTTTAGAAAGCCAGTCTTAGTAACAAATGAGCCACATCTTTGGGGAGAGTTGTGGAACCCACTTTATAATAATAGTGTCACTTAGATCCATGTTCTTTTCTCAAGGGGGAAAATCAGTGTTCATGGGCTAACAGATAGCTGTTGTCATGCTTGTTTTACTCAGAAACAGACCAAGTTCTCACAAGCACATGATGATCTAGAAATGAGCGGCTTGGTTTTTCTTTTTCCTGTGAATACCCAAGAGGCCATTGGTATTGCAGTCTTTCAGTCTGGCACAAGTCTCACAAAATAGAAGATGGCCTTACAATTTGATGTAGAGTCATTCTCCCCCGTGACCTCTTGCCTTTCTAAACGACTTCATAAAGATGTAGTAATATTGTACTGTGAATTATATGAGAGCTGTTCATAGGGATTTAAACTGTAAATCTGACAGATAGGCTGCTCCTTGCCCCAGGACTCAAAAGTACTTTTATTCTTACATTTTAGTTATTTGAAGAAAAATAAATTCCTGAATATATTGTACTCAATTGAGTTTGAAGCTCTAAAGAGGAAGGAAATAATAAGGATGAGAGCAGAAAAAATGAATTGAAACTAGAAAAAAATAGAGTCAATGAAACCAAAAATTGGTTCTTTAAAAAGATCAATGAATTGACAAATCTTTAGCTGGATTAAGTAAAGAAAAAAGAGAATATACTCAAATTATTAAAATCAGAAATTAATGATGGGACATTGATGAAGATAATAATGTAGATAATACTACCATTTATGATGCATTTGCCAAATAGAAAGGATTATGCTAAAACCTTTACATACTTTTATTTCAAAAAGCCTTACAACCTTTTTAGGTGGTTACCATTATCCCCTTTTACAGATGAGAAAACAGGCTCTTTGAGGTTAAATCATACATGACATGTCAGGTCATGGAGTAGTGGTATAAATGTGCATGTGCTGAAAGAGAGTAGAAAAGTCAGGAATTATTTTTATATTCCTGTGATAGATTAAGGGTAGTTGTTATCAGTAAGAAAACAAAATGCTGAGAGAAAACAAAGAAGGTAGAAAGAAATGGGTTAGACCATTTCCTTTATTCAGGATTGTATAATTGCTTATTCCGAATACCTAAGCTGCAGTTCAGACAGGCATTTAGGAAAGCAATAGACAACCACACATTTGTGTTGGGTATTTGGAAGTCAAACATTTACAAACCTTAGATGCTCTTAAAAGAAGAATCCATTTTTTTAAATTCCTGAAAAAAAAGAATGTCCGGCATCAAAACATTCCTAAGAACATTGTTACATTGTACATTAGGGACAAATTTTATTTATTGAAGTTTTTGCAATTTTTGTTCATGCAATTGGAATGTTTAATGTATATTTTACATGTATATCTTGCAAATAATAGCAAATCTACAGGACATTCTTTGAAGCAAGAAGCAGTGGTGCTTAATACTGGGCTACTTTTATTTATCTTCTTCATTTTACACAGGAATACAATAAAACATTTTTTAAGAAATTCAAAATTTTGAAGGAGAATGGATAAAAAAATATTTGATGATTTAGGATGTAGATGAGGGATAACTGTTATTTCTTTTAAAAAGGTCTTTCGTGTTCTTAGTATTTATATTGATGACTGCAGTGGAGTTTCTGCCCTCAGATCAAGTCTCAGCAATAAGGTATCTGTTCTTGACATGAGCAATACCTGGAGTACTTAGGATTAAACAAAATGTTAAATGTCACAGGATAGAGGGGGTGCGGAAAGTGTAAAGTGATAAGGGACTAGTCAGTTTAGAGTGGTTGTTTTACTGTGATACAGCACAGTAGAAACTTGTCAAAAAGGAAAGGTGACAGGCAGGAAATAAATATGTGCCCACATTATCAGATGTCAAGAGCTAAAAACACTATTTTGAATTTTTGTTGTTAAGATGCAAATAACAACCTTATGAGAAAGTAAACATTAAATAAACATGTATTAAACCAATTTTGTTTATTGACACATATCTTCATTCATTTATTTGACAGACAATTACTGAGTGGCTACATGGTAGTTTTTAGGCCTCAGAATTAACCCAAGACAAAATTGTAAAGTAAGAAGTTGAATTTCAGTCGTTTTACCTCTTTACTGTGCTCTCTCTACACCCTTCACCCCTCCCCTCCCCACCCTCCACTGTCAGGCTTTACAACTTAAAAACTAATAACATTAAGGCTCCAGTGAAAGGAGTTAAAAGGACTGTTTGGGATAAAAGATGGTTGTGTTCAATGGAAAAAAAAAGTGTGTGTTTAGGGAAGAATAGAACTAACATGATAAGTTTTATTACCTGAGAGTAGGTAGAATTATGGCATCCTTTATATTCCTTTTACTCTTCTGTTGTAATGATATACCTTTTTGTCATAAGAAAAAATAAAGTATATGTAAGAAAAGAACAAAATAAATGTCTTAAAATTTTTTTCTACCATTGTAGTTTTTTGATTTTTAATTCATGTTCAGTTTGTCATGCTGGCTTTGATTGTTTGGCAATAACAAATTGTTAAAAACTTTTACAAATTCATCAAAACTTAATGTTTTTAATTACTACAGACTTTATAGCTCCTATGTATCATGCAAACATGAGATGTGGTATAAGACAATGAACATTTTAAGTTGCTTCAAACTTTAAGTATTGGACATCCTTTAGGGTGCTCTCAACTTTACACAACTACCATTGGACTAGGACAAATATAACTAGTTATTATTTTTAACCAAATATTTTGACTAAATTATTACATTGCTTTGGCATCTTGAAGGATATAATATCCCATGGAGGAAAAGTAGAAGGTGCTTATCATAGAGTAAATTAGGAGCACTGTTTTATCTTGGAAACATTAGAGAAGCCCCTTTGAAGAAGTGTCATTTGTCCTTGCCCAAATAGTCTACAGGCACAAGGGACCAGCCTATTAAGTCCTATTATTGACACATTGCAATGAGGGAGATCATACGCAGAAGAACTGTGAGGAATCTGACCAAACAACAAAAAGATAACGTTATTTTAGGATTTGGGGTAAGAGTGGAGTTTGGGTGAAATTTAGATAAAGCAATGTTTGGATAGACTCAAAGTAAATCAGAGGTCAACATCAGGTGTGGGAAGGATCCAAGGCCCTGTTTTCTTGGAAACTGCATAAAGTTAAAAGAGTTACAGACAGTTGTGTCCAAAGCTCCTTATCTTAATCTCTTTACCCAGATGCAAATTGAGCCTGATTCCCTGGGTCAGACTGTCTTAGAATTTCCAGATAAGAGTGGATATTTTGTTCTTAATGTAGTTTAAACAACAAAGCTTCTGATAGTCTACAGTTTTAGAGGAAAAGTTCCTCAGCAAGTAAGTAAGTAATCACTGAAGGAAGGGGTTGTTATGATGCTTTATAACATGTTCTTGGAAGAAATAGTTTCCTAAAAACTTTGCAGCTGGCTCTATCCATGTTTATTATTCCAGCCCGATGAATGATGGAGCAGGTTTTTACATTTTAAGTCCCAGCTAGTGCTGAGCCTAAAAGTGTTAACCAGCCGAAAGAGAGGAAAAGAACTTTCCAGGCGAAAAAAAAAAAGCAAGTGTGAAGATTGTGAACTTGAAAAGATCTTGACACATCCAAGAGCATAAAAGCTAATAGAATAGTAACACAGCATATGATTTGAAATGAGATGGCAGAAATAGGCAGAGCTTAGATCTTGCAAAAAGCTACTAGTTTTACAAAGGGTTTTACACTTTATCAAAGGACAGAGAGAAGTTACTATAAAGGGTTGTCATGAGAAGAATTCCCCAATCTTGGATGTATTAAGGTGGAGCATGCATTGTTGGGGCAGTAGCAGAAAATGGATTGTTGCAAAAGAAAATTGTGGTTTTTATTAGGATGACACCAGTGAAGAACAGAAATGAAAAGATTCAAGATTTTGCATAGAACCAAAAGGTCTTAGAGTTTGAAAGTATATGGGGAGGAAGAGGGAAGAGTTAGGAATAATTTCCAGGCTCTGGCTTGAACATCTAAGTAAAGGGTGATGTGGTATCAAAAACTAAGATGTGGGAGACTGGAGTCATGGTGGGATTGATGAGAAAGACTGTGAGTACAGCTTTATACTTCTTAAATTTGTGTGACATTCAAGTCAGGGTGGCATAAATGCACTTAAATATATGGACCTGGGGTTCAGAAGAGAGGTTCGAGTTACTGATAAATACAGAGTTGTAAGTGTATATTTGAGGCCATGGAAAAAGAAAGTAACATGATTTCAAAAGGAAAAGAGAATTCAGGACAAAGCCCCAAAGAACTATCAAATCCAGAAGTAGAGGAAGAACCAATCAGGAAGATCAGGCACCATGAAAATGGCCAAATTCATTTACTGAAAGCTTGATTTGAAGCTTGATGTTTGTTTTACCTGTCATCAATTTCTTAGACAAATAAGGAGTCAAAACATCTTAAGCAGGGGAGGAAAGACTTTTCCAATACTCAGGTTCTATGGCTCGGCCTGTGAGTTAAACAGGTAAAAGGTTAACAGGAGAAAAGCATACACATTTTTTTTGATGTTAATATTTTTATGTGGCACAAGAGCCTTTGTAGAAAAGAAATGAAGACCCAAGTAAGAAGATAAGTCTAAAAGCTTATATGCTATTTCAACAAAGAACAATAAATTGGTAAGACAAAAAAGGTGGGATTGGGCAGTAAATTGTGGGAAAGTAACTATAAATGATATGAGGGAAACTAATGAGAGACAGGGTTATTTTGGTAGGTTTGTTTGTATAGATTCACCTTGACATCAGCTCTCCCTCTCTGGTAATAAGAATGTCCTTTTCTTCCTATTTCAGTGAAGGCACCTTTCTTATGGGAAATTTTGTGACCTGCTTTTAGGTAGAAATGAGGACATCAGAGAATGCTTTCAGCATCTGCCGCTTCTCAAGTGCCTTCAGCTCAAAATAATACATCAAAGTAGCATTTTGGGGGGTGGCATATTCTCATCCCTTCACTGGTTTTAGAGTAGGTTTTTCAATTTGAGATACAGGGGCCTGATTGGGATTGGGTAAACTTTAGGATTGTTGGACCTGGTGAGGCAAGGATTATGAAGCCAGCCTTCGGGGGTAACAGTCATTTCAAAAGGCAAGTTTAAGTGATCTGTTGTTCCGAAATGAGGGCTGTTTACACTGACAAGGGCTATATAAGTATTCTTTTGTTCAGGTATATAGATTTTTAGGAAGGTCCTAAAAAAATTATTTACAGCTTTACCTTCTTGGACAAGAATTTCCTAATATAGTAAAGCCATGATAATGCAAACAATTCCTAATCTCATTAAGCTGTGAGACTATAAGTTGTTTTAGTTCTCATCATATCCTCTATAACAGGGGTGTCCAACCTGAAGCCCACAAGCCAAATTCAGCCCAGGATGACTATGAATTCAACCCAACACAAAATCATAAATTTACTTAAAACATTATGAGATTTTTTTTGTGATTTTGTGTCACAATGTCATGTAAAATAAATGTCTATATGCTCTCACTATTTGTATGCATGCGTGGCGTCAGTTTTACAGTGATGTGCAGCTTCCAGTACGTTATTTTCCAAGCGCAGACAGTAGAATTGATGCCATCAGATGTTACATGTGCTCGTGGTGATGTAGCGAGGCCGCAGTTATCAATAATATTTCAACCTACCGTTGCAACATTAGGCGTTTAAGGTTATTTAGAAGTCAGGTAAGCATTCTTATTAGATATTAAAGGTACTTCTACACCTCAATGGCACCTCACACATGACCCAACGTATGGCTTTCTCTGAAACCTGGGAAAGCTGCTTATAGCCTGCAGGCTCAGCTCTGGGGTTTGGCGAGGGTTTGGAATTAACGCCCCTTAAGGCAGTTGGCAACCAATGGGAGACAGAAGTCAGTGGAAAAACGTCCCAGCCTTCCTGCCCTCTGGTTGCTTGTTCTGGGCAGTTCTACACAGTGGGATGGAGTTACACACAAGTGGTAACCAGCTAATACATTATTCTCTTTGGGGCTGTTCTCTCTCCCCTTACTTCTACTCCCTCACTCTAATTCCTAGGATCACCTGCAAATAAAATGTCTGCTCCCACATCCTTGCTGAATACTTTGCTTAAGGGGAAGCCCAAACCAAGACACCTACCATATATTACATTTAGACCCTGAGTCATATATAGTGGTAAGAGCACTTTTGGTTAAAAGCAGTCTTCTACTGCTTCCCTCAAACAATCCACCAAGGCAGCTATGTATTTCACGGACATATCAAGTCCATTTTTGCACTCCGATAAGTATATTTAGTGAAAAGATGGTGTATGGCTTACAGTGTATGGTCATAGGATGTTATGCGAGGCATCATGCTCAGACTCTTCCTTCTAGAATATCCTGAACTTACCCCTGAGGAAACACAGCTGGGGTCAGTTTCACAGCCCTTTCCAGGAGATATTTGAGCAAGTGGTTAGACCACTTATAAGACTTATGTTGAATGGGTAGCTATAGAAGCCTACACTTACCTCTGCAGCACTTACCATAAATAGAAGTTAAGCTTCATGAGGGCAGGGATTTTTATCAGTTTTGTACATTGCCATATTCCCAATGCCTAGAACAATGCCTGGCAGATGTTAGAATTTCAACAAATATCTGCAATAAATAAATGAATAAATTAGAGATTATATATAAGGACAGATCCCCACAAAAAATGGAATTATCTTTGGCAGGGCAGGCCCTTTGTAATACAGGTTTCCCCTGCTAGGTTAGTGTTCTAGAAACCCACCTGTATCAATGAACCAGCTGGCGTTGTTGTGAGAGGCTGTATTTGGCTTCATTGAAATTTTTTTGAAGACTTTTCCAATGCGTTTTCTCATTTCATGGTGGGTGATTTACAAGTGCACCTGCCCACACTACACTGAGTGTTCATCAATTTTTGACCAAAAATGGCATGACCCCTGCACCCCACACTCCCTATTCACCTGATCTCGTCCTGAGCAATTTTTTTGTTTCCCTGGATGAAAGAAGTCGTCAAAGAGAAACATTTTGCTGTTGTGGAAGAGGTGAAACAAAAAACAGCAGAAGCACTAAAAAGACATCAAAATCAACAAGCTCAAAAACTGTTTTAAGCAGTGGAAAAAAGTCTCAATAGGTGTAATGCATCAGATGGAGAATACTTTGAAGGTGACTGAAGTTCAAACATGTAAGAATATTTTTTATAAATAAATTCCGTTTTTTTGGTTTCCCCCTTGTATCTAGTGTCTGTCTCTTCCCCTGGACCACAAACGCCATAAAAGGATTTATTGAGCTGGTTACCACTGTGGGCAACTCAGTTCCACTGGGTTCCCTCTGACGAGCTCCTATACCTAACACAGTACTCACCTCGTAAAAGGTGTTGCATAAATTTTGATAAACTAGTGAATATATGAGGAAAATTTGGCAACATCAATTCAGGTAAGATTGAAGTAAAAAAAAATAACATTTTCATATTTCAATATGTCCTTGAATATAAAACTTTTATACTAAGTAATCATTCAGTAATATGTCTTCTCAACTTCTAGGACCAAAATTGTGTTTATCTCAACAATATGCATTCAAAATACTCAATTTCAATCTTCCCTTTGCCAAGAAAATTACTTTCCCTCTAGGCTAATTCCAAAATATATAGGAATATACATCTTTTCTTTCTTTCATAAATTGATATTAACTTTTTAATGTTTTTTAATATTTTTAGAGAGAGGGGAAGGAGGGAGAAAGAGAGGGAGAGAAACATCAATGTGTGGTTGCCTCATGTGTGCCCCCAACTGGGGATCTGTCCTGCAACCCAGGCATATGCCCTGACTGGGAATCCAACTGGTGACTCTTTGGTTCGCAGGCCAAAACTCAGTCCACTGAGCCACATCAGCCAGGGTGATTTTTAATGTTTTTGATAGTTTGAAATCTAGAATGAAAATGTTGACAAGGATTTTGGAGCTAGTAACATGTAATATTACAGATACCTCAGAGAATAAAGCTGCCCTGTATTACATTAAAATTCATCTCTTGGAAAATGTTATATTTGACTGTAGATGAAATTAACTTATCCATGATTTGGTTGATGCATCTTTCATTATCATAATTTTCTAAAATTAAATTGGAATATATAACAATTTGAAACATCTTAATGCTAAGCCTTATTGGTTGACTTTATCAAACTGAAACTCTGAAATTACCTAGCATCATTTATCCTAATGATGTAACACTTTGGTGGCGTACTTTGTATCATTTATTTTCATAATTCATCATGAAAAATATCACCAAAAGTGTTTACCATAAAAGTTAGTGAAACTTAAAGACAAAGAGAAACAATAAAATTAAAATTAAAGAGAAATTACTTAGAGGATGGGAACCATTGGTTCAAAAAGAATAAATGAAGGAATTATAAAAGAATTACATAATATTCAGTTATTGAATCTTGGTTAAGCCAAAACTCATTTTGCATGTGTAAAAACTAATTGCACTTTCACTCAGCTATATTCTGGGAAATGAGCAAGGCTGGAAGTCACAATGAAGGAAGATGGGTATTCTAGAATATTAACATCATCTAGAGTGGAAATGTTGAGATGGTCTTATAGAGAAGAGACAGAATGTAGGATATTTTAATTATTGCTAATGTCTTCCTCTAGAATAGGCTGCACTTATGATCTTAGGCTTTTTAATTACAGATAATAGAATCAAGGAGAAAACCTCAAGTGATTATAAATTCACTCCCATTTCATCTGTGAAACCTTCCATAGGTATAGAGTGCATATATTATGAGTATAAAGCTCAAAGGCAACAGATACTGTAACTCCTTTAGTAACAAACCTTTAGGTGTAGCCACTCCTTTTCTCTTCTACAGTCTCTATTTCCAGAGGATTACACTTCTAAATTTGTTTTGAATTTCTGCTCTTTTTATCCTTCCATTGCCACTGCCCTTGTTGCCTTTTAATGAGACTGTTTAGGTAGCTTCATAAATGGTATCTCTGTATCCATGTTTTCCCCTCTTTAATATGTCTTCCATTCTGCTCCTCTTTACATTTTTAAGTAAATAGCTAATCATATTACTACTCTACTCACAGATATTTGATGGCACACCACAGCTTATATTGACTGTTGGGGCTTGAAATGCTGGTACTGTGACTGTGGAATTAAACTTAAAAGCCACATTTATTTTTTATTGTTTGACTTGTTCTTTATGATTTTTCTCCTTTTAATTGTATTTTACTGATTTTGCTATTACAGTTGTCCTGATTTTTCCCCCTTTGCCCCTCCACCCAGTACCCCCCATTCCCACAGGCTATCCCCCTGCCATTGTTCATGTCCATGGGTCATGCCTATAAGTTCCTTCGCTACTCCATTTCCTGTACTGTACTTTACATCCCCATGGCTATTCTTTAACTACCTTAATTCCCTCACCTCTTCACCCATTTCCCCATATCCGTCTCCCATCTGGCAACCATCGAAACCTATCTGTATCCATGATTCTGTCTCTGTTCTTCTTCTTTGCTTAGTTTGTTTTTTAGATTCAATTGTTGATAGATATGTAATTTTTTGCCATTTTTTTGTTCATAGTTTTGATCTTTTTCTTAAATAAGCCCTTTTAACATTTCATATAATAATGGTTTGGTGATGATGAGCTCCTTTAGTTTTTTGTCTGTGAAGTTCTTTATGTGCCCTTTGATTCTAAATGATAGCTTTGCTGGCTAGAGCAATCTTGGCTATAGGTCCCTGCTCTTCATCACTGAATATTTCTTGCCAATCTCTTCTAGCCTGCAAAGTTTCTTTTGAGAAATCAGCTGACAGTCTTATAGGAACTCCCCTGTAGGTAACTAACTTCTTTTCTCTTACTGCTTTTAAGATTCTCTCTTCATCTTTAACCTTTGGCATTTTAATTATGATGTGTGTTGGAGTGGACCTCTTAGCATCTATCTTGTTTGGGACTCTCTGTGCTTCCTGGACTTGTATGTCTATTTCCTTCACCAGATTAGGGAAGTTTTCTTTCATTATTCTTTCAAACAGATTTCCAATGTCTTTGCTCTTTCTCTCACCCCTATGATGACAATATTGGACCTCTTGAAGTTGTCGCAGAGGCTGCTTATAATGTCCTCATTTTTTAAATTCTTATTTTCTTCTTATTGTTCTGATTGGTTGTGTTTTGCCTCCTTATGTTCCAAATCATTGATTTCATTCTCAGCTTCATCCACTCTGCTGTTTTTCCCTGTAAAGAGTTCTTTATTTCAATTAGTATATCCTTCGTTTCTGACTGGATCTTTTTTTCCTGCTGAGGTCCTCACTAAGTTCCTGGTATCCTTGGTTATAAGGGTACCAGTGTTTTGAACTGTGTCTGATAGATTACTTATATCCATTTCATTCTTTTTCTGGAGTTTTGATCCGTGCTTTCATTTGTGCCATATTTCTTTGTCTCCTTATTTTGGCAGCCTCCCTGTGTTTGTTTCTATGTATTAGGTAGAGCTGCTTTGACTCCGTTTCTTGGCAATGGGGCCGAATGTAGTTGGTGTCCTGCAGGGTCCAGTGGCACAGCCTCTGCTATCACCCAAGCTGGGTACTTGGGATGCACCCTTAGCATGGGCTAAGTACACCCTTCTCTTGTAGTTGAGCCTTGATTGCAAATCAATGGGAGGGATTTAACCAGACCAGTCAGCTGCAAGGATTGGCTGTGACCACTTACTACCAACTGCCTCCCTCTGTGGAGGATCAGATGTGCAGGGGCAGGGTGGTGGTACTCCAGCATGGTCTGTAGCTATTCAATGGGTGTGCAGGCTCTGGGATTTCCCAGGTGATGCAGGCCAAGGTCAGCCCTTACCTGTGTTTTGACTGGGGCCATCCTGCCTGAGCTATAAAGCAATCTGAGATGTCTGCTTCTTGTGCTGGGCTTGGAGATTCCCAGGTGAAGCCAAGCTGTGAATCTAGGCTGTCTTGTTGCTCTAGGAAGTTGTGAAACATGAGCCAAGAACCAGCCTTTTATATGGAAAAGCAGCTTGGATGGGTCCATAAGTTGGGTGGGGCAGAGTCTCTGGGGATCTCCAAGGTGGGTCAAACAGTGTTACCCAGGTTGATGGAGCCTCAGATATGGCACCAGCTTGCCAGCTCTGTGAGTGGTGGATTTAGAAAAGGGACAATGGCCTCGGCTCTCCTTGAGGCCAGACACTTATGTTTCTTCCTGTATGCCACTGGTGCTACCCTGGTGTTGGAGCTTAGGGGGACTGAGTCTAAATAGGTGAGTCTGTATGTAGGTTCTTTAAGAGAAACTGGTTGGGGTTCCAGAAGTTTCTTCCACTCACTCAATCCCTGCTGGTTTTTGCAGCCAGATGTTGTGGGGCTTATCTTCTTGGCACTGGAATCCTGGTGGGAGGGGGTCCTGGTGTGGGACTGGGACTCCTTGCTTTGAACATATCCCTCCCTAATTTTTATCCACCACAGATGGGTGAAGAATGAGTCCATCGCACATCTGCATCCCTCCTACCAGCATGGATGGGTGTGGTTTCTTTAATTCCATCATTGTCAGACTTCCATTCAACTTGATTTCTGACAATTCTGAGTGATGGTGGCTCTGTATTTTCATTGTAATTTTGGTGTGGTTGTGTAAAGAGGTGAGCCATGTAAACCTACACTGCCATCTTGACCAGAAGTCCCTAAAAGCCATGTTTAACTAATGTCTAAAATGCCTTCAACATCATCTTCTATAAAAATTACTTTTAACTTTTGCTTTTCTTGCTCTGAGATTATGTCAGCAAATACAAAGCTGAAGCCATAGAGGAAGAAAAGACTTCCATTATTCTAAAAATGAGCAAATCTTTAAAAAAAAATTGTACTGCATTTGTAAAAATCAGAATTGGAGGCTGGAATTTATAGAAATAGGAAAGAGCTAGATTATAAAATGGTAACTCTGGAAAACCCTTATAGGTTTGTTTATGTTAACTATTTAAAAATATAAATAAATTCTAGTTTGTTTAATCCCTACACACTTTCTCAAGGAAGAGTACATAAATAATCAGTGTGTTTTTGAGACATTAACAGATGGATTTTATTAGAAAAGGTAGAATAATTTGTTAGGTCAGGATTTTAAGTTTTCTCAGTAGATATAAAATTAGTTGATTTTCTTGACTGTAAATGACGTAGAACTAAATTATCCATATTATTTTCAAGATTCCTATTTTATATAGCTTATACTTTAAAAAATACTGACAGATATTAATGCATGTGAACATTCAATTTTTACATATTTGTAAAAATTTTTGTATAGCATATATATTTTGGGGGGGGGTTTTGCTAAAAAAGAAAACTTACAGAAGACCTGATTTCACCATTTTAAAACTTAAAAATATGAAATCAGTAAACCGAACAATATTTTTTCTTACATACGTGGACCCTTAGGAAGAGGCAATGGTTTCTTTGTTGTTTTTTTAAAGTACTTAAGTATATTTTTATTCTACTCTGTATCAATGCCATACACACACACACACACACACACACACACACACACAAAATGTTTAGATCACTTAATACATTGTAACATGCCATGTTTTAATATTGATAACAAGAATATAAATGATCATTGCCTGAGTTGACAGTGCAATGTACAATTTAACCTGTATTGCTAAAATAATAATGGTGAATACAGTTGAACACTTACATATTATAGTTAAAATAGATTCTGATATTAAAAATCAAAATTATATGAACATCTCTCTTCATCCCATCCCTGTCAAAAATTACAAAATAAGATTCTAATAACTCCACAAAAGTTACTGACAAAAATTTATTCTATTAGAACAAATAGCTCCTTGATAAAAATTCAGATATTTCAAAAATTATCAGTGTTAGATAAGCCTACAAATTCTCACTATTAAATTCTGCACCCCTAGTTTAAGATTCCTATGCACCACTCCCCCTTCTTTTAACAGCTGAATTTGGTGAGGAAAGAGGTGTGGCAGGGAAAGGGAAAGGGACTTTGTTTTTAAAAGAAAAACAGTAGAGTAGCTAATAAATACATCTAGCTTTCACTCTTGACTCTAGAACTCTTAAAGAGAAAATTAAAGACAAAGATCTGTTTTCCCTCAATTTATATGTATTCAAATTCTCTTAGATGTAAAAGCAGTCACTTATTTTTAAGACTTTATTTAATGCCTTAAAAAACTTGAGACACATTTCTAAGTATGTGAATTTGAGTTTCCCAAATTAAAAATAACTGATAATTACTGCTATAAAAACATCTAATCAAAGGCAAAAGAGACTGTGTTTATTAAGAAAAGTAAGGGTCAAGATGGAGGCTTAGGTAAATATGGCTTGCTTCCTCGCACAACCACAGCAAAAATTACAATTAGACTACAAAACAACTATCACCCAGAATCATCAGAAAATTGAGCTGTATGGGAGTCCAACAATGAAGGAGTTAAAGAAGCCACATTCATCCACATGGGTAGGAGGAGAGAAGAGGCAGAGATGCACAGAGAGGCAGACAGGCAGAGAGGCATGGAGATATGGAATTGGCAGTCCCACACCCATGCGTGGTGAATAAAAATTGGTAGGATATCTCAAGAGCAACAGATCCCAACCCCACACCAGACCACCCAGCCAGGGTTCCAGTCCCAGGAAGATAAGTCTCTATAACTTCTGCCTGTAAAACCAGTGGGGATTTGGGCAGCAGAAGAAACTACAGAATTCTCAGGACTCTCCTCTTAAAGGGCCCACAACAGACTTAGAACTTACACAGACTTTATTGGCTCCAGCACTGGGGAAGCAGTTGGAAGGGCACCACGGGAAAAAAAATGGCAGCGTGTGGCATCAGGGCAAGTGCCAGGGGACAACTTCTTCCTGGATAAAACTCCAGAGGCCACGCAGCAGCATTGTCCCCTTTCTGAGCCCTCCTCACACAGAGCCACAGAGTGTCAACACCATATCGGAGACTTCATCAACCTGGTTCACATGGGTTGCCCTGACTTGGTGATTACCTATGGCTCCACTGCATCCAACTTACCAGTGTGCTTTTCTACAATAGGCCATGCCACTAAGACAGGGAGTCAAAGCAGCTCTACCTAATACATAGAAACAAACACAGGGAGGCTACCAAAATGAAGAGACTAGAAATGCGGCCCAAATGAAAGAACAGAACAAAATTCCAGAAAAAAACTAAACAAAATGGAGATAAGCAATCTATCAGTTGCAGAGTTCGAAACATTGGTTATTAGGATGTTCAAGGAACTCATTGGGTACTTCAACAGCATAAAAAAGACCCAGGCAGAAATGAAGGTTGCATTAAGTGAAATAAAGAAAAATATACAGGGAATCAACAGTAGAGTGGATGAAGCGGAGAATCAGTGCTTGAAATATAAGGAAAAAAAACATTAAGTCAGAACAGCAAGAAGAAAAAGAATCCAAAAAAAGAAACAACAATAGGCTAAGGAGCCTCTGGGACAACTTCAGACATACCAACATTCCAACCAGGGGGTGCCAGGAGGGAAAGCAAAAGAAAAGGAAACCAAAAACTTATTTGAAAAAATAGTGAAAGAAAACTTCCCTAATTTGGTGAAGGAAATAGACATACAAGTCCGGGAAGCACAGAGTCCCAAACAAGATGGATGCAATGAGGACCACACCAAGACACATCATAATTAAAATGTCAAAGGTTAAAGATGAAGGGAGAATCTGAAAAGCAGCAAGAGGACAGAAGTTAGTTACCTACTAGGGGAGTTTCCATAAGACTGTCAGCTGATTTCTCAGAAGAAACTTTGCAGCCAAGAAGGGACTGGCTAGACATATTCAAAGTGATGAAAAGCAAGGACCTATAATCTAGATTACTCTATCCAGCAAAGCTATCATTTAGAATTGAAGGGCAGATAGAGTGCTTCCCAGACAAGATAAAGCTAAAGGAGTTCATCATCACCAACCCATTATTACATGAAATGTTAAAAGGACTTATTTAAGAAAAAGAAGATCAAAACTGTAAATGTTAAAATGGCAATAAATTCACAGCTATCAGCAATTGAATCTAAAAACAAATTAGGCAAACAAGCAGAACAGGAACAGAATCATAGATATGGAGATCATTTGGAGGGTTATCAGTTGGAAGGGGGAAGGGGGAGAATGGGGGAAAAGTTGCAGGGGAAAAAAAGTACAAATTGGCAGGTACAAAATAGACAGGGGCGTGTTAAGAACTGTATAGGAAATGGATAAGCCAAAGAACTTATATGCATGACCCATGGACATGAACTAAGGGAGGTGTATTGCTGGAGGGAATGGGGAGTACTAGGTAGAAGGGAGCAAAGGGAGAAAAATGGGATGACTGTAATAGTATAATCAATAAAATATATTTTACAAAAAGATACGGAAAGTATAAACATAAATCACACTAAACGCTGAATCAATAGTGAATGAAATTTAGCAAAGGAAGGGCCTCAGACAATGTAAATCTCCACAGAGAAACTTCTAGTAATTTACCTAACTAAATGAAAGACTGAAAAGGTTAGAGATTCCTACATTGGCTTTAATCAAATATGGCAGACTGTCTTGCTCTGTGTGTCTGCTCTCTAACTCCCTTTCTCTCTACATATTGTAAAAACTCAGTTAGATCCATTTCTCCATGGGGGATAAAAGGGATCAAGTTGTAGAAAAACAAAAGATCACTGATGAATGACTCAGCCTCATTTTATTCACTGTGGGAGTGATATGGAGATCTTAAATTCTATAAGCAGGCAAAGACTGTGTCTTACCCTCCCACCACCCAGCTTTTCTAGTCTCCTAAAATGCACAATGAAGAAAAATTAAGATACTAGGGATTATCATTAAAAAGGGAAAAAATTATAAAATAGGAAACTATTGCATTCCATTATTTTTACAAGAAAAAAAAAAGACCTAAACAAATCATGAGGTCCTAAAGGAAAATATTCCTCACATATTGCTTCTAGCAGTAGTTATAAAATTGGGTTTAATTCATTTTAAATAAATCAAATCATTTTGAGATTTAATTTACAAGGATGAAAAGTTCAGAGGGAGAGGAGAAG
The DNA here is from genome assembly GCA_004026545.1 of Mormoops blainvillei. Taxonomy (NCBI): domain Eukaryota; kingdom Metazoa; phylum Chordata; class Mammalia; order Chiroptera; family Mormoopidae; genus Mormoops; species Mormoops blainvillei. Next base: position 74,021 of record PVJD01000366.1, on the reverse strand, counting down.
GGAAAAGAAAAGGAAGTGGGAGAAGAGAATGCAGAGAGAATATGAATTTCCAAACTGTATCTTAATTAACATTTTTCTCAACATTTTATATACTAAAAATTAATCACATTATTCATTTGTTTTAGGAATTAACAGGATCTTCTTCAATTCCAAGTGCCATCCTCCTGTGAGAAATTAGTCCAAACTATGTTCATATTAAAAATTACATACATTGAATCATCCGGTCATTAATTAAAACAATGGGAAGAAATTTCAAAAACTATTTTATAGGATTACACCAAAAACAAAATATTTATAATTTTGCTCTATTACAAATAGTAGTTATAGGATTCTGCCCATACCCCAACACTACTGGGTTTTCTTTTTCTTTTGCCTTAATTCATTTCAAGTTATAAGACTACTTTATTCTTTTAAATTGCTGCACAATTTTCCACTGTATGAAGTTTCATAACCATTTACATGTTGAGGGACATTTAAGTTCTTTATTTTTTCTTTGTCTTTTTATATTATAAACAATACAAGAAACATTAGGTGGGAAAAATGGAATGAGATGGAAGAAGAGACCAGAAATGTGGAGGGGGGTTAGGGTTAAAGAAACAACACTACATGATGGTAAAAATAATTCCCAATGTATCAATTAAAACAAAGGTAGACAATAAAAGTTTTCTCTAAAAGAATATAAAGAGAACTTTCTGAGCACCCATTATATGCCAGGTTCTCAGGGCACAGAAACAAAGAAGAGAAAGTCTTGTCTCTGATAGAACTTACATTCTAGGGAAAATATAAGAATATTGAGAAATCTTTCTATGAATAAATTACATGATTCAGTGAAAAACTGAGAAATACCTTATTTATCAAATGGATTATCACTCCCTCTTTAAAAGTAAGTTCATCTTCATTAGGACTTCATAGGCAAAAAAGCCCTTTAATCTTCCTTAGCTAAAATAAGGAATGCAAATAATGTAGCTTATATAAATTGATTCAACAAATATTTAAGTCTATTTTGTGCAAAGAAATGTACAGTAGGAGCTATTAAAATGAGTTTACTAATTGCAGCCAATACTATAGTCGAATTAAGTAACAATTTCAGAAATCATTCAAATAGTGACCAAGTAAGTGCCCACTATCCTCTAGGCACAGTTCTAAGCACGTATATGTGTGTGTGGCCTGGAACAGTAGAGAGCAAGCATATTAAGATCCTTGACTTCACGGTGCTTGTATCCAGCAGCATTTAATACTCTGATCAAGTAGTACATTGTTGACAAATATCTCCAACAAATATAATGATACATTTGAACCTGTTTCATTCCTACTATGAAAATTTTATTCAGAAACTTACCTTTAACTTTACCTTCAGTGTCTGTTTTCATTATCTCCATGCTCCGTGTTCTTCATCCTAGTGACTGTACAGTTCAGGGCCAGGCTAGAGGGGGACAGCATCAACTATTTTAAGTTAGAATAAAGATAACACCATTACATAAAATTTCCATGTACAGTTATTCAGCTTTCCCTAATGATACTTATAGCCAGGTTAGTAATGTGACTGAAAACTCTGCATTGAAAAAGATAAAGATCTCAAAAGCTACTTAAGTGATAGCTCAGAATTTTTCACTTTTAAAACTTCCTAGTTTAAGGATAATAAATATCCTGATACCCATACTACAGTACTCTAATTTTAAAACAAATAATAACAGCATTTGAAAACTTACTATAAACCAATTCCTGGGCTAAGCACTTTATGTTATAACTTACTCTGCAGAACACTCTGCATAAACTAGGCCCTATCATTTAATCCTTTTATAGATCAGGAAACAGTAACATAATTCGCCCACATTAAGGAATTTGTAGTAGGACCCTGCTTTAAATCTACAAAGTATGACTCCAGGAAGTGGGGTCTTAAACAACATCACTAAACTTCCAATGAGAAAAGAAGGTCTTGATGCTGCATAGCTGCTATCTAAATGAAAACATTTAGGTAATGTTATAATATTAATCCTTATTACAACTATCGTATAGTAGACAATTTTCCACTGTGATTTACAACAGTTAAGTCCTTCACCATCATATACTAATGTTTTCTTGAGTCCTGTCCTGAGAAATAACATTATTTTGACCTTGGATTTAATTCATTAAAAATCTAAACGTGCCGCTAACTTACCTATCACTGTGTGTTCTGTTAATCTTTTAAGATAGTCACTTTAATTTCTCCCAATTCAGACCACTGCATCTTCCAATCTGGTGTCACATACAAACATAGCAAATGTACTCCTTACTTTTGGAAGCAAGCCTTACAAGACCATCATGTGGGGTGACTCAGAGACAACTCTAATGACAGCTCTGGAGTAAGGGGCATTATAAATGGCAACTGAGAGATTACCAGCATAGGTGCTGATGCAGAGGCATGGACATTTGCATAAATGAGCCCAACTGTGCTCTTAAGATGGGTGTCACTGTGTCAATTCTAACTCAAATGTAAAAAAAAAAAAAATGGTGACATGGAAATCGCAAGCTGTAGGACAACATGAGCTGTGTGTCAACAATATCAAGCAATGTGTATTTTCCAAGACAGAGGAAAAGGAGGAGGCCAGTAGGGGACATATCACTGGAGAAGGGCCTGTTGTCAGGCCCAGAGCAGGTCTCTTCCCAGATGCGCCCACATGGAAGGCCCACCAATCAGGTGTTGCCTAGCAACAGGTCATTGTGATTTAATTCTTAGCTCTGTCCATGAAACAATTCTGGAACAGTTGGCAGAGTGGTTCAATGACACTGGAAGCTTTTGGCAAGAGCAGACCAGGTCAGTCCTTAAACCCGCAGTGATGGCCTTCTGATGTCATGGCCTTAGCCCTAGTTTAGGCCATTTCCTAGGGAAGGTGAGCCACAGTGTGGCGTCCTTTACAAGACACATCTCTAAGTGCACTAAAGATGTGTGGAAGAAGGAATACAATAAGAGGAGTCAAGTAATTTTAAAAAGACGGAGGTGGAAGCCACTCAGGAAATTACAAGACCAAACACTGACACATTTATAACATTTTATACTGATTTAGAACTTCAAAATAAGCAGCAAATTGCTGCTTACAGCAATGTACTAAAAAAGGGGGACTTAGAAATGAAACTGTTAATGGAAAAACATATAGCTGTAAAGCAAAAACTAAGGAAGTGGCAGAAGGCCACTCAATCTGTGAATGCGGCAGCAGGCCTTGTACTAGCAACCCCTGCATCAACATCACCACGTGATGACATTGACCCACGTGTTTCTGTCAGTATCAGCATTTTTCAGAACAGTAAGACCTGGTGTCTTTATGAAATGTATTTCCAATACATTCTGAGATCAATGCATTACATCTTCCTTAAGCATTTTTTCTTCAGAACTCTTTTTAAATGTTTAGGAACATAATGTCACCTTTTCAGCAGGAAACACTCTGCTTGTGATATGAAGCACCAGGAAGATTAAAGTAGCAAGAAATGATCCGCCAAGTCTTCAAAGTTCCCAGGAATCCACACTGTGAAAATTAGATATGAAACCCAGTTCCACAGCTCTGTCTTTTTTAACACACCCAACCTGCAGCTGGTGGCTCTGGGCACCTTCCTTAAATGCTATTATTAATGTTTTGCCCACGTATTCTCTTCTGCTACTGTCACCTCACAACTAGCCGAAGTTGTTCTAAATAACTTTCAAAAACAAAATAGATGACTCGAGTCAGCTGTCTGATAGCACTTTCAAACAGTGTCCTTTAGGAAAAAGGCACATATTTGTTTTAGCAGTTTTACTTTGTTTAATAAAGATATTATTGACACTTAAAAAAGAAAGATTGTTAGTGTTGTTAATACTGAATAAGTTATTCATATAATCATAAGCTTTAGAGTTGGAAAGAGGCCCTAGATCATCTAATGTCCCTCCTAGTGCAGACATTGCTTCTTCAGCACTCCTAGCTGTTAGTTACATGGCTATATAGCACCACTCCAAAAACCACAAGAACTCCAATTTTTAATTTTAAAACCAATAATCTATTAGGCTCCAAAATCTTAAGGCCAGACAGTCTCAGAGTTAGGAGATTATAGGATACAAAGTACAAGTATTCTTTCCTGAACCCAAATCATAAATACATGAGAAAATATGTAGCAAGCTAGGAAAGAAAATAAGAAGTTGAAACTAAGTGCTTTAGGAGAAAAATTCTTAAAAGTGAAATATAGTTAAACTATGCAAATAAATACTGTAATACTGTAAACTCTTAAAGAGTTAAATAAAAACATACAAATGAGAACTACAAGGGAAATAATGCCCTAAAAGTCATGGTACAAGCCTCTTATCTGACATAAGTACTGCTTCTGAAGCTCTAAGATGTTAACACCAGGAACAACTTTGAAATAAATGCTCTAAAAATTGTAGATATTTTTTCTTAATATAAAAACTTAAGGGTTATTTTAGTCTCTTATTAGAGCTTATAATTTTATGGTATATTCGCTTTGATTTATTTTACAATACCAGTGAAATGCTAAAGAAAAATAAAGTTCTCCATACATTTAGAGAAGGAGATGAGTAGATTTCCCCATTACTGACAAACTAGAGGAAAGTTAAGCAGTACCTAATGAACTTAATATCTCATTGTGAGTTCATTTTAAAATGGCTCTTTTGAGGCCTACTTCAAATTAAAAGAAAAAATATATAATTGTAGCTTTAAAGGCAAGGGCAGCTTGCCTTTTCTGTTTTTAGACTATGATCGCTAAAACTCTAATGCTTCCACTAAGAAGAGTTTGTGTAAAATTTACCAAAAAACATTCTAATTTTGTCCTGACCAGTGTTGCTCAGTTGGGCATCATCCCCACAAAGGGGAAGTTCTCAGGTTTGATTCCTGGTCAGGACACATGCCTGGGTTCTGGGTTCAGTCCCCAGTCGGTTGCGCCTGTGAGAGGCAACCACCCAATCGATATTTTTCTCTCACATCGATATCTCCCTTTCTTTCTCCCTCCTTTTCCCCACTCTCTAAAAGTAAATAAATAAAATCTTTAAAGAAAATTCTAATTTTTCAAACTGGTAACCATCCAAATGCTCTCCCTATGGGGAAGGGGGAGAACGAGGGAAAAGGTGCAGGGATTAAGAAGTACAAATTTGTAGTTACCAATTAGGGGGATGTTAAATATAGCATAGGAAATGGAGTAGCCAAAGAACTTAAATTCATGACCCATGGACATGAACTAAAGGGGTGTATTGCTGGAGGGAATAGGGGATACCGGGTGGAGCGGATCAAAGGGGAGAAAATTGGGACAAGTATAATAGCATAATCAATGAAATATATTTTAAAAAAAGAAAATTATAATTTATAAAAATCAAACATAAACATTAATCACTGTAAACTGGGAATGAGTGTCTCACAGCCTTCCTAACCAATGATTAACAATCTCAAAAAAGGAAATTTAAGAGCTGCAAAGTGACTTACATTTTTAAAATACTTAATGAGAGAATGAGTGAAGTTAATCAAAGTAAAGATCATATGTATTACCTTTTCTGTTTCTTTCTCTTCTGTTTTACTACTGAGTGTTCTTGTCCTAAGTTTCATAGAGCCTTCTTTAAAAATATCTCTAAAGCCAATTCCTCGATTTTTTTTTTTTGGCTCTTTAACTGATCCAGGTGTAGTTTCATTCCCTGGAGAGGGTAAAGATAAGGTAGGCCCAGTCAAAACAGTTTCCGAAAGAATACTTTATTTCTGAAGGTGACGCGTAGCATTAAAAAATCTTGACATTCCCCTTCCATAGTGCTTACATTCTATACTTCCTAATAAAAAATGGCTGAATAAAATTAATACGTCTTATAAGTTCCAAAATAGTTAAGACAGCATTTGACCTGACCCAATCAACTCTTTCAGTTTAATTCAGTAACCAACTTCCACCTCTTACCACATTGAAACAGGCAATAGCGTTTAAACAAAAGGTACTTTATGTTTTCAAGGCTTTACAACTCGTTCCACCAGAAAGGTTCTATCCCCAACCCCTTTCCTCTTCTTTGCTTGCAGAAATTTTACAACTCGAACACAGCATACTAGATGTCATCTCCTTTGTGGAGCTTTCTCAAGTCCCCAACCTCAAACAGAACTGTTATTTTCTACTGACAGCTATGACTCTTAGTTTAACCTCTGTCGTAGCACTTAACAGTGTGAACCTAAATAAGATGAAGACTCTCAAACTCTTGGTTTGACTAAGGAATACAGCAGAATCATGGGTTTATTACAGTTTTATATGTATAGGGAAAAGAAGAACATTATGATGCCCTTCCTGCTTAGTAAAGAAATCCTGTAAACATTTATACCTTCAAGAAAAGAGAGGTTATTACTTGAGCAAAAAATTATTACATAAGTTTACCAATCAGAATTACAGACTTCTAGCAATTACAAGGTTCTTTATAGAGGCTATAGCAACATACTTAAAAGTCCAGGGGTCTTAAAAGACTTTTCTGTTGAACAGAAGAAAGTTAGAATAAGATAGTATAGTTTTTACATGCCTTCACATTGGACAAGAGAGTGGGAGTGATAACTTTGTGAATGTCCTAAGTTCTCTATTTTATCAGAACTGGCTGTGCAATGTGGGATAATCTCTTCTGAAGCTCTAAGGAAGTAGGACTATTTTCTACTCTTTCTGAGATTCTTATTATGAGATGCATTCCCAAAGCTATTTGATTACTTAGAATATAGAGCAGGCTTGAGAATCTTAAAATTTACAGTATGGCAAAGTAAAAGGCAAGACAGATGTCTAACAAATGGAATATTAGGCATATAATATTTTGCTTCCACATCAGAGCCTATTCCCCCTATTATAACTTAATGTTGGTCTTTAAATAACTTAAAGATTGGTCCTTAATATTGTCTAACCTTGAAACTTCCATACCTAGCATAAAGAGGTTTTTTTGTTGAATATTTGAATGTTTTGAGAGGTATAACAAAATATATCTTTGTCTGTCAAAGGGGAAAGTGTAAACTTCTAACTATCCGTTAGTCAAGTTTTCAATGCAATATATGATTCACAAAGAGCAGTTCAAAGACTGATCTAAAGTGAGTACACAGCATATTTCTTGGCATGAGCTCATGTTTACTACGAACCTCACGAATAGAGCTCAGGAGACTTCCTCTTAACCCTGTATTTTCCTCTTAGTTGAGCAGGCTTCGTCGTGTTCAGTCTCTAGGTTAAGGAGTATGTTAAAGACCAGATAATAGACCCAATATAAAGTTGTTCATGCCAAGCCCCACATTACCAAACTGAGACTTAATTACAGTTTCTGCTCTCCCATAAATGGAATCAAACCAGTCGATCAAGAAATACCTGATCAGCATTAGTAAGGTAATTTGGCTGATAAGCCTCTGCTATACCCTATGGGAAAGGGTATTATTATACAATAATCAATCTTTTTTTCCTAGTACAGCTCCTATGTTCTTGATCCCTTCTGCCTAAAAAAAGTACTTCATTTCATTTTTTCCTTTTTATTGAATTATTGGGGTGACCCTGGTTAAAAGTGCTTCACTTTGTACAGCTCCTCAGAACTCATTTCTCTCTGCTAGATTGGGTGCTGCCCCATTCATGAACTGCTGAATAAAGACTATAAAATCTTTAAAATGTATTCAGTTGAATTTTTAACAAGTATAAAGTAGCTAATACGTACATTCAGATTTCTTTATTCCTTTTCCAGGGCTCCCTTTCTTTGACACCCACATATACTCCACTGAGTTCAGAGGACTTGATTGAGTCTAGAGTCTCCCAATTTTGTCTTACCAGTCCAGGGTAGCATCCCAAACCTCAGATCTTTCTTTTAATTCATTAGAACTTGCTGATATTTCCAGCTCTCCCAGGGTTCTTCCAGCTGACTAGCTGATGGGGTAAATTGAGCTAATGCTGCTATTTATCTGCGGTAACATTTGCACTTGTACTGAGGCTCATTAAATGATTAATTTGGGACATATCAGAACCAGTAGAAACATTTTATTTTGGGGTGGGAAGGAGCTGTCCTGGGATCCTGAAAACCTCAGCTCCCTAGTCTACTCTTTAGTTTGTATTTGGCTGAAATTTGCATCAACTAAAGCCTGAAAAAACCTTATTTCTGTTTCCTCAGAATTTCCTTCTGTGAGCACTAGTAGCAAAGATGGAGTCTCTGTAATCTATTCTCATTAACCATAGATAGTAGCTCATGCATAAGCTCTCCGGTGTAAGCACTCCAACGTAAGCCTGCGCAGGGCCCGGTTAGCGCAGGCACTTAGCAACCAAAACCCAGTCAGTATTCAAACACCAACTCAAACCGAAATAATTTATAGGTGACAACCAATGCATGTTGGGTGGCAGAGAAAGTGAATCCTTTTGGAACTTTCCTACTTCCATTTTAAGAAAAACCTCGGAAAAACAGTGGAACTTTAGTATTATGTGTTAAAAGTACAGGGAGGAGTGGTGTAATTAAACTTTGTTATCTCCGTCAGTCACACATGAATAGTTCAGAAGAAGCCACAGTCCGTTAACTGACGCTTTAATCATATCTTTCAAACCACACAAAGTCTATGGCAAGTGAGTGGTTGGGGAGTGGCTCTTTTATTCTCTTCAATGAGTCCCTCAGCCCTTCAAGGAGTGTGGCTCCTTCAGTCTCTCAAGGCGCCCATTCCCTTTGTACCCTTTCTCTCTTCCTTCCCCTCTTTTTCAGGGCCCCTGAATTCTTTCAACCCAGATATTTTTCAATCCATACTGCATTAAACTTCCCTAAGGAGTTTTTCAATTACACTAACACTTAGGCCCAAATCCCAGAGGGTCTGATTAGTTTAGTTTGGGATGAGGTATTAGGAATTTCTTTGTTCTGAATTTCCCCAGGGCAATGCGAAAATGCAAAGTCTGGGTTAAAAACCACTGTCCTCCTCTGTTCTTGTCACTCAGGGTCCCACCTCTTTATCTAGGTAAGTCTTGCCAGTCTCTCAGTTCCATTGTGTTCCACTCTGGGTAAAGTGAGAGTCATTGGAAATTCAGACTGAAGTAGTTTAAAAAACCATCAGTTTTTTCATTTTAACAAGACAGACTAGAAAGAGCTCCTGTTAACATTTCTTCTCTTCATCGTTATGCTGAAACAGCCACTGTCTCTTCCACTACTTTGGTGCCCTTTTATTACCCTTGCCTTGTAATGGAGTATCACACTACACATAGGTAATAGCCTTTGAATTTGATCCCGTACTAACTTGAAAAGCACATTTCTAGGCCAAGGAAATGTGCCTTCATTTAGTCCTTTGTAATTACCCCAGGGATTTTGAAAAGGTAACATTGACTTTGTATTCTATACAAAGAAATTGAAGCCAGTAAACAATACAAAATTTGCTTGTTTGTGTTTATACATACTGGAATTTTAATTACTGTATTTGTAGACTTTAGATTGGCCCTTAAAAAAGTTTAACTTGTAAAGTCTTTTCTAGTGCTCTCCACAGCTCCCTAGTAAGTCACTGGCAGCATCTCTTTGGCATAGAAAACACTGAGGAGCTTCTTCAGATATAATCATTAAAAATTTAAATATTTAATATTCTATTGGTTACTTATCTTTGTTGTTGTTGCTGTGTAGTTCTTGCTCCTTTAATTTACTGTATTTAACTTTGAAACCAAGTTGGGTATTTTGTTTATTTGTTTGTTTTTTAAGCCCTGCCATCCAAAACAAAGCTGGGCTACTTTGTTGAAATAGTATTTTATTTTACTGGCTCAAGAAGAGAATTGTGAGATGCAGACTAGGAAAAAGATGTTCATTGTGTCCATCAAGGGAGGGCTATTTTCTATTTGTTTTCTGTCATAAAGTAATACGCTACATTTCAGGGCCAAAGCTTTTAAGTAAAATAAAGCTCTTGGAGTTTTGCATTCAAAAGTATACAACTAAGTCTGCTGGAGTAGGTTCTTGGAGGATAGGTGGTGGAAAAATCCTCTTGCTGGTATTAAATGACCTTGAGCAAGTTATTTAACCTCTCTAAGCTGGGGTTTTCTCATCTGCAAAATGGGGTAATTAATATTACATCTCTTGCAGGATTGTTAGGAGAGTTAAATGGGATAAAGAGCATTTGTAAAGCACATTGCATTTAGTGGATTAATAAATGGAAACTAAAGTTATTGTTCATATCCGAAAATAACAATGTGTCGTTCATAGTAATAACTGTAAAATATTTATTTATACCATATATCAAAAGCAATTCTGCCCATAAACACACAGCTTCTAATATCGATTTCTAAAACCCAAGCAGCAAAACAATATTCAGGGAACATTTTAATGTAGCTCTGACATTTTATCAGATTCTGGAAGATACCCAATCTCCTTCTCACCTCAAGGCCTTTGTATTTTCATTCCCTTTGGCCTGGAAAGCTCTTAGTCAAACTGTTCACATGGCTGACTTCTTATTACTTTAATGTCACCTACTAAGTGAGGCCCTTCCTGATCATCTTTGCTGAATTAAGCCCTGCCTTCCACTAGTCAGTAGTGCAGCACATTATTTACTTTTTCCAGCGAGGTTGTTCCAAATGACTTTTTTTGTTTACTTGCTTATTATCAGTCTTTCCTACTAAGCTCCACAAGGCCAAAGACCGTGTCTATCCTGTGGGACATCGAAGAACAACTACCTAGCACACGTCAAATGGCCAGTAATTATTTGTTGAAGTGATAAATAAATATTGTTTAAGTCCTTCATTTTACAGAAGAGGAGGCTGAGTTTAAAATGTAACCAATGTCACAGAAATATTAGAAAAGCCAAGCTTCCAAGAATCACTTCAGGGCCCTGGCCAGTATGTAAAGTCCTGTGTCACTGGACAGTGTTACCACCATATTAATAAACTACCTTTTTCCCAATCTCATATTCTACCCTCTTGATCCAGCACCCTTGGGATCCACTTCCAGGCTTAATCTTGGGGTTCCAATGATATATGCCAACTAGATTCTGCAGCAACTTTGCCATATATTTCTCTCTTCCCTTAGCAGACCCTGCTAAGCTGGGTCATACTAAAATTTGACCCCAGAACTGGCTAGTGGACAGGAGAGAAGTGGGGCAAATTCTGAGTTGGGTAAGCACTGTTCTGGAAGATCCATAACTCGTTGGAAGGTTCTATATAGTTTTTAAGCAGGGAGAAGTTGCTCTGTCTTCCAATACGGAAGTGTGCAACTGTGTAGGTCCAGAGTGTTTAGGGAGAACTGGGTGATTAAAGTGTCCTCAAGTGGGCCTGACAGTTCTCTGTCTGCAGCCCAAGTCTTATGGTCCCACTCCTTTCCTATGAGGGCCCTGAACCTGTCAAAGGGACTTGCTGAGGATTCACCTTCTCTGAAGTCCTGCCACTCTTAATTTAGGCCATGCCTAGTCTTCAGTTCAGCCTGTCCTCTGTTTGCCAGTGGTAAGGGTCTCTTTAAAAGCTGCCAGTGAGTCTTTTTGACTCGCCTTGGGTTTCAGTTGGTACTTAATGGCTCTGTCCCTGTCATATACAAGGCTCAGTAGAGAACTTCCTTACTCCCCTTATTCACAGCTTTGTTTTCCATGATTTCTGTTACCTGTGGGCACCTGTAATCTAAGGTATTAAATGGAAAAATTTCAGAAATAAACAACTCATAAGTTTAAACTGTACACTGTGTAAAGAGAAGCATGAAGAAATTTTATGCCGTGCTGCCCCATTCCATCTGGGATGTGAATCACCCCTTTGTCCAGCATACCCACACCTTGTATGCCACGTCCCTGTTAGGCTTTTAGCAACTGTCTCTGTTATCAGGTTTTGGGACATCACAGTGCTTGTGTTCCAGTAATACTTATTTTACTTAATAATGGCCCCAAAGTGCAAATGTAGTGAAGCTGGCAATTGATATGCCAAAGAGAAGCCATAAAGTGTATCTTTTAAGTGAAAAGGTGAATACAGTACAATAAAATATTTTGAGACTTCTGGTCAAGATGGAAGCATAGGTAACCGCAGTACTCAGAAACTCCCATAGCCACATCAAAACTGCAACTGAACTACAGAGCAACCATCATTCAGAACCACCTGAAATCAAGGTGAACTGAAGTTCTATAAAGACATAAAGAAGCCACATACAGACTGGTAGGAAGGCTGGAGATGCGGAAGGGGCTGGTCCCACGCCCATGCGTGGCAGTTAAAAATCAGGAGGGATATCTTGGCTGCAGAGGTCCTCTGAGGAGCCATGGGTCCCAGCCCCACACCAGACCCCCAGCCTGAGGTTTTAGTGCCTGGAAGAAAAGTCCCCATGCTTTCTGGATGTGAAAACTAACGGGGATTGTGGCTGAGGAAGACGGAAGGCAGTTGGAGACCAAGGCAGTTCCTCTTAAAGGGCTTGTGCGTGGATTTACAATCATTCTGAGCTCTAGTGCTGGGGCAGCAGCTCGAAAGGTGCCAGGGACATACAGAGGTGGGGCGGGGAGGACTGAATTGTTTGACATCAGAGAAAAAGCTGGAAGGACTGTTTTATCCTGGACAGAAATGCTAGCAGAGACCATTGTTCCTTTGCTGAGCTCTTCTCCCACACAGTGTGGCACGGAGGTGCCATATCTGAGTCTCCAGCAACGTTGCTAACACTGTTAGCCCTCAGCCCTAGTGATCCCCTAAGAACCCCACCCCACCCAATTTGCAGGCCCACCCAAGCCCTTTACAGTGACTTTTCCATACAAATGGCCCGTTTTGACTCATGCTGCTGACTTTCTTAAAATCTCAAACAAGTAGCATCTGGCCTCTGCATACCCCACAACTCTTGCTAAGTGGCTCCAGACTTGGCACTAGCAGCAGCCAGCCTTGGTTTACCATTTACCCTCTCCCAGGTATCTGTAAGCGCAAGTAGCATCCATCTGCAAACTGCTTTTTAGCTCATGCCAGGTGGCCCTTGGCAAGGCATAGGCGGTAGCTGACCTTGGCCTGTACCTCCCAGTAGACCCCAGAGCAAGCGCACCTGGTGAACACCTTCAGACCATGCTGAAGCACCACCCAGCCGCCTCCACAAGCAACACACTCAAGGGGTGGACTCAGTAGCTATCTGATTCCTGTGGTAGTGAACTCTGCTCCATGGGGTCAGTCCCTGCATAGCAGATTCTCCATCTGTGGCTGTGGCTGTGGCTAGTCCTTGCAGCCAATCATCCTATGGTTAATTCTCTCCTTTTGACATGCCAACAGCAGTCAAGACTCAACTAAAACAGGAAAGTTCACACAGCCTGCACAGGGGACACACTTGGAGTGCCCACCTCAAGTGACTGGGGAAGCCGTGCAACTGGACCATACAGGATACCTGCTACTTACAGTCACTTTACAAAGCCCAGGAGACATAGCAACTTTACCTAATACATAGGAAAAAAACACAGAGGGGCAGCCAAAATGAGGAGGCAAAGAATCATGTCCCAAATTAAAGAACCGGAAAAAACTTCAGAAAAAGAACTAAACAAAATGGAAACAAGCAATCTATCAGATGCAGAGTTCAAAACACTGGTTATAAGGATGCTCAGTGAGCTTAGGGGAAGAGTAGAGGAGCTTGGTGATACTTCAACAAAGAGATAGGTAACATAAAATGGAGGTAGAAAACATAAATAAGAACCAGTCAGAAATGCAGATACACTAATTGAAATGAAGAGCACATAACAAGAAATCAACTGTAAGGCAGATGAAGCAGAGGATTGAATCAATGATTTGGAAGATAAGGAAGCAGAAAACACCCAATCAGAATGGCAAAAAGAAAAAAAATCTACAAAAATAAGGATACTGAATGGAGCCCCTAGGACATTAAAATGTACCAACATTCACATCATGGGGGTGTAGGAAGGAAAGAGAGCAAGAAATTAAAAATGAATTTTAAAGATATGATGACAGAAAACTTCCTTAACTTGGTGGAGAAAATTGACATACAAGTCTAGGAAGCACAGAGAATCCCAAACAAGATGAGCCCTAAGAGGCCCACACCACAGTACATCATAATTAAAATGCCAAAGGTTAAACACAAAGAATCTTAAAAGCAACAAGAGAAAAGCAGTTATCTGCAAGAGAGTTCCCGTAAGACTGCCAGTTGATTTCTCACCAGAGGCTTCATGGGCCAGAAGAAATTGGCAGCAAATATTCAAAGTGATGTAAAGCAAGGGCCTACAACCAAGATTATTCTACCCAACAAAGCTATCATTTAGAATCAAAGGACAGATAAAGAGCTTCTCAGACAAGAAAAAGCCAAAGGAGTTCATCACCACCAAGCCACTATTACATAACATACTAAAGGGCCTTCTTTAAGAAAAAGAAAAAAAAGGTAAAAAAATATGAATAATAAAATGGCAATCAATACATATTTCTCAACAATTATTTTAAATGCAAATGGATTAAATGCTGCAATCAAAAGACATAGAATGGCTGAATGGATAACAAAACAAGACCCTTACACATGCTGTCTACAAGAGACTCACTTCAGATGGAAAGACACACACAAACTTAAAGGGATGGAAAAATATACTTCATGAGAATGGAGACAAATGAACAAAAAAGGCTGAGGTAGCAATACTAAACCAGACAAAATAAACGTTAAAACAAAGGCTGTAACAAGTGATAAAGAAGGACCCAGTAATTCCACATCTGGGTATTTATCTGAGGATACCCAAAACATTAAATCAAAAAGACATATTCTGTATATCCATATGTTTATTGCAGCATTATTTATGAGAGTTGAGATATGGAAGCAACCTAAGCATCCATCAGTTGATGAATAAAGAAGAAGTGGTGCATATATACAATGAAATATGAAATATGATTCAGCCATGAAAAAGAATGAAATCTTGCCATCTGCAACAACATGGATGGTCCTAGAGGATATTGGGCTGAGTGAAATAAGTCAGACATAGAAAGACAAATGCCAGACAATTTCACTTATATGTGGAATCTAAAAACAAAATAAACAAACGAGCAAAACAGAAACAGAATCATAGATATAGGGAACATTTTGATGGTTGCCAGACAGGAGGACATTGAGGGGATGGCTGAAAAAGGTGAAGGGATTTAGAAGTACAAATTGGTAGTTACAGAATAGTCATGAGGATGTAAAGTACAGCATTGGGAATATAGTAATAACTGTATATTGTGTCATATGGGCACTAGATTTATTAGGGTATGCATTTTGTAAGTTATATAAATATCTAATCACTGGGTTGTACACCTGAAACTAACATAATGTTGTATATCAACTGTAATTTTAAAATAAATTTTAAAAAATATTTTGAGAAAGACCACATTTATGTAACTTTTATTACAGTATATTGTTATAATTGTTCTATTTCATTATTTTTAAAAAATCTGTTATTTATTTATTTATTTTTAGACAGGGGAAAGAAGGGAGAAAGAGAGGGAATGAAACATCAATGTGTGGTTGCTTCTCACATGCCTCCTACTGGGGACCTGGCCTGCAACCCAGGCATGTTCCCTGACTGGGAATGGAAACTGGTGATGGTTTGGTTTGCAGGCCAGTGCTCAATCCACTGAGCCATACCACCCAGGGCTATTTCATTATTGTTAATCTCTTACTGTGCCTAATTTATAAATTAAACTTTATCATAGATATATATGTCTAGGAAAAAACATAATAGCTATAGGGTTTGGTATTATCTACAGTGTCCAACATCCACTGGGGTCTTGGAACATATTCTCCACAAGTAAGGGGGGACTACAATGAATAAATGGTGCTTAGCAACATCCTCCCAATTCCATAATATTTCAAGTTACTCCTTCTCCTTACTCTCCAATATTAGATACCTCACACAGGTTAACACATTCCCTTCTATGTATATCCTGTCTCGATTAACCACCTGTATAAATATTAACAATTGTGCTGCAGTAATATGACAGAGACTATCTCCAGTGAAACTGTCCCTAGTGAACCAGCTGGGGAATGAGCAAACTCCAGAATCTCATTCTTACCCTCAGATAAATAGGACTACTGGTATTAACTGCCTTAGGTTGGACCATTGAAGCAGAATGAAGTCCTAGATTCCTGTCTAAGTGATTTACTGGGGGAGTACTCTCAGAAGAAACCTAAAGGAGAGGGAGGGAAGCAGAGTAGGACAGGAAAGGAAGCTGTAAAGATGTGAGTTTAGCTCAAGTCTAGCTTCTTTCTGATCCCACAGGGAGTTCTGGAGGATGAGTGCTCTGCAGTCAGTCACTGGCAGTGAGCTAATCCTGGTGGAAGGGTGTAAACTTCTAGGCATTTCCTAGATTTGTTGGCTTGACAGAAATTCTCAAGAGAGTGATGTGAGCTACCAGCTGCCAATGGTCAGCAGCTGTGAGATCCATCCACTAGCCCAGGGAAGAGATTCTGAGCAGGGCACCAACAGTTCCTTAGATAAAGATGTACCTCAATAGGAAGAACATGGAACCCAGAAGCATCAGATATGAGAAGAAATGGTAAGCCAAGAAATTTGTAAACACCTGGGTATATCGAAATAAGCACTCTTATAAACAAGAATAACAGGAGTGATGACAGCTAATTTTGGGGTGGGGTGTAATCAAAAGGTAGAATAGACATTAAAAAGGAATTTGGGATGATCAGTAATAAAGGTTTCTAAAGCCCTTATATTTTTGAGATGAAGGGTAAACACATTGATTAAATTTGGAATTCATTATGTCAAGTTATGCTTGTTAGAAATTTAATGGAACTCCCATGTATAGAAAGTAATTAAACACATGCATCTAATTTTGCTCTCCTCAAATCCAATTGAAGTGACAGTGAAATTTTTAAGGCCTTCAAGGTAGGGAAAATGGGAGAAGAAACAATAAGAAAAAAATTTTGGAAACTTGAAAGCTGACAGGTGAGTTGTAAAGGACTTAGCAAATTCCTCATAATTAAATTACTGTGCCAGAAACAGGAAAGCCAAGAAACAACCTGTTTTACACTAAAAATCCTGAATGCCTCAAGAGTTGAAGTGTCAGATTCTTCTGTAAATAAGAGGAAAAAGAGAGACTGAAATGAGGATAATGCATTAAAATTTTAAGAAATAATCAAATTACCAGATCCCTTCCAACCATGAGAAACTACAGTACCACTCTTCTTTCATTGGAGGCATATTCTCAGGAGAAAGTAAAACAACTTTCTGGCTGGGGGATCCCAAGTAGAGTTGAAGTTGGGGGAACTTTATAGAAAATCATGAGATTAGGAGAGCATATGCACACTGCAGCCCTTTCCACCCTACTATCTTGTTCTACCCAGCTTTATAATACTGTTGGTTGGCCAAAAAGTTCATTTGTTTTTTTCCATAAGATGGCTCCAATAGTGCATAGTTATTTTTAACTTCATTCAAAACAATTTTGTTAGATCGTGTTGTGACAGCTGTCATGTCAGTGTAATTTAAGAAAAACATCAAAATTGGTGAACTTTTGTGTAGCCATTTTAATATTGAAGATGGAAGAAAATATGCAACATTTTCAGCATATTATGTTTTATTATTTCAAGATAGGTAAAAATGCATCCAAAATGCAAAAAAAAGAAAAAAAAAGATTTGTGCAGTATATAGAGAAGGTGCTGTGACTGATTGACTGTGTCAAATGTGATTTGCAAAGTTTTGTGCTGGAAATTTCTAGCTGGATAAATGCTCCACAGTTGGGTAGACCAGTTGAAGTTGATGACAATCAAACCAAGACATTAACTGAGAACAATCAAAGTTATACTATGTGGGAGATAGCATAGTAAAAATATCCAAACCAATAAAGTTATTGGTGAAAATGAAAAATGTGTCTTTTATTCTATGGAAAAAGCCATATGGACTTTTTGGCCAACCCAATACAAGCTGCAGTTTCATTCTTCAGACAGGAGATTGGAGGCGTATTATCTGACTAGCTCAGAAGGAAAAAATCTAAAAGCAGTGAAACTGAGTTTCTCTAAACTGCTGAGAGATATGACACTATAGTGATACTTACTAACCTCACTAAAACAAGAAATTAAACCAAGGAAGTGGAAGCCAGGAATATGACAGGGGATGCCTGCAGGAGAGTGAAGAAAGTTAGCCCAGGATGACAAGTGAAGGGAAGTCAAGTGAAGGGAAAGTCTTAAGATGACAGCCATATATCATTCTTCTGAAAGACTGTCAGAAGAATCTGAAAGACATTTCATCAGGAAGATGGAATCAATGTACTCGAATATCTAAGATTTATAGAACTGGTAGAAAAAATGGGAATTTAACTAGTAATAAGTACATGGAAAAGAAATAAAAATGATTGCCTCAGGGGAACTTAGAAGGGATATAAGACTGATGCTTTCCATAAGAAAGCATTAGACATTTTAAACTACCTGCTTTTAAAAATTTTGGCGTAAACAAAATCTAACTACTTCATACCCATTCATTTATGAATGAATGTTATTTAAAAAGTACAAAAAATAACTAGTGTTGCTGAAGTTGTGGAGAAATTGAAATCTTGTGCATTACTGATGGGAATGTGAAATGGTGTGGTTACTGTGAAAAAATTTGGTTGTTTCTCAAAAAGCTAAACATAAAAGTATCATATGATCCAGCAATTACACTTCTGGGAACAAACCCAAAAAACTGAAAGTAGGAATTCAAACAGAAACTTGTGTGTTCATACAGCAATATTTACAATATCCAAAAGGTAGAAACATCTGTTCATCAACAGATGTATGGATAAACAAAATGTGGTACAAATACATTGAAAGGGATTTTAGTCAGCCTTAAAAAGAAATGAAATTCTGATACATGCTACAATGTGGATAAAACTCAAACACAGTTTAATAAGTGACACAAAAGGTCAAATATCCTACTTATGTAATATACCTAGAATAAACAGATTCATAAATGTAGAAATTTGGAGAATAAACGTTACCAGGAGATATAGGGAGGGGAGGATAGAGAGCTATCATTTAATGGATATAGAATTTTAATTTTGGATGATGGAAAAGTTTTAGAAATGGTTAGTGGTGACAGTTGTACAACACTGTGAATCCACCACCTAATGTCACTGAATTATATACTTTAAATGGTTAAAATGGTAAATTTTTGTTATGTATATTTTACCACAATAAAAAAGGAAAAACTAAATATGAAGACAAATATGAAATGGTAACAAAATAAAACACTTAATTAAAAACCTTTTGAGAAGATCCAAGATGGCAGCAGACTAGGTGGATATAACACTCACTTCCTCCCAGTGCCAAGCTGGAATTACAAATAAAATATAAAACAATCAACTTGAATAACCAACTGAAGACTAGCTGATCAGAAGCCTTATTACCAAGGATTTACAGAAGAGACCACATTGAGACTGGTAGGAAGGGCGGAGGTGTGAAAGAGCTGGCCCCACTCCTACAGGCAGTGGCTGATATCCCAGAAGGATATCTCAGCTACAGAGGTTCCCTCAGAGAAGCATGGGGTCTCAACCCCATGCTAGGCTCCCCAGCCCAGAGTACCAGAGCTGCAAAGAGGTGCCACACATAAGATCTGGCTGTGAAAATTGTTGATGATTCTGTTTGGAGAGAGAGACAGGAATCTTCTAGAGATACAGGAGTCTTCCTACAGAGCCAACATACAAAATCTCATTTGCAGTCACCCTGGGCTTCAGCAGCAGGAGGACAGGATGGACCACAGTTGTGTTAGGAGAGATTGGGGTTTGTGGTTCTGGGGAGAGAGCTGAGAGGATTGCTACTGTGCTGAGAGACCCCTGTGCTGAGTCACTCTTTCGCATCACAGACTCCATCTCTCTTTGGTGGAGCTCTTCCCTCCTTATGGCATCAGTCTAGGGATATGCAATAGCCCCACCCTCTGGATTCCCTGTCACCTGCTTTGTGGAGCTCATGCCCTGCTAAGGAGGCAGCTATATGGGCAGGGTATAGAGGTCTGGGCACACTGAGGGGGTATCAATGACTGAGTGGTGTGGCTTTGTGGAAAGGGCCATTCCCCCTACTTTCCCATGAACTTGACTGGCGCATCCACCTCACAAGAGAGTCTAGCACCACAGTTTGGGGGCCAGGTGATCTTGACTCCTGGTGACCCCACCCTGCTGAGATCCAGGCAGAATCCAGCACAGACTGAGTTGTGTGGCTCTGGGGTAAGGGCCACTCATCCCACCTTCCCTCAAACCTGACTGGTACCTCCCCATCGTGGGAGATCCACTATCCCCACCCTCCTGACACCTGGTGGCCCTGCCCTATTTAGGGCTCATGGCAGAGTCCTGAATAGACTGAGTTGTGTGGCTCTAGGACAGGAGTCCTTTTTCCTTAGCACACCCAACTGGTGCAGAACCCTCCCTTCATGTGGCCAAATCTTGGTCTCTTTGGGCTTGATAAACTCTACTGCCCTCACCCTGATGTTTCCCTGAGGCCTCACCCACCACAAAGCTCTAAAGGCATCCAACGTGTGGCAGCTAGACATGATATACCCACTTGTTGGTATACACTTGATATACACTTGTTGAGTGGCCTCAGACCCAGCACTGGCATTGAGTTTGAACCTGCATCATTCTGATAAACATCACTTGCCTCTACCTGGTGACTCACTGTGAACCTACTTCATGCAAATTGAGTACTACCAGAGGCTCTTTCAGTGACTGAGAGTAGTAAGCAACCAGCAAGCACAAGCAGGTGGAGGCAGATCTCAGGGTGCCTTGGGACTTTTGCTGACCTGACACTGGGTCCAGTGCTAGTAAAAACCAGACTTGCTGAACAACTTGGTCCTTCCCATGCACATGCAGTCCCATCAGAGGCAGTGACAAACTGTGGATCTCTCTGTAGCTCCAAACAGATTGCCCAGGTCCAATCACAGGGAGCATCTGACATTGGTCAGCACCAGGATCCTTCCCAAAAGGCCCCAGAATCAACATATCCAGTGGCCAGCCTTAGAAACATCAGAGCAGGATCTAATTAGCTTTACAAGCAGCATATCCAAGGGGAGATCTTGGCAGGAAACAGATCGTGCTGAGGCAAATTCTGCTTTGTGTGGTCAAAACCTGCACAGTAGCTCATACATTGTGGTTGGGGTTGATCCTATGCATGAATGAACCAACAGCAATCAAGAGTCAATTACAACAGATGGGCCCACATAACCCACACAAGCGACATTCCTGGACAACCCAGATCAGGTGGTCAAGATACTACTCCACTAGGTCCCACAGGACACCTACTACATAAGAACACCTGCCAAGATTGGGAGTCATAGCAGATCTAACTAATACACAGAAAGAAACACAAAGAGGCAGCCAAAGTGGGGAGATAAAGAAACATGCCCCATATGAAAGAACAGGTTAAATCTCTAGAAAAAGAGCTAAATGAAATAGAAGCAAGCAATTTACCAGATATAGAGTTCAAAAGAATGCTTAGAAGAACACTCAAGGAACTTAGTGAGAATGTCAACAAAGAGATAGCAAGCATAAAAAAGAATGTAGAAACCAAAGAAAAGAACTAGTCAGAAATAAAGAATGCAATATGTGAAATAAAGAATACACTAGAAGGAATAAACAGTAGGTAAGATGAAGCAGAGGATCAAATCAGCAATTTGGAACAATGTAGCAGAAAATACCCAATCAGAGCAGCAAAATGAAAACAAATTTTTTTTGATGAGGATAGGTTAAGGGACCTTTGGGATGACATGAAGAGTAAAAACATCAGCATCGTAGGGGTACCAGAAGGAGAAAAATGTATTTGAAAATATAATGATTTAAAACTCCCCAAACCTGGCGAAGGAAAAAGACACACAAGTCCAGGAAACACAAGGCATCTGAAACAAGGTGAACTCTCATAGGCCCATACCAAGACATATCATAATTAAAATACCAAAGGTTAAAGGCAGAGAGAGAAACTTAAATGCAGCAAGAGAAAGAGAGTTCTCTACAAGGGAGCACCCATCAGGCTGTAGGCTGATTTCTCAATAGAAACTTTGCAGGCCAGGAAGGATTGGCAAGAACATTCAAAGTGATAAAAAACAAGGACATACAACCAAGATTATTCTACCCAGCAAAGCTATCATTTAGAATCGAAGGACAGATAAAGAGCTTCCCAGACAAGAAAAAGCTAAAGGAGTTCATCACCACTGAACCACTATTACATAACATATTAAAAAGTATTCTTTAAGAAGAAAAAAGATTAAAATATGAATAATAAAAATGACAATAAATACATATTTCTCAAAAATTATTTTAAATACAAATGAATTAAATGCTGCAATCAAAAGACATAGAGTGGCTGAATGGATAACAAAACAAGACCCTTACACATGCTGTCTATGAAAAACTCATGTCAAAGGGGAAGATACACATAGACTGAAAGTAAAGGGATGGAAAAAGAGATTTCATGAGAATGGAAATGAACAAACAAACCGAACAAACAAACAAACAAAAAAAGCTACCTGATATCAAATTATACTACAAGGCCATAGGTATAAAATAGCATGGTATTGGCATAAAAACATACATAGAGCTCAATGGAACAGAATAGAGAGCTCAGAATTAAACCCACCATTTTATGGTCAATTAATATTCAACAAAGTAGGTAATTATATACAAAGGGGTAAGGTAACCTACTAAATATATGGTTTTGGGAAAATTAGGCAGATACATGCAAAAAATGAAACTAGACCACCTTCTTACACTATATACAAGAGTAAATGCAAAATGGATTAAAGACTTAAATGTAAGACTTGAAAACATAAAAATCCTAGAAGAAAACATAGGCAGTAAAATCTCAGACATTTTTCATAATGATATTTTCTCTGATATGTCTCTCTGGGCAAGGGAAACAAAAGAAAAAGTAAACAAATAGAACTACATTAAACTAAAAAGTTCTTGTACAGCAAAGGAAACCATCAACAAAATGAACAGACAACTCACTGAATGGGAAAATATATTTGCCAACATTGGATAAGAGGTTAATATCCAAAATTTATACAGAACTTATAAAACTCAATCCCCCCCCCAAAAAAAAACCAAAAAACAATCCAATTAAAAAATGAGCAAAGGACCTGAATAGACACTTCAAAGAGGACATACAGATGGCCAATAGACATAAGAAAACATGCTGAACATAGCTAATTGTCAAAGAAATACAAATTAAAACCACAATGAGATATCACCTCATACCTGTCAGAGTGATTATCATCAATAAATCTACAAACAACAAATGTTGGTGTGGATATGGAGAAATGGCAACCCTCATGCACTTTTGGTGGGAATGTGGATTGGTGCAGCCACTGTGGAAAACAGTAGAGTTACCTTAAAAAGTTAAAAATGGAACTGCCTTATGACCCAGCGATTCCACTTCTGAGAATTTATCCATAGAAACCCAAAACACTAATTCAAATGAATACATGCATCCCTGTGTTCACTGAAGCATTATTTATAATAGCCAAGATTTGGAAGCACCCCAAGTGGTATGAGTGGATAAAAAAGCTGTGTGACATTCACACAATGGAACACTACTTAGCTGTAAAAAAATAAAAAGGGGAATTTTACCTTATGCAATGGCATGCGTATACCTGGTGAGTATTATGCTTAGTGAAATAATCCAGTCAGAGAATGACAAATACCACATGATATTGCTTGTATGTGGAATCTAATGAACAAACAAACAAAATAGAAACAGACACACAGATGCAGAAAACAGACCGACAGCTGTAGATGGAAGGGGATTGGAGGCTGGATGAAAAAGATGAAGGGATTAAACAAACAAACAAAAAACCCTCATAAACACAGACAATAGCATGGTGATTACCACAGGGAAAGGGATGCCGAGAGGTAGAAGAGGATAAAAATGTGATAAATGGTGTTGGAAGGAGACTTGACTTTGGGCATGAACATACAATATGCAGATGATGTATTATAGAATTGTACACCTGAAACCTATATAATTTTATTAACCAATGTCACTCCAGTATATTCAATAACAAAAAAAAAAATCCTACTTTTTAATGGCAGTTATTGAAAGGAGGGGAACAAAATTTACTTCCAAACCAGTATTAAAGTAAAAAAAACAAAAAAGTTATCAATCTCATAAAAAAGGAGAGCAGAGACAGCAAGTGGACACATGATTATTAAAGAAAGTAAAAGAATGGGATCTAACTATGCAAGCCTTAGAAAGAAGGTTTAAGAAGAAAGGGTTTAAAAAGAATGTAGGAATATGTGTGACAGTCTTCAGTAAAATAAACCGATTCCCAGCAGTGAAAGGTTAGAAGGACGTCAGCAATCAAGGGCCATGATGACACGGAGAAAAAGGAAAAGTGGTAAGAAAATCACTCAGCGTGGATCCCAGGTACAAGTCAGCAGGCAGTGCTATGTTCATGGACGGCAAGGCTGCTCTTCAGAGCAGTAACACTACGAGAAGGAAATTCATGTATAATGAGCTATTCACATATATGGGTCTTTTCCAGCTGGGTATTCATAACTCGGGTATTACATATATTAAATATTCAATATATTGTCCAACATTTTAATATTTAATATATCAACCAATACTTCATAGTGCTAATGATATGATTCCACTGAGCAAAAGGAATTCTGGAGTGAAATAAATCTAATAACCAATGCCACCATTCAAAAATATCTGTAAAAGCACCAGATATCTATAAAGTTTTCCAAGTATCTCTTGATATTCTTTTGGTTGAACATCAAATATGCTTTATTTCTATTTCCAAAATTCAAGATAAATATTTTTATTCTATTTTATTACTTTTCAGTATTTTTATCACTAAAATTATGATATTATATTTTACTATTTTTTCAGATGAAGAATGTTTCAGTAGCTGTGAAGTTTAAATAAATTTTTTTCTGACAAGTCTAGAAAACCAAAAAACTATTAAAGATAGGAAAAAGACACACTAGAATAAACAAATAAAAATTAAAAATAGTCCCTAATTGCTATGTTTACTTACAAGTTTGTCAAAATATTTGATTATTTCAATTCTCTATGTATATTTATTATTACATATTAACAGATAAGTTTAAATATGTGTATAGAAAAGATTGAAAACAGGTACATTCTCTCTGGGTGGTGAGATTAGTTATGTTTTCTAAATAATCTAGAATGACTATATATAAGTCTAGAATTATTAATTGGATTTTTAAAATGAGCTCAGTATTTTTTAAAAATTGGACCAGCATTGTCAGGAAGGATTATAAAAATCAATTGCAAAATAATGTCTTAATATATTTATTATGTGCACTTAATAGGAACAGTATGAGTAGTTCTAGTTACCTATGACTACCTCAGAATGCCTTGAAAGAATAAAAGACTATAATGTAAAAAATAAAATATGCTGTTATTCTAAATTTGGCAATGAGAAGTAATGAAGGAGGATGTATATTTGGCATCTAACACCTCCTAGAAGAATTTAAAGACACCAGGAAGATTATAGGCTGGATATCTCTGAAAAAAGAAGTTTAATGATGCAAAGAAACATGAATTGTTTTAGAGATACCATTGAAAACATAGGCAACATCTCAAACAGAAGATGAGGATCGACATGAATAAAGTACCTTGCTTTCAATATGACAAATGTCCAAGACAAAAAAATATTTCCATCCAGGACAAGATAGCTACCCCATCTGGAATAAGGAAGCTCTAGAACCATTTATTCATTGGACCAAGTGGATGACTTGGGATCCAGTGTTCTTTATCTCAAAGGAGCTGGGAGAAATGGCTCTAGAATTAGATTAAATTTAAAAGTAATGATGAATCAGATAGACAAACTAAAACTGAGAGTCTATCCATAAAGTACCTAAATACATAAATAATCTTCACCAAGTTAAAGTGAAAAACAAGATAATGTTTGTAATTATCAGTGCCATATTTGTGTGTATGGAATATGGTATGTTATTGCTTCTGAGCTGGGCCCTTGAGGCTATGTGGCTAACAACATTGGGAAGAATGGAAGATTGGAGAAAAAGGGATATGTATTTTTTGCATGTACCTGTCCTATTTCCCCAACACGATTTACTGAATAGACTATCTTTATTCTATTGTATGTTTTTGCCTCCTTTGTCAAATATTAATTGATTATAAAGGTGTGGGTTTATTTCTGGGTTCTCTATTCTGTTCCAGTACCCTGCTGTTTTGATTGCTATGGCCTTGTAGTATAGTTTGATATCAGGTAGTGTGATTCCTCCAACTTTATTCTTCTTTCTCAAGATTGCTATTACTATTTGGGGTCTTTTGTCTTTCCATATAAATTTTTTGAATATTTGTTCTAGTTCTGTAAAATAAGCCATTGGTATCTTGTTAAGAATTGTGTTCAATCTGTAGATTGCTTTAGGTTAGTATGGACAAGTACCATATGATCTCAATTATATGTGGAATCTAATGAACAAAATAACAAGGTGGAGACAGACTTATGGATACTGAGAACAGATTGACAGCTGACAGAAGGGAGGGGTTGGGGGCTGGGTGAGAATGGTGAAGAGATTAAGCCAGATTTAAAAAATAAAGATTTGCCTTGGCTAGTGTGGTTCAGTGGATCCAGTGCTGGCCTGTGAACCAAAGAGTCGCTGTTTCCATTCCCAGCCTGAGCCACATGCCTGGGTTGCAGGCCAGGTCCCCACTTGTGGGTGCATGAGAGGCAACCACACGTTGATGTTTCTCTCCCTCTGTTTCTCCCTCCCTTCCCCTATCTAAAAATAAATAAATAAAATCTTCAAAAATTAAAGATTTATAAACACAGACAACAGTATGGTGGTGATTATCAGAGTGGAGGGGAGAAGCAGAAGAGGGTAAAGGGAGGATAAATAGTGATGGAAGGAGACGACTTGTTTCGTAAACACAATACAATATACAGATAATGTAGAATTGTATACCTGGAATTAAATATAACTTTATTTACAAATATCACCCCAATACATTCAGTTACAAAGAGGATATTGGAAGTCTTAAAGTTTGAGGATCTTTGGTTACTTGCTGGGATTTGCATTAAGTAATGGGTACATTAAGAACACAGAGCTTCAGGAAGTTACTAATACTGACAGCCAGACAGATGTCATAGTAAGAGCTCACTGAGTGTTTCCCCTAAGACAACAGCCGGACAAATAATTTTACCCTTAAAATAGTTTTCCTTCTGCACTTAGAAGGATCTTTTATGGAAGAAGATTCCAGAGATAGGTGAGAGAGAAAAGACTATGTTCCAGAAGTTTGGAGGAGGAACTCCAAGCCTTGTACCATTTCAGTTACCACCACTCTCTATTCCAGCGGGGAGAAAATTACTTAAGGGGTGGGAGCACCATAAGTGACTACAATTAGGGAATTCTTATCACCATCTTTACTTAATTATATCCCCAGGTATTCTGAGAAGGACCATCCTTCATATATTTATTCGGCTTTGTATATGTGTGCCTGTGAGCGTGTAGAAAATAGAAAATTATCTAGATTCAATGAAAATTCATTAGTAATGTTTAGAAGTGTTTTATTCTGAGGCCTGGGATTATGGGTGAGTACTCTTTTCTTCAGTATGTTCTCAGAAGGATGGCCACCATCCTTCAGCCAAGCAACGTGACAAGGGCAGTAGGAACTTGCTTTGGCGGGTAACCTGACATTGGGCCTCACTGATGTGAAAAGTAGGGATCTGAGGGTGTGAACTAACCCTAGACAGTCTTGAAAGGTGGTAGACAAGAAGGCATACATTCTGCTTACCAAATTCTGAAATAATAAGATGAAGGGGCATCCCTTAGATGTTTGAAAAATTTCTTTGAGTGAATAAAATGAAGGAGTAAATTTTAGAGGCTTCTTATTCCAAGTAGTAGTGCAGGTTGAAGATATATTTTTATCTAGGGCAGATTATGTGACAAATATTGGGGAAATAATCTGCCCCTGCTCTCAGGAGGCTCCTGGTCTAATTGGGAAGATTGAAGTGAAATAATCCCATAACTAATTCGCCCAGTTGTGGGAAGACAGAAAAAATAAACAAAAAGGACATAGTGATATGAAACAAAGTCTTTATGAAATATAACAACATCCTAACCACATTGTCATTGATTACCTTATTAAAAGGTTTTAGGCTTCTATTTTTCTTTACAGTTTCCAGATTTACTAGATGCAGATGGTGTGTGAACTTTTCAGATTAAAAAATGTTTCAGTATAGCTTTATCACTTATTATGCCCTTTTCTTCCCTGAAAAAGGTTATAGTCATCAGAGAATTAAAGATAAAAGAACTGGGAAATACTTATGAGACTCAGGAACAAAGTTATTATTTCTGTTGCAAGGTTTTATTATAAGCAGTTAAATACAGTTAACAACAAGATACCTAATATCTGTAAAACCAAAGATGCTGGACCCAATCAATATTTGTTTACCATTATTTTAGTTTTTATCTTCATATAGACAGGCACTTTATTTCCTAAAAGAAAAAATGTCCATAACAAAAAAAAAATAACTTAATTGTGAAATGATTTTATTTAAATCAATGTTTTCTAGTTACTGAACATTTCATATGAATAATCTTTATGAACATGATGGCTTATCTGAAATAGCTTCCCAATCCTTTAAAACATTAAGGCATCTTTTCCTAGCATAAAAATGCTACACATATTTTGCTATCACATGGTTTGTTAGCAGAATAGGAAAATTAATCTTATCCTAAGCAAAGGCTGAAATATAATTAGCTGAATAGAGAAACGTGTGACATTTGCCCATGAACTCTTCTTTTGATAACACATCTATTTTGGGAAAGCAGAAGACCAGAATAAGATAAAAATATGACAAAATAATTAGGCTTCTCTAGTTAATGTTAAGTATTAGGAAATGAATGTCCTTTTATCTGTGACTTTTTAAAAATCCATGTGAAAATAATTAATGTAATGTATGAAATTAAAAGCTATGTCAGTTATAAATAGCAGTTGCCTGTGTTATAGAAAGCAAATAGGAGTGTCACTCATTGTATTCAGTGTGAGGTGAAAGACTGAATTTACCTGGTTTTCCCTCATGCTTTCACACTCCCGTTCTAGATCTAAGCTACATGGTTTGGAATTTTTCATACTGCACTTAAAGGGAACTTTAAGCACATGTCCCTAGAGATTCTGTTTTACTTTACTTGGAGCCTGGGAACCCTTTGCTTTAAAATTTAAGAATTTTAAGAGCCGATGTCCTCAACCTGTTCCTCAACCTGAACCTCTAGCTCTAGAGTAAATTTGTTAAAATTATTGTGCATATAATTTCATTTGGGTCTAAATTTTCTAGGACAGAAGGTCTTTCATTTTTATATTCTCACATTGAGAATATTAACCAACTTTATAAAGTTGGAGAGTCTGACCCTATTTCATATTACCACCCCCAACCCCTACCTTTTTTTGTACAAGATAAAACATTTTCACTGTAGAGGGAGCTATTGTGCAAGATTTCATAATGTGTGTGTTTGTGGGGGCAATTTGTGTCTGGAATTTGTTTCATATATTTATTCGGCTTTGTATATGTGTGCCTGTGAGCGAGTAGAAAATAGAAAATTATCTAGATTCAATGAAAATTCATTAGTAATGTTTAAAGTGTTTTATTCTGAGGCCTGGGATTATGGGTGAGTACTCTTTTCTTCAGTATGTTCCTCTTTAGCTTCTGACTTTTTTGCAATGAGCATACCTTACTTCATAATAAAAAGCAAAAAAACCCTGTTTCTTCCTCCAAAATGACTGAACACTTTGCATAAGCAAAGTACTGCATTAAATAATTTGGGGAATAAAATGAAAAAAATTCCTCCGCTTTTGGAGCTTTCAATAAGATACGAATTAATTGATACACTACGTGATAATTTTTTCATTGCCTGTTATATGTCAGATAACTCATTTCACTTCACGTCCTTTATCTACTTTAATCTCAACATACAGAAAATTATAAGTTCACCTGATGGTATATTATTCAGTAATTTTAAATGCTGTTGATGTTGAACATGAAGATGCACATTTGAACTAGTACGTTACAAACACAAAATAAAAACAAGCAGACAAAAAGCTATGTAAAAAGACTAAATGGAAAACAGTCTAGATGGTGATAATTTTTTCTACCTTTTAAATTTAGTATTATGAACATGTATTTCTCCTATAGTGGGAGAAAAAGAAACTTTTAATTGTTTATTTTATCTGTGACAGCCAAAGAACAATTCTTTTCTAACTTTGGGACACTGACACACAGTCTAATGAACATTTAGTGAAAAGAGGGAGGAGGAGGAGATGGTGACACTTGGAGGAGCCTTCGCGAAGCGCGCTAGGGCCCCCCCGAGCACTCTGGGGGGAAGGATAAGATTCCATAAGAACGCGGAGGGACGATATTCTAGGAGAAGGAGCCTGCGGAGCAGCAGTCAGGATTGGACCGTTTGGGAAACAGCGCAATACTAACTTGCTCACGTGCTGGCTGTGAGGATCAAGTAGAGTGGTGGGCCAGGCGTCAGGTTTGAATGACAGATGCTCAGGTTAGTTTTATTAGCCATCACGACGATGTTGACAGTGGGAATAGAGAAGCGAGATGGACTCCAAACATACCCTAGAAGAGTAAATGGTAAACCTGTTAAAGAGTCAGGTTCTATAATGGAAATAGGAGTACCAAATAGGCCTTTATTGTTTCTCCCCTCAGGGATCAGAAAGAGGGTATCCAAGCCAAGGAAGCAAGTCAGGGAGACGGTATTAGGTGAAAGTGATGAGACAGGTTTAAGACACTTGGAATTAAAAATTTTAGGAAGATATTCACCAAATAGTAGTGAATAACAGTGAAATCTTGTAGGGCCTGGAACATAGGGAGAGTTCATGGTTAGGTATGGAAAGTATCTGCATAAAAGCAAGCATGGGTTTTGGTGGACTTGAGCCTTGAGAGTTACCTGTGGTTTAAGGTAGGAGAGGGGAAAAGAAGCCAGCTAAGGAGGCAAAGGAAGACTGCTCAATGAAATGGAGAATGCAGCAAGATGAGCTGGCATCACAGAAACAAGAGAGGTGAATCCTTTTCCTTACCTGCTGTAGAGTCCTCCTCTTAGCCTAAAAGCTGCATTGAGCGTAACCTGGGAAGCTTTCTCCTTCTCCCCTCTTCTGTTCCCTTATATATGGAGGCTATGGAGTAGGAGAAAAGTACATAACCCTCTGGCCCCTTCCCCTATGCATTAAAATCCCTTATTTACCCTTTTCTGCCCTCCCATTTATTCTCACTCCCTTTTTGGCAAAAGGAGTGCTTTTCCTCCCTGAGATCCCAAGCGCAGTGCACAGGGGAAGCTGCCCCCATCCAGACCGGGTCCGCTCTCGGTTTCTCTTGTCCTCTTCTGCGCTCTTCCTGTGCTCTTCTTCTTGGCGGCGTGTGGGTATGGGACAGCCATGGGCTGGGGGGGACCTTTAACTGCCTTTTTTTATTTTTATTTTTGGTTTATAAAAACACTAAACATTTAATTCCAAAGAACCAAAAATCGCACCTTCCTGCCAAACACTACTGAGTGGCAAGTCTTCTGCCCCATACCTTTTCTGTTTTTCTTTTTCTCTTGTTAATGTTTTTAAAAAACAAATGAGTTTTTAATATAGATAAAGTTTAAAATTTTTTTTTTAAAAGAAAGAAACAAGAGAGGTGAGATTTTCTCAAACATTATCAATTGTTCATCCAGAAGAGTCTGGAGGGAGTTGAGAAAGTACAAAGAGAAGCCACCCAACTCTGTACCGATTTTATCACCACTCGAAGCAACCCGCTTCCCCTGCCTGTGCCTCCGATTGCAATGCATAAGGTGAAACGAGTCTGTTCTCCATCCAGCTTGCTGCTCTGCCTAACGGGTTGCCTCGACGTTAAACGTGTACCCGAAGACCAGTTGCTAGGGGCCATTAAATTAATAACTCCCAAAACACTGCATGTAGATCAGCAAGTAAGTTAGAGGAAAGAAGTTCGGAGTCGCTTATCGGGGAGTAAAAAAATTATTGAAAGAGACTTTACAAGTCAACCTAATTAAAATGAGGGAAACAGAGTTTTATTCTCAAAGAAGGAAGTGGAAACCTCAGTTCAAGTATTCTTTTTTTCTTTCCAAAGCTTTGTCCTTTAGGTATTGAGAAGCTGAGTTGAGTAAAAGATTGGGTATAAAATGAACAGGAAAGCTAGAGACAAATTGGAAAAGGAGGTTTCTTCTATAGTTTCAAAAGACTAGCTAAGGTACCATTTATTAGGCATTTTCTCTGTGTCAAGCACTGTGCCAGCACTTCACATCGTTAACTGATGTGGTCCTCAGAGCAACCTTGAGGCGTAGATAGTTTCAGCATCCTAATTACAGCTGTGGGGACAAGTGAGGGATTACAGTTATAAGTTAGGGAGGCCAAGCAGCTTACCCAGGCTCTCCCAGCAGGTTAGCTGTACAGACAACATGTGCGCTGGGCTGTTCTACCACCCATTGTGGCTCTCATATTCACTGTGCCCTGCCACCTCTTAGTGCTATCACTTTGTCTCAAAAGGAAACCATCTGCGTTGTGAGAAACTCAGGATGATGCACAAGATGCCTGCCACCAAAAAGTATGAATGTTAAAAATTAGCCAGAAATAAAAGGAATAAGCTACTGATACGCAAGTGGATTAATCTGAAAAGTATTATGCTAAGTAAAAGAAGCCAGGCAAAGGGACCCCTTTGTGTGTTGAATCTGTGTACTAGTCAGCTTGCGCTGCCATAACAAACTACCATAGACTGGGTGGCTTAGACCACAAACATTTACTTTCTCACAGTTGTGGAGGCTGAATTCTGAGATTAGGATTCCAGCACCGTTGGTTTCTGATGAGATCACTCTTATATTTTTCTTTTTAAAAAAATATGTTTATTGATTTTCGAGAGAGAGAAAGGGAGAGAGAGAGAAACATCAATTGGTTGCCTCCTATATACGCTCCACTGGGGATCGAACCCACAACCTAGGTATGTCCCCTGACCAGGAATCGAACCCCCAACCTTTTGGCATACAGAATGACACACCAGCCAACTGAGCCAAACCAGCCAGGGCTGATGAAATCTCTCTTCCTGGATTTCAGACCTCTTTCTTCTCATTTGGGAGATGGGAGAGGGGGTGAAAGAGAGAATGGGGAGGAAAGAGAGAAAACAGAGGGAAGGGAAGTGAATTTGTGGAGAGAGAGTGAGCGAGAGAGAGCAAGAACAGCCTTTTCTTCAAACATTGCAAACAAACTTCCACTTATAATCTATTAAAATCTTAAGGGACCACTGTCACATACGCAGTCCATCATTGACAAAACATTGTATGTAATGCATGAGTGTATTCTCATTGCATAGGACATAGCCTATGACTTTAAGTGCTCAGTATTATTATACATTTTATATTTTACCCTTCATAAAGTATGTTATGAATCTTGGAGCATGATCCCTAATTACAACACTTCCTACAGGGAAATTCTAGCCACTTTCAAGCTTTGTACTTTATGGCATAGTTTAGAAGTATATATTGTAGCAAAAGAGAAAGAAAAACTTCTTATATGTCTCCAAATATTTCATAATTCTTATCACCAAGTTGGGTATGAACAATATAGGCTCAAACAATATTTGTTTTTATATTTTCAATTTTTAAATACATCTTATTCTTCTTAAGTTCTGAGGCGCTAATGTAATGCTCTGACATGGTTGCAAATTTTGGTGCAGAGAAGGAGACAAAAATTTATGAACAGGATTGCCCCTGGCAGTGTAATTTATGGTAACTGAAAACAGAAAGCATTTTAGATTTCAAACAAAAAGTTAATAGTCAAATCACTACATGTTCAAGTAACGAAATATTACATAAGTATTAATAATCATGGGTCTAAAGAATAATGAACACCATGGGGAATATGCTCATGTAAAATGTTAAGTAAAAAAGGTTTTAGAGGTTAAGAGAAAAAAATCAGAATGGAAAACCACATGCGCTGTGCAGTCGGAATGTCCCCGAGCTCCTTGCCACCTTGAGTAGCCTATGGACTGGCATCACAGACCTCACCGAGGCTTCTCAGAAAATCGGACCCTGAGGCTCGGCTCCAAGCCCACCGAGTCAGAATTGTCAGGTGATCCTCAGGTGCATCAAAGTCTAAGAAGCATTGTCTAGGTCTTATTGATTTAGGGAGAGGCATCTGGTTACTTTAACAGTTTGAACTAAAGTTCACTAGATCTTTAGCACCCACATACCCAACATAAGATCACAGCCACCCTCCAGACATGTTATCCAGTGTCTTCAGGTGGGTATCCATAAGTGTAGACTCTGGTACTGCGGTGTTGGCTTTACTTTTCCCTCAACATCCCCAAGGGGAAAAATGATCCCCGATCACGGTAACGATTTAAAAATTATGTCAAAGAAAGTGGGAAGGGATGCATTATTTTTTCAACCTTGCTGTTTCTCCCATCGTTCATCCGTGCCCATTTGTTTTCCTTTCTGCTCCTTCCTATCTCTTTCATGCCTCTGCTCATACCTAAGAATCCTGAGAAGGGTTCAGGAGACCCAACCTTCCAGGGTGAAGAGAAATGATTGTGCCCTCATGAGCAGTGATGGATACTGTCACAGAAATGCCCTCCCACTCCTTCACATTGGGACATGAGCATAACTATTCCTCTTGGCCATCGGTGCTGACCTTCCTAACATGGATTACCCTGGTCCATTGCTGGACAAAACTCCCCTCTGACTGCTGCCCTCATGGTTAGACAAGTCCATCTTGGACCTCGGCTATGACTCTCACTGCTTTAGATCACATGTGGGGCTCTACAAGGTCACTAGCCATATCATGGTTCCTAAGTTATTTGTTTCTACCCACTTCATCGCTGGTGGCCTCAGATAAACCAGGTGCAATGCTCTGAGCCACAACTAGAAGTGCCTTTGGACTTTCTCTTCTCCAGGCTGGCATAACCATCCTTCCCCATACTGCAGCTACCACTATCTGCCAAGAAAAGGAAATAGGAGAGGATATGGGCTTAAGGAGAAGTTAGGCAAGGGCAAAGGATTTCGGGACTAGGGAATGTTTTTCCTAACATTTTCCCCAGGATAAAGATGGCGGTCTTGGTTATTTTCAAGCATGAAACGTATAATGTAATAGAAAAGCAGAGTAATAGGAGTTATGAGATATGGTGTTTTGTCCTAGTTTCGTGTGAGACTTTGAAAGAGTCACTCTCAGATCTTTAATTTTCCTCTTCATAGAATGATAGGTAAAAATATTTGCACAACTTGTCTCCAGTTTCTGGTTAAGTTCAATGAGATAATATTTGATAGGGTTTTGAAATCTATTAGTACCAATATTAGTATTAGTACCAATAATGTGCAGCATCAGTAAGAAAAAAAGATTATCCGTGCCCAAAACTGGCCTAAAAAATATCATTCCTAACCACATGGTAGAACCCATAAGTTGGTATTGTATATTACAGGGTCAAGAGTAAACTTGGAGACTGGTTGAGATTGAAAACCAAAAGTGCATTAGGAAGTGATATGTTGCTACCTGGTAGAGGAAATTCAGGGCATCCAGAAGGAATAAAATGTTTATTACAGGGAAAAAAAACCCCATTCTGTTCTAAACACATATAATAAAAGAATATCTACATTTATTTTCTCAAACTCTATGTAATTGTTCAGATCCTAAATTTAGGAACTCTTTGCATTTCATAATATTCCTTTCAGTCTACATAGATTTGTAGCAAAATAAGCACCATATGTACAATATAATGGCTTTGCTGATTTGGTTAACTTAGCTGAAGGCACTGTTGACTTCATCATTAAAATTCATTTCTCAGTGTTTCTTAGCTTTATTGACTCTTTCACCAATTCAATTCATCATTCCTCTCCTCCTGTTTCTCTCAATTTCTTATCCAAACTGATCTGAAATAATTATTAGAAAAGTTGGAAAGAGACAATGAACCTTTTTTATTGGAAAAAGATGAACCTTCCAAATGCATTCTCAGATCATCACCACGGCATCCAGAACATGGAGTGGAAATTCATGTCTTGAGAGTGCCTCGGTGCTTAAGCACCCAGAATAGATGTTTCACTTAGCAAACTTTCCCAAGTTGCTATACATGATACCCCTATCTGTGTTAGAGGGACACTGCTTTGCGGAATAGGCCTTTCCATTTCCCCCAGCAAGCTGATGCAGGGAAATGGACTGCTGAGTAAATGGGCATTCACCTCAGGAGAGGAGCTTTTCATACAAGGACATCGAAGGGAAACAGCTCCAATCTCTCACCTCTCTGAGCATGCCATATCCTTACCTGGAATGCATTTAATTGGGTGCACCCATCTTGCGAAGCATGGCTTAATTCATAATTCATATCTTTTGTGAAATTGATGAACCCATCTCAGAATGACAGCTCTTTTTTCAAACAGCTACACAATATCTGTTGGGATTATTATTTTCATCAACATCATTAGCAATGTAGGAGAGAGAAAGGTGGTATTGGACAGGGAAGTAATATTATCTTGAACTCTCCCTGTTGAACTGTAAGTTCTGCGATGGCAGAGACCACACTTATCATCCTTTGCCACCCCTGACAATGGCTAGCATAGTGCTTTCCCACGGTTGGTATTTCAAGATTTCTTAGTCGATTATGTAAAATAGCATTACTGCTTGGGCAGCCTAACTTTGCTCTTGCATTTGGGCTAAAAGAGAGGGGAAAGAAGAAATAGGAAAATATAAACAAATCCTGAAAGCTACAGGGCAAAGAAAGGTAAAGAACAAAATTGGCATTAGTAGAAAAACATAAAAGCAGGAAGCAGATAATCCTCAGGTCTGAAGGTCAAGACTCTCTCCTGGTGTACACTCACCCACTCCTGCTTCTCTTATTTCTCTTTCTTCCCTACAGTGATTCATCAAAAAACCCTGAATAAATCTTCTAATTTCACATACTTAAGAATGTACAAACCACTTAATCTCACACATTGCTGGTGGGAGGGTCAATCGACATAACCCTGAATGGAAAGCAATTTGGCAGTGGATACCAAGAGTTGTAAAAGTAGCCATTCCCATAATTTCAGTAATTCAATTTCCGGTACTTCAATGAAAAAACTAAATCTGAACAAAGATGTGTGTTCCTAAAGTTTTCAATACAGTTTTATTCATACAGAGATAGGAACAATAGAGCAAAGGTGAATAAATTGTGTCACACGCCCCTTGCTTGAGTGTTTATTAAAAAATTCTTTAAAAATTATTTAAAATTATGTTTTAAAGATATTTCAACCTATTTTATTTTTTAACTTAACATACAATAAAATTGACTTGACTTTTTTTTAGTGCACAATTCTATGAATATTAGCTCTGTATAGATTTGTGCGACCACCACTGAACTCAAGATGAAAAACAGTTTCATTGCCCCCCAAAACTCCCTGTGCTGTTTCTTTGTAATCATACTTTGCCCCCTACCCACTCCAGTCTTGACAACCAAGACTGTTCCCTGTATTTACAGTTTTGTCCTTTTAGGGATGCCATGTAAATGGAGTCGTTAGTGTGCATGTCAGTCCTTGGACAGTCTGGTTTCTTCCCTCAGCACGCTCTGCAGGGTTATCAACACGGTTGTCTGTATCAATAGTTCTTTACTTTTTTATTGCTGAGTAGCATCTCATTGCACTGATGCACCACAGTTCATCCGTTTACCTGTTGGAAGACATTTTGTTTTTTCCCAGTGTTTGGTGACAGATAGAGATGCTATATACATTCATGTACAGGATTGTGTATGAACATAAGGTTTCCTTTCTGTAGGGTAAATATATAGGAATGGGACTGCTGGGTCATAATGGTGTTATCTTCATAAGAAATTGCCAAACTGTTTTCAAGAGTTGAAAGCATTTTTAATAATGGGGAAGGTGTTTATGTTATAAATGATGAAGTAGGAAATAAACTGTATTTGCAGTATACAGTGTGCACAGGAAGAAGGCTGGAAGGAAATATATCAAAACAATAAAGTGGTTGTCTTGTGATTGGATTATAGGTAGGCTTTTTTTTTCTGTGTAAACTCTCTGGCTTCTGACATCACCAAGCAACAAGTAAAACCATTTACATTAATCAAATTTCCATTAATTACACAAATACTAGTGCTCAGAGATCCCACTCCCTCTATTAATATCTAGCCTTGTCCAGAGAACGTGCTCCCTAGTTTTTTTCTGGAAGGAGCAAAGCTACAAAGTCAGAATAGGTTTGCGGATCTCTGAAACTCCTTAACTGTAATATCTGAGGGTTCTACTTTCTGCCTCTCTGTTTCCCATTGCGTTGTGCTACTCCCTACTTGAGGGCTATTCTTCTGAAAGCTTCCTCCAAACAACTGACCTTTGGTGTTCTTTCACCTTGACCACCAGGAGAGCTCCCGCTGCTTGTCTGGTGGCTCCCGGTGACACTTTTCCTTCCACTGTTCACAGATATGCTGAGGTGAGGCAGGGGTGGGAGTGGAACAATCTAACACTGTTCCCTCTGACCACTGTCTTGCTTGCACTACAGACTTGAGGCTCCCTCAGTAGTGTTTTCTCTCAGATGATGCCTCTGCTTCCATTTCAGCCTCCTGGAGTAGCCTAATACTATTAGGCAGGTGTTTCATGAGAGAAGCCCACTGTGGGCCAAGACAAATTCCCCTCCCACAGGACCCCTTAAGCCCTGTTGAAATCAGCAGACATGCTTCATTCAGTATCTAGAAGCCTCTGAGACGTGAAAGAAGCTGCCTGGCATTCTCTGTCAGGACACCACAGACCTCTAGGGGGCAATGTTGTCTCATACCACATGCACGTTTAACTCATTCTCAGCTCCAAGCCAGCCAAATTACCATTCCACCAGTATTTTCCAAATATTCAGTGAGTACTCATGACTTTTATAAACAGAAAAAAATAATAAATTAGTAATAAGCTAAAGAAAGTAAGGAATTATTTAAACACTAAACAAAATACTTATACGAGGCATTGCCTAAGATGTAAAAATAGCCTCTGTTTACGGTCTACTTTCTTTTTTTTTTAAATGTTATTTATTTTATTTTGAAACAGAGGGGAAGGGAGGGAAAAAGAGAGGGAGAGAAATATCAATGTGTGGTTGCCTTTCACACACCCCCTACTGGGGACCTGGCCCACGACCCAGGCATGTTACCTGACTGGGAATGGAACCAGCGACCCTTTGGTTCACAGGCTATTGCTCAATCCACTGAGCCACACCAGCCAGGGCTACAGTCCACTTTCTTAACCATTGCTTTCTCTGTTAATTTTTCTCATGATTCAGAGCTGAACATTATGTGTTATTTACTTGGGTTGCTAGATTATGTGGCCCTTGATTGTAATTTTCCATATTTGAAATAGCATTAAAGCTTCTAATATCATTTTAGTAGTATACTCTAAAGTTTCTCAGGGGAAACTGAGAGTAATAGTTCTTCCCTCTCTATTGTACAAAGATAGCAGAGAACTAAATGGATGGATATTAGCCTTAGGTCTTAGAAGAACATCTGTATAGACATATAAATTTTTCTAGTAAGTGAAAAGGTAATGCTATCATTTATACACATAAGGGCATGAGTTTTGAATCTTTTGAGTTACGCTATTTGACTTAGGCTAGTTCCCCCATGCCCTCCCTGTGACAGGCCACCTAGTGTTGAAGGGGGGCATGCCGGTCTATCAGATGTGTGGCTGGGGAAAAACAGGCTGACCAGAGTTACGGTTTGGAAATAAAGATAACCAGTTTATGCCAGATTCTTGGGTAGAAACCAACCCCTTGAGAAGAAAACTATTCATTCACCAAATGTTTATAGAGTACTCTGTACGTGTCAAGCACTAACTATTCCAGGTGCTAGGAATACGGTAGAAAACTACGCAAAATTTCTGCTCAGAGTGTTCACATTCTTGGCATGGGTAGCTACAAAAGAAGATAGATACAGAAGAAAAATAAAGAAGAAAAGTATCTGGTTGAGAATCAAAATAGTATAGAGACTGACTCGTGGGGGCTGCTTTATATTAGGAAGTCAGCGAAGGCCTCTTTGAGGAGGCAGTATTTAAGTTGAGATCTGAGTGATGAGGAGCTAGCGTTGAGAGGATAAGGGGGATGAGGGAGAGTTCCAGGGGAAAAGAAACACCAGATACAAAGGCTGGAGCAAGTCAAATGGGTTCAGGAAACAAAAGTAGGCAAGTGTAGCTGGAGTACAGCAGTGAAGGATGAAGATAAAGCCAGAAAGTCAGGTGAAGAGTCTCATCAAGCAACAGTCTTATAGGCCAAGGTAAGGAGTTTGAATTTTTTTTAATGCAATGAGAGGTGTGGAGGAATCACCCAGAGGAGTGAAATGACCTGATACGACCTTTTAAAAGCCAGCCTGACTACCATTAGGAGGGCAAGCTTGGAGCATGGAGGACATTGAGGCAGCTATCACCACAGCCGAGGCCAGAGGTGATGAAGGTACGGACCAGGGCTGTAGCAGCAGAGACAGAAGGAAGGGGGCAGAATGACTATATATCTTTTGGAGATAGAGCTGTTGGGATTCATTGATTTATTAGATGTACACAGTGGCAGAGGGCTGTGAATTAAGCGACTACTCCTAGCTTTTTAGTTTGAACAACTGATAGGATGGTAGTTCCATTTCCTGAGATGAGAAGACTGAGGAGAACATGTTTCAGGCGGGAAAGTGGGTGTTGAACATGTGGGCCTACTAGCCAAGTCTTTCTTTGGGTGACTTCAGGCTTGTCACTCTGCAGCTGCTGGTTGGAAGGGTGTTGTCAGACTGGCAGCACTGTGCCTGTGTAAGCTGATCCAGAGTTTTGTCTGGAAGGGAAAATCCAGGGGTGGATATAAAATTAGAGATCAGCAAACTGTTACACCAACAAAGAAATATCTATTAAGGTGACTGATACGTAAGCATCTAGAAAGAGTAACTCCTTAAACTGGCTTAATTCCAACTCATTTGAGCCCCCCCCCCAACCACTTCTTGGCAGAACATTTTTTAAAAAGATTTTATTTATTTATTTTTAGAGAGAGGAGAAAGGAGGGAGAAAGAGAGGGAGGGAAACATCAATGTTCAAGAAAAACATCGATTGGCTGCTTCTTGCATGTCCCCAGCTGGGTACCTGGCTGGCAACCCAGGCATGTGCCCTGACTGGGAATTGAACCAGAACCCCTTCAATTTGCACAACAATGTCCAACCCACTGAGGTACACCAGTCAGGGCTCTTGGCAGAACTTTCTGATTTTTTTTAACTATGGAAAGTTGTGTTTTTTGTATATTCACATAAATTGAAACACATAAGTAATGTGGATTCTAAATATTTATTTTAATGCTTCAAAATCCCTGAAATTTAAGTAAAGGAAGGCTTGGGTTTCCATATAGAGGACACACATGTTTAAAAATAAGAAGTCTGAGATGGTTAAAAAATTATAAAGCTGTAAACAGCCTTTAAAAGCATAATATTTTCTTTTTTTTTTTTTGCATTTTAAAAGTTTTATTTTTTAAGTATATTTTATTGATTATGCTATGACAGTTGTCCCATTTTTTTCTCTCCTTTATTCCCCTCCAGCCTACAACCCCCTTCCCACCAGCATTCTCGTCCCCCTTGTTCATGTCCATGGACCATACATAAAAGTTCTTTGGTTTTTCCATTTCCTATACTATTCTTAACCTCCCCCTGTCTATTTTGTACCTACCAATTATGCTTCTTATTCCCTGTACCTTTTTCTCCCATTCTCCCCCTACCCCTCCCTGCTGATTACCCTCCATGTGATCTCCATTTCTGTGGTTCTGTTCCTGTTCTAGTTGCTTAGTTGGTTTTTGTTTTTAGGTTCAGTTGTTGATAGTTGTGAGTTTGTTGTCATTTTACTGTTCATAACTTTGATCTTCTTCTTTTTCTTAGATAAGTCCCTGTAACATTTCATATAATTAGGGCTTGGTGATGATGAACTCCTTTATCTTGACTTTATCTGGGAAGCACTCTATCTGCCCTTCCATTCTAAATGATAGATTTGCTGGATAGAG
The DNA here is from genome assembly GCA_004026545.1 of Mormoops blainvillei. Classification (NCBI taxonomy): domain Eukaryota; kingdom Metazoa; phylum Chordata; class Mammalia; order Chiroptera; family Mormoopidae; genus Mormoops; species Mormoops blainvillei. The sequence continues at coordinate 32,212 of PVJD01000366.1, read as the reverse complement.
TAATCTTGGATGTAGGTCCTTGCCTTTCATGACTTAGAATACTTCTTTCCAACCCCTTCTTGCCTGTAAGGTTTCTTTTGAGAAATAAGCTAATAATCTGATGGGAGCTCCTTTGTAGGTAACTGTCTCCTTTTCTCTTGTTGCTTTTAAGATTCTCTCCTTATCTTTAATCTCGGGTAATGTACTTATGATGTGCCTTGGTGTGTGCTTCCTTGGGTCCAGCTTCTTTGGGACTCTCTGAGCTTCCTGGATTTCCTGGAAGTCTATTTCCTTTGCCACATTGGGGAAGTTCTCTATTATTTTTTCAAATAAGTTTTCAATTTCTTGTTCTTCCTCTTTTCTTTCTTGCACCCCTATGATTTGGATTTGGAAAATTTAAAGTTGTCCCAGAGCTCCCTAAGCCTTTCCTCATTTTTTTGAATTCTTGTTTCTTCCTTCTGTTCTGGTTGAATGTTTATTTCTTCCTTCTGCTGCAAATCATTGATTTGAATCCCGGTTTCCTTCCTTTCTCTGTTGACTCTCTGTGTATTTTTCATTTCATTTTGCATAGCCTTCACTTTTTCCTCTATTTTGCAACCATATTCAACCAATTCTGTGAGTATCTGGAGTACCAGCGTTTTGAACAGTGCATCTGATAAGTTGGCTATCTCTTCATCTCTTAGTTCTGTTTTTGGAACTTTGTTCTGTTCTTTCATTTGGGCCATATTTTTTTGTTACTGGCTGGCCTGTTATGTTGTAAGGGTTGGAGCCTTAGGTATTCGCCAGGGCAGAACAACTTATGTGGCTCTGTTGTGGCACTGTATGTGGGGGAGGGGTCTGAGAGGAAACAATGCCACTTAGTCTTGCTCTCCCCAGCTTTCAGTTACTTCCTCTGCTACCCATAAGCAAATTGGGCCCTTTTGGTGCTGGTTCCCAGGTCGGTGGGCTTGTGTATATTCTAGGACCCTGTGGGTCCCTCCAGTGAACTCTCCTGTGAGGCTGGGAGTTTCTCCCTCTGCGGCGACCCCCACAGGTTTTTATAGCCAGAGGTTTTGAAACCTTATTTCCCCACGCTGGAACCCTGGGTTGTGCAGTCTGTCTCGCTGCCCTGTTGTTCCTCCTGGTTTTTCGGCATACAAATGTGGGACCACCAGATGCCATCCCGTCCACACAGTCCTCCAGCTGCTGCCTTGCCACATTCCTCTACACAGGCTTCCCATCTCTTCTCCGCCCCTCCTACCAGTCTGGATGAATGTTTTTTCTTTATCCTTGTTTGTTGGACTTCCATACAGTTTGATTTTCTGGCAGTTCTGGTTGTTTTTTGTTTTTAAATTTGTTGTCCTTCTTTTGGTTGTGTGAGGAGACAATGTGTATCTACCTATGTCTCCATCTTGGCCAGAAGTCTAAAAGGATATTATTTTCAGTCTCCGAAAGTTTATAATGTAAAGAAATGCTTTAGTTTTTGACTACCAAGTTGGAGAATTTGGGGTATTTTGAAGAATTTTGAAGTGGTACATTTATGCATAGAGATCCTAAATGATCATAGTCCATAATCAGGCCTGCTTTTGTTAATCATTAAAAAGGCTCTTTTAGTGGAAAAGCTTCCACAGCTTTGGTTTCCTTTTGGGGAGTGAGACCTGCCCACTTCAGCAAGCTCTTTCTGTGTTGGGGTCTGCAGTGAGAATCATAGTCTCCTGAGAATGGAGGGTCCCCAGTTACACCTGTGAAGAGCTGGGAGGTTCAGGAGCATGAGGGCTGAATCCAGCGATTGGAATCTTACAACATACAAGTTCCCTTCAGAAACTATTAGAAAGGAAAAATCCCAAGTGGCTGATTCCCTTAGTAATCCCAGCAGCATTTTTGGCATGCTTGCCAACACCACGCCAGGTTTTAAATGCCACACTTACGGATCCAATCACCTAGGGATCCTGGAAGCTTGTAAAGGTGTGGGTGCGACAAAGTGTAAAGCTGTACTTTACGGACTGCGTTTATATAACAATAACGAGAAAACCAGAAAGAAATAAGAAAGCTTCATCGAAAGGTAGTTCAGGATGGTGGCTAATTAGTGCACCACTCACCAGCTGTAAGACTTTGGGCCAATTACTTAACTTCCCTGAGCCTCAGTTTTCTCATCTGTGAAATGAGGGTGGTGCTAGGGCTTTTGGAAGAATCGAATGAAGTCAACACAATACTTGCCATACAGTGTTCAATTAAATGGCAGCTATTATCATTACCATGGATACTGACATTCTAGTGAGTCATGAACTGCTTCCCATTTCCAAAAATTCCCCAAAGCAAATACCCAGGGAGGACCTATCTCGGCATCATCACCTTCATCTCCTACTTTTTTTCCCTAGGGTTGCATACAAGTTTCTCTACCCATCACAAAGATAAAGAACTTTGGAGAATGATCAAATGGCAGAATTCAGTAGTATATTCCTTGTACCTACAATCTAGTTGAGCAGCCTGGGCATGGGCCAAGGAAACCCCTCTTGTAGAACATCAATCATTTATACCACATAACCGAGAGACTCTGATCCAGGACTATCCAACATCATAAGGGCTTCCTGGGCTCTGCACTAACTGGTTTTCCATTAACCTCCCTGCCCTTGTTTCCTACCAAGGTCTCCCTGGTTGCCTGTGTTTCAGCCACTCTGGTCCAGCTGTTTTTACTCAGAAACAGACGCACTTTACCTTGGGGACTTCCGCCTTTGCTGGTCCTCTCCTGAGAACACCCTCTTCCTATGTCTGTGCAGTTTGCTTCCTGACTTGGCCCCAATGTCACTTTTTGAAAAATCCTACCCTTATTAACCCTACATAATATTGATAACTTCACCATCCACACTGGCCTTTGTCATTATCCAGCTCTTTTTTTCAAAGTATTTATGATTTTCTAATATATAGTATCACGTACATACGTATTATATTTATTGCGTATTGCCTATATCCTCACACTAGAATACAGCTCCATAAAAGGTGGGCTGTTTACCTTTCCTTGTTGCTGTTGTTAACTACTCATTTTCCCAGGCCTACAACAGTGCCTGGCCCGTAATAGGCTTGCAGTAATAGCTGTGGGTTAAATATTGAACACAGCACATGTGAGAAAACTAAAGCTCAGTATGGTCCCTGCCCTCAACACTAGCACACCCTCCCAGGGCCAGCTCTCGCCCAGCACTGCCGACCGGCTGCCAGCCTGTCTTCAGCGTGCCTGGGCAGTGAATAGTAACACTGGAATCTGCTCAGTCCTCACTTCTGCGTACGCCGCCACTGCTGCCCATGGCCCAGCCCGGCAACGCAATGGCAGCAGCTTGTCCAGGTTTGAAACTACTAAAGTATCAAAGTACTTTCTCAGTCTGTGCCTGCTTCCTGCATTCTTGCTTCTGTCCATATCACTGCAAATGTCCTTCTCTTGTACGATCAGCAACCCTTCCTGCAAAGACTGGCTTTAGGGCAGGGAGCCAATCTCCCCAGCTACCCCTTCTATGCTCCCTGTATGAGGAGCTCTTTTTCCTGTGAAGATTTTTCTGCCAACCATCAGAGGGAAATAGACCTGGGATAATAAAAACAATGAACAAGGAATTAAAAATGTTATGAAATCTTATAAAATTTTCACAGTTGTGTTTTCTCCTGTGTATTTCTCTTTCTTTTTTTAGCTTTAGTGGTGAATTTTTTAAAAGTTTATTTTTATTGTATTTTTTCCATTACCATTTATCCCCCTTATACCCTCTTCTACCTCTACCCCCACCTTGCCCCCGGCAATCACCACACTGTTGTCCTTGTCCATGAATTCTTTTTCTTTTATGCTTGATCCTGCCACCACCAACCCCCACCGAGCTGGCAACCTGCTCTCTCTCAATGAGCCTGTCTCTATTTTGCTTGTTAGTTTAGTTGTTTCATGTGAGTGAAATCATATGGTATTTGTTTTTCTCCGACTGGCCCATTTCACTTAGCATAACATCCTCCAGGCCGATCCATGCTGTTGCAAAGGGTAAAATTTTCTTTTTCACAGCAATGTAGTATTCCATTGTATAAATGTACCAGAGATGTTTTATCCACTAATCTGCTGATGGACACTTGAGCTGCTTCCAAATCATGACTATTGTAAATAATGCTGAAGTGAACATAGGGGTGCATATAATCTTTCAAATAGTGTTTCAGGTTTCTTCGGATAAATTCCCAGAAGTAGAATTGCTGAGTCATAAGACAGTTCCATTTTTAATTTTTCGAGGTAACTATACAGTTTTCCACAGTGGCTGCACCAATCTGCACTCCCACCAACAGTACAAAAGGGTTCCCCTCTCTCCACATCCTCACCAGTACTTGTTGTTTGTTGATTTATTGATGAAGGCCATTCTGACAGGTGTGAGATGGTATCTCATTGTGGTTTTTATTCACATTTCTCTGATGATTGGTGATGTTGAACATATTTTCATCTGCATGTCCTCTTTGGAGAAGTGTCTTTTGTACTCTTTGCCCATTTTTTAATTGGATTGTTTGGTTTTTTTGGTGTTGAGTTTTGTAAGTTCTTTATAAATTTTAGGTATTAACCCCTTATCAGATTTATTATTGGTGAATATGTTCTACCATTCAGTGGGTTGTCTTTTCATTTTGTTGGTGGTCTCCTTTGCTGTGCAAAAACTTTTTAGTTAGATGTAGCCCCATTTGTTTATTTTTTCCTTTGTATCCCTTGCCTGAGGAGATATATCAGAAAAAATATTGCCAAGAGCAATATTTGAGATTTTGCTGCCTATGTTTTCTTCTAGGCTTTTTATGGATTCAAGTTTAACATTTAAATCTTTAATCCATTTCTTTTTCTTTAATTCATTTTGAATTCATTCTTGTGTGTGGTGTAAGAAAGTGGTCTTAGTTTCATTTTTCTGCACATATCTGTCCAGTTTTCCCAACACCATTTATCGAATAAATTATCTTTAGCCCATTGTATGTGTTTACTTCTTCTGTCAAATATTAATTGACGATAAAGGCATGGGTTTATTTCTGGGCTCTCTATTCTGTTCCATTGATCTATGTGTCTGTTTTTATGCCATCACCATGCTGTTTTGATTACTGTGGCCTTATATATAGTTTGATATTAGGTAGTGTAATTCCTTCGACTTTGTTCTTCTTTCTTAAGATTGCTGTTGCATAAATTCTCTTTCCTGAAATTTCCTTTATTTTCAGTGGCTGGTGTCAATGTTAATCCTTTGAACAAATACTTTACTCAGTACCTTCAGTGTGATAGGTCTAACCGCTGGGGAAGCAATAGTGAGCAAACAAACGTGGCCCTTGTACTCATAGAACATATGTTTCTTTTAAAAATCAAATTCCTGACAATATGTATTAATAAATAGACTTTAAAATATTTATAACCTGTAAACAATAGCCCTATTTTTGAAAATAAAAGTAACCTGAAACAGATACAAATAATTTTGCATGGAGATGTTTATCAGAGCACTATATGTAATGGTGGCAAATGGAAACACCTGATATGTCCTGTAGTGGGGGAATCATAAGTTAAATTGTGGTACATCCATACATTGGAATATAATAATCATTCATTATAACATTTTCAAAAACATTTTATATTATGAACAAATACTTAAATTTTAATGTTAAATGAGAAAAGCAAGTTACAAAACAATCTGTTTAGTATGCTCTTAAGTATGTAAAATAATATGTATATGACATTATTTAGGTACATTAGGATAAACTATATAAATTAACATTTTCATAGGTCAAAAGGATCAAGTATCAGCAGTTTCATAATGGAAGAACATCTGAAAACAAAAGACAAAATATTAATGGTGATTATTTCAGGGTGTTGAAATTGTCAGCAATTTTTATTCCCTTATACTTTTCAGCATTTTCCAATTTTAAATAATGTACAAATACTACTTTTCTAATAAAAAACATTATTATAGAACAAAAAGAGAACAAATGTTTCCCTTTTAGCCACTTTACTAAATTATAATGCTAAATGCACTTTGGTTGAGTACCAGTAATCCATCATGTCAGTAACTGCAGCAAAGGTAGCAACAAGACTGTAATGCCATTTGATACATAGTGCACTAGAAATTCAGCCCAAAATAATATTCCAAGATAGCAATCTGAAGCAGGGTCTGGTTCAGATAAACTAGAGGCCAGGGGTAAGGTTTCAATCTACTGACATGTTGTCAAAGCCTCTCAGAATTACTAAAATTTTAACAGTGAGAAAGCTCTCTTAAGCTTTTGCAAGTGGGTTCCAGCACAGCACTGCTTCTGAGCTGAAGGGGAGCCACAGTGAATAAATATAGGGGATGTTCCTTCCCCATCCCCCGAAGGGGAGGCTGGTTTCTCAAGAGGTGAAATTTGGAAATTTCTGCCTTTGAGTTTTGTTTAGGCCAATCTTCCCCTTCTCTGTCAATGCACATATTCACTATCTTCCTTTCAGAAAATTTCTACGATTTTTCTGACTCTAAGCACGCCTTAATGTTTGTGAATTCATTTCTTCCTTTGCCATTCTGTAGACCTTTGATTTTGTACAAAGTCACTGGTTCTTTGTGTTAGCATCAATTTTGTTTGTTCTCTGTTTTCCCAGGTTGATAGTAAATTTCTTAAGGGTAAGGATCTTATCTCTAAGCACAATTGATTCCTGAACTGTTTGATTGCTTTCTTACCTCTTAAGCCCTTTCCTGATTTGTCTTACCCTAATCTTTACCAGAGCCTGGAGCTTTGGGGTCATTTTTATTTTTATGGTGAATATGTGTGTGTGTGTGTGTATTCCTTCAAATACAATGAAATTTTAACTGTTTTGTAATTATGTAAAATGTCTTTGTACAGCAAAGAAAATTTTTCAATATTGGTAAATTCATGAATTATGTTGCCTGGAAATTAAAGAGAAGATAAGATGGTACATTGGAGACTTACCTCTGTAACTGACTATCTTGCTATCTGAGGCAAGTTACTCAGGCCTCCAAGTATAAAACAAGGGTAATAAGAAAGCTTTCAGGGTGTTAGAAAGGCTGTGTCGGTGAAATGTAAATGGAGTTGAACTCTAATAATACCCTATGAATATGAGGCATTTGTCAAGCATAAGAATTTTATAGAAAATAAAACATTTTGCCAAAAAAAGAAAGTTGTTTCTTATTACGATTGAAGCACGGACAGAAAATCCGAAAATTTCCAAATTTAACCCCTTGAGAAAGAGCCTCCCTGTTTCTTTCCAGCCTCCCCCTCAGGGGATGGGGAAGGAACATCTACACTCACTATGGCTCCTCTTCAGCCCAGAAGCAGTTCCTTCCTAGAAACCCACTTGCAAAGGCTTAGGAGAGCTTTCTCATTGTTAAAATTTTAGTAATTTTGAGAGGCTTTGACAACATGTCAGTAGATTGAAATCTTACCCCCACCTTTCTTGGGCTTTCTGCTTTTATGGCACCTGTATACATTTTTTTTTTGGTATTTTTTATTGATTATGCTATTACAGTTGTCTCATTTTTTCTGCCCTTTATCCCCTCCGCCCTGCAGTCATCCTCTCTGCCCATCTCATCATCCCGGCACTTCTTAGTTCATGTTTATGGGTTGTACATATCAGTTCTTTGACTTCTCAATTTCCTATACTATTCTTAGCCTTGCCTTGTCTATTTTTCTTTTTTTTGTCAACAATTTCCTGCCACTTTCTCCAGCCCCGCCCCTCCCCACCTCCCACCCTCAATCCTTCCCCTACTTGGCTTTGATGATGGGTCCTTTAGCTATTTTCCTTGGTGACCCTTCCCCTCCTTTTCCCCTCTTCTTCCCCACCATACTCCCCTCTGGTTACTGTCAGTTTGCTTTTTATTTCGGGAAACAACTATTTAACACTGACTGCCTTAGAGACAGGTTTCTAGGACCTAATTCATAACAGTTCCAAGAAAACTGCCTGAATTTCTTACTTATGACCTCAAGTATCTCCAAAGTATTTTTGAAAAAATATATAGATGTAGGACCACAAGAAATGTATATCATAAAACTCTAGCTCTTGAGAACAATGGGAAGAATTTTTACATGCTAGAAAAATGGTGTTTTTTTTTTAATGGATAATATGAAAGAGTTTACCAATTTTTCATCAGTCAATGTTGATGAACAGTCATATTTGTTACTATAGTTAGGAACATGAAAATTAAAAATTTAAGTAAAATAGGTTATTTTTTTCAAATTTTAATATAACTGCTTCTTTTATATTTATACTTTTAACTCTGTAAATTATACATTATATATATATTTTTAGTGAATGCTTACTGTGTGCCAGGTACTATGTTAATACTGAATAGAGATTAGTGAACAAGACTAGAAGTCTCTTACAGTCCAGTCTCAGAGACAGACAAACATGCAAATAAGTATAAAATTATCCATTATGAGAAGTAGGATGAAAGCAAAGAGCTGGATGCTGTAAGAAAGAATTAGGCTGAGAATAATTACACTGGGAAGAACTTGTAACCTCAATTGGCACAGGATGGCCTCTCCAAGGAAGGGACATTTAAGCAAGAAGATGGACGGAAAGGAAATCTTCCCAGAGTTAAGAAAAGATCTAGTAAGGCCATGACCCAATGAAAAAGAGCTGGGAAAGGTGAGTCTGCCTGGGATGTTCTTGAATAAGTTATAGAGAGTCGTGTTGATCCAGTAAGCCACGGCACACTCCACGTGGGAGTGTACCCATCATATTAAGGATTTATTCAAAGTAGAATAGAAATCTGCTAGAGTATTTTAAACAGATAGGACTAGATTAACATTTTTAAAACCTCATTCTACAAAAGTGTCTCACTGGGTTCTAGTGGTTCTACCATTCCGCTTGGTAATATTCTATGATGTCTGGAGTTTGCTTTAAAATATTCCAGATATAAAGAAAAGGGAAAACAATTGAGGGTGACAAAAGCATTGTGACAATTGTCAAAACATTGAAAATTGTTGCATCTGGGTGATAGGCACATGGGAGATTTTTATGTTTCTCTGTATTTGGGGCTATGTTTTAAAATTTTCATGATAAAAGGTTATTTCAAAAAATATAAAGAGGGAACTTTGGCTCTGAAATTATAATCTAGTCCTGCCACTTACTAGCTGTGTGATTTTGAAAGTTACTTTTCTTCTATAATCCTTCATTTCCATACGTGTGGAATAGTGCTAATGATAGTACCTACTCTGTAAGCTTGTTTAAAAAATTAAGTGCAAAAATAGCAGAGAGTTTCATTTACGGTCAATACTTCATAAATACTAACTATGATTTTAGTATTTATTCCAGAAATACTGTACTGTTATATTGTTTTTAAAAATTCATCCTGGTGTCTGTGTGGAGAATGGATAGGAGAGAAGAACGGTGATGTGATCAGTTAAAGGCTCTTGCTGTTCAGGTGAGCGGCAAAGGGGCAGTGGAGGAATGAAGTCTGGGCTGCAGATGAAAACCAGGGAGTCATCGGCCTGTGGGTGGCGCTCAAAGCCTTGTGAAAGAACAGGACCTCCTGTGAGAGTTCTCAGGACTTTGATCCACTCCCGCCCCTCACCATTTTTTGCCAGAGACTTTTTGGCAGTCCTATGCAGCCTAGACTCCTCAAAAATCTCATCCATGTGTAAGGGAAACAAAATTTTATCTCTACTCTCTTAGGGTTTTCTGCGGGACCTGAGAATTAAACCGGTATAAGACATGAATAGGATAAAAGTATACAGATTTATTTGATGTGAATTTTATGTGATACAGGAGCTCTCATAAGGAAATGAAGACCCAAGGAAACTGTTACACTTGAACACTCACATACTCAGTTGAACAAAGAGTAGGAAATTGTGAAAACATGACAAGGCAAGGAGGTGGGCAGAGGAGTTAACAGTAGAGAAGTGACTAGGGAGATAAGGTTAGTTTACGTGGTTTGTTTGTACAGGCTTCTCTCGACCACGGCTCCCCGTCTCTGCAGAAAAAGATGTTTTCTCCTGGAATAGCGAGGACATCTTCCATATGAGGGTCTTATCTCCTACTCTCAGGAAGAACAAGGGGGAAGTCAGAGAATTCTTGCACCTACTGTTTTTCAGGTACTTTTAACTTAAAATAATCCTTATACCAAAGTGGCATATTTTGGGGTGGCATATTCTACCATTCTTCACATACACAAAATAAATTTTTATGGCATGGTAAAACCAATTATATTGAAATACAGTTATCAAAATATTAAAAACAAATTTTAATATAGTAAAATATTTTTTATTAATGAATTAAATAACAAGATTCAGCAGCCTAATGCCTACAGTAATGTTGAAATCGAGATAAACATGTGTACTATTTCAAGACATTTGCAACAGCTGTGACGTGATAAGTACTTCTCTTGGTGACTACCATAGACTGGGTTCCCTAAAAACAGAATCTAAGCTAGCGATTGACATTCACAGGGCAGGGATGACTAGGAAGTGCACCTGGGGAGGGAAAGGAAGAGAAGGGAAGGGAAGAAAAGGAACTCTGCCAACGGCTTTCGCAGAAGCTGGGGAGATCCTCATTCCTGAAAGAGCACCTGAATGACACATCTTAACATCCATTACAGTGACGAAGTGCCACTGTGCTTTGTTGTCCACATTCATAACTGAAGAAATTAATGAAATTCAGTTAGAGATTAGTGGAAATGAGCATGTGATTTTTTTTATCCATCCAAATTCACAGACTGCCACATAGATCCCAAGTTAAAAAAAGTTTTGAGTGAGAAAAGGACCTAATATTCAGAAGTGCTGGTCAGGCTCTGTTGCCTGCTGGAACAGAGTAAGATTGTCTTCTGCTCTAGGCAAAAACAAACTTGTTTTCCAGAGCAAGAATGATGCCCTTTTACAAAGAAAGTCAGACATGAGAAAGTCTGCAGTCCCAAAGAGAAAGACGCAGAGACTGAGCTGTAGCTGACGGAGTTTGCTTTAGAGCTCCAGGTTTTTACTCCCCATTAAGACCCAACTACACCTCGAGTTCTTGGTGTCTAAGAAACACCCTTGTGTTTTTTTAAAGACTTCATTTTTTGGAGTTGTGTTAGGTTCTCAGAAAAATTGAGAGGAAGTTACAAAGAAGTTCCATAGATCCCGTTTCTCCACACAAACATAGCCTCACCTATTATCAGCATTATTCACCAGAGCAGTCCACTTGTTACAATGGATGAGCCTCCATTGACAAGTCCCCATCACCTAAAGCTCGTAGTGTGCATTAAGGTTCACTCTTGGTGTTGGACATCCTGCAGATCCAGATGAACGTGTAATGACACGTATCCATCAATATAGCATCATACAGAGTATTTCCACTGCCCTAAAAATCCTGTTTTATATATTCATCCCTCCCTACCACCCCCTGCTCTTTTTACTGTCTCCATAGTTTCAACTCTTCCGGAATGTCATATAGTTGAAATCACATTGGATGTAGCATTTTCATACTGGCTTCTTTCGCTTAGTAATATGCATTGACGTTGCCTGTGTGCCTTGTCATGGCTTGAAGGCTTTCTTTTTAGCACCCCTATATCTTTATAGTAATTTTTCTTCTCATGGAAGCTAGTTTAAGTTTGTTTCTGTTGCTTCCAAGCTAAAAAGTACCTTGTTGGAGACAAAGTGATATTTTTAACACCCCCTTCCCAAATTCTTGAAATCTGCAGAAGCTTGAGGCGAGGGCCACCCACAAATACGGACCTGGGGATGGGTAAGCCTCATTGCTGAGTCGGGTCAGATAAGGCCCTGCCATCTCCGTGGAAGTGTTTTCCTCTTTGGAGGCCTGATTTTTTATTCTATATCCCGCCTACAAAAATGATTTCCTTTTAATAACTGCTGTGGACGTCAACAGTTCGAGGACTGCTATGCTTTAAAGTGGGACTCCGATAGCTATTGTATTTTTAATTTGACAGAGCAAGGCAAGCAATAATGAAATGGTATTCGTCCGAACAGCAACCTTTATTTTCGAAATCCAAAGGCAGTCAGTAATGTGATCTATGGACTTTGTTGTTGTGATGACATATAACATATAAAATATTAAACAGTCTGATATTTAATTAATTTCCATCATTAGTCTGTCAAGATATAATAAGTCAACAAGAAAGCCTACCAACAGCTCCCTCCCCGCAATAAACATTGCTTGTTGAACGACTCTTCACTTTTATATGTAGTCATGACACTTGAAAATTACCTCTAAATTAACATAGCTATTCATACAGTACATCTACCACCAACAAACAAATGCCATTGTAACAGTTGTTAAGTACTTTTTAATGCAAAATTCATGTTAGTGACAGATTTTTAAGCATGTAATTTGTCTCCACACATGTCATTTTATTGGTAAAAACTCCCAGGACTAAAAAATAAAATTTCAAAAAATTATTTATTTTGTCTCCTGGCAGTGTAGAATTGATATAAAATAATCATCCAATAGAATTGTGTGATGACCTATTAGATTCAGAATTATATCATTGTTATAGAGGGGAAATAAAAGATATTTCCCCTAAACTCTCCAGTCCCCCTCCTCAGTAAGAAGTGAAGCTCCCTCCCGAACCAGTAAGAAGTGATGAACAGCCCTGGCTGGGCGACTTTCTTGATTGGAGGGCTGTCCCAATGTTCCAGGGCTGCAGGTCTGGCCCTGGTCAGGGGGCATGCAGGAGCTGACCAATCAATGCATGGATGGGTGGAACAACAAATCAATCTTTCTCTCTCTGTCTCTCTAAAAATCAATAGAGAATTTAAAAAAGTAAATGAAGAACAAATAAGCCAAATAAACATTTTTAGATTCAATTTTATTATTTGATTTGACAGCACAACACCTTATAAATGGGAGTAAATTCCTAAAAAACATTGGCAAAGATATGGAGAAAGGGCACCCTCATGCATTGTTGGTGGGAACGCAGATTGGCACAGCCGCTGTGTAAAACAGTATGGAGTTTCCTCAAAAAATTAAAAATGAAACTGCCTTATGACCCAGCAATTCCACTTCTGGGAATATATCCAAAGAAACCAGAAACATTAATTTGAAAGAATATATACACCCCTGTGTTCACTGCAGCATTATTTACAATAGCCAAGATTTGGAAGCAGCCCAAGTGTGCATCAGCAGATGAGTGAATAAAAAAGCTGGGATACATTTACGCAACAGAATACTACTCAGCTGTAAAAAAAAGAAGGAAATCTTGCCTCTTGCGATGGCATGTATGGACCTACAGAGTATTATGCTAAGTGAAATAAGCCAGTCAGAAAAAGACAAGTACTATATGATTTTACTTATATGTGGACTCTAATGAACAAAACAAACAAATAAACAAATTTGTATAATTTGTTTAATAACAAATTGTTTGTAAATTTGTATACATTTGTATAATAAGATGCAGAAAACAGACTAACAGGTATTAGAGGGGAGGGGATTTTGGGGGCTGGGTGAAAAAAGTGAGAGGACTAAGCAAAACAAAAAACAGAAAAAACAAGTCATAGACACAGACAATAAGATGATGATTACTAGAGGGAGAGGGGGGTGGGAGAGATAAAGGAGGGATACCTGTTTCTGATGGTAAAGGGGAGATAAATGGTGACATCAAGAGACTTGACTTTGGGTAGGGAACGCACAATACAATATACAGATGATGTACTATAGAATTGTACAACTGAAACCTATGTAATTTTATTAACCAATATCATCCCAATAAATTCAATAAAAAATTTTAAAACAAGGATTCTTCAGGGAACAACAAAAAATTCCAAAAGAACGATTACACTGCCAGCCCAGTTCTCCCTCTATCACTGTAACTTTTAAAAGAGATCACTATAAACAAACCCAAGTTGTTGTGTGATGGAAGTTCAATTAGTTTACATTTAGAGTGAGCTCCATGTGAGTATTTGCATTAAGGAAGATTATGCAAAACTGCACATAAATTGTAGCCCACATAGTGGGTTTCATCATCATTACTGAGGAACCAGTCATGCTCATGTCAAAATTTTTACACTTTGCTCAGTTGAAAGTATCATTTTCTAAAGCATCTTCTACTGTAGTGTTTTTCAAATTGCTTGTTTATGTAGTAAATGTAGAGGGTCTAAATCAGCATTTAAAAAATGAAATAGGGAAGAAGAGCTTGCATCAATGACACATAGGAATTGTAAGTTGTTTTGTGCAACTTCAGCTTTGTTTTGTGTATATCTAGTGTCACATTCTTTATAGTGGGTTGCAGTCAAAAAAGTTTGAAAGCTACAGTGCTATGACTCACTAGAATCTCTTGTTGGGGCCCAGGTTGGCCTCTTACTCACGGTAGCACTTTTATTAAGTCCTTACTCTTACTTGACCTCATTACCCTCATCTGTAAAATGAGGGAAGGTGTATTCAACATCCAAAGTCTTTTTAAAACTCTACCCTCTATGCTAATTAAAATAAGCCAGACCAAAAAAGGGCAAATACGCTGTATGATTTCTCTCACATGAGGCATAAGTGTATAAGGTATTTACCTAGAATAGGCAAACACACAGAGACAGAGAATAGAATTGTGGTCACAAGGAGCTTTGAGTCAAGGGGATGTGGGGAGTTATGGTTTCATGGATACCGAATTTCTGTTTGGAATGATCAAAGAGTTTTTTAAACATATAGCAGTGATAGTTATACAACATTATGAATGCACTTGATGTCACTGAACTGTGTGCTTAAAAATGATAAGTTCTATGTCATGTTTATTTTACCACAATAAAAAATTTTTACACACATACACCCCTATTTCTTGCATCAATCTGTCTGGCACTCAAGAGAAACTGGTCTCATAAGCTCTGTGATTTATGGAGTTTCCTTTTCCTGCACTTTAAAGAGGCCTTTCTTCTCCATTTCTTGGTTGTCATTACATCTGTACTGAATAATGCTGTTTTACATCCTGGCTGATTTTACTTTCCAACTATCTCTCAGCAAGCCTGTCATGTTCTTTTTTTTCAGATCTTTCTCCCAACATTTTCCAGAAAATGGAGGAGCTGGGCAGATAATCAAGAAAGAAATACAGGCACATGGGGAAAAAAGGTAAGGTTTGGAATGGGAACTGTGATTAAATTCTGGGAAGTGGTCTCAGCCATAAAGCAGAAGTCCATGTACTAGAATTGGGCTAAAGGTGAGGGTTGAAATACCAGTAGATTTAGTATTGAGTGTGGAGCTTCACAAACATCTTCTGGCTAGGGTCAGAATTAATCTCACAGTCTGGGGAGATAGAAAGGGATATGGGTGAGGTAGCAGGAGGAAGAAGATTTCGAGACTAGAAGCCTAGTCAATGGGTTGGATATAAAGACAGAAAAAGAGGCAAGTGAGACATTTACACACACACACACACACTGCTACTTTTGGGAAAAGAACTGAACTCAAGGAGCACTATACATTTAAATTAGCTCCTTTTCCAAGCCTTTACGCTGCCAAATTAAAGACTAACTCTCATATTAAAAATTCCCTGGTAGATTCCTTGCATTCATTCTCCATAACATACATTATATATGGGGAACAAATCTCCAGGAAACCCAGTGGAACTACAAAATATAAATATAACATCTATATTATGAGCACAGGAAGGAAGTATCAGCCAATGACAGGGAACTAGAAGAGGTATGTTAGGGTCCAGAGAAGGAGCTGCTGGAAGGGTCCAGTGACTGCTCAGTTCCTGCAGCGATGGAAAATTTGCACTTTGAGAAAGTCCAGCAGGTGGTGCTGCTGAGGTAAAGAGCAGAAAAGTTGTTTTGTTTTCTCAGGTGCTATCCTGTTAACAATTTTGAAGTGATATGATTTTTACCATAGTAAATTTCCAGCCTTAGGTCCTCAGAGGTTAATATGTATACAGAAGCTGGCATTTACAGCAAATCCTAATCTTGGTTTCATCAACGATCACCACCTGGGTCTGTCTCTAGAAATGCCACCATTAATGCTTTGTCTACCTCTGTAAATATATTAAGGTATGCCTGTGTTTTGCCTTATATAATACGCACCCACATTTTTGGACCAAACTTTCAGGGGAAAAAAATCTTTCAATTCATTTATTTATTTATTTATTTATTTATTCATATTTAGAAACAAAACTGATTATTGTCTACCAGGGTATTGTTTTGCATATGAATTATAGTTATTGCTTTCCAGAGCTACATTTTTAATGCATAAGCACAAATAAAATAATTTAAAACATTTATAGAGATACAGGATGAGTACTACCCAAGTATAATGCACATCCTTATTTTTCCCTCAATAATTTGGGAAAAAAAGTGTGCATTATACATGGCGAATATGTTATTTATATGCTTATTATATGTAGAAGCCATAGTAATATGAATACTATTACACAGTCAGGAAATAAGTCAATGAAGCACGAAAAGATCACTGCTTTAGTGTATCTGCTAAGGCTGCCATAATAAAATACCACAGACTGGATGGCTTTAATGATAGGTACTTATATTCTTATAGTTCCAGAGGCTGGAAAGGCCAAGGTGAAGGTCCATCAGGGTTCTGTTCCTGGTGAGAGCTCTTTCATTGGCTTGTAAACAGCTGCCTTCTCATAGTGTCCTCTTCTTATAAGGCCACCAATCCTATTGAATTAGGATCCCACCTGTGTGTCCTCCTAAAGGCCCTACCTTTGAGTATAAATACCTTGGGGATTAGGGCTTCAACATGTAAATTTTGGGAAGACACGACTTAGTCCATAGCAATCACTAAATATAAAAGGACTAAATACCTCAATGTGCTGGTAATGACAAAATGCAAACATTATCCCATATTTTCACCAGATGAAATACATATTATTCCTGAGTCTAATCCTAACATGTTAAAAAAAACACCCCAACGATTTCTGTTTATTTCTAAAATGACTGAAGACCTTTAGCCACCAAGTACTTTCTAAAAGTTTTTTTTTCACTTTTTGTTTTTTAACTTCAAAATAATTGTTCCCCTGCCCTGTATGGCTCAGTTGGTTGGGCATCATTCTGCAAAACGAAATGTCATTGGTTTGATTCCTGGTCAGAGCACATGCCTGGGTTCTGATTTGGTCCCCGATTGGGGTGCGCACGAGAGACCAACGATCCGTGTTGCTCTCTCACATCGATGTTTCTCTCCCTCTCTTTCTCTCTCCCTTACCCCGCTTTAAAAATAAATAAATAAATAAAATCTTTTTAAAATAATTGTAAACCTACAGAAAGTTGAAAGAATAATATGCCCACGTGTAGGCTCACTATCTTGCCACATCGTCTTATATCCCAATCATAACACCTCAGCTTGGAATGTAACTTAAAGGACATGACATAGCCCTGACCAGCATGGCTCAGTTGGTTCAACATCCTCCCACAAAGTGAAAGTTCGTCAGTTTGATTCCCAGCCAGGGCACATGCCTGGGCTGTGGACGGGTCCCTGACTGGGCTGTGTGTGAAAGGTAACCAATGTTTCTGTCACACATCAATATTTCTCTTTCTCTCTCTCTCTTTCTCCCTCCTTTCCCCTCTCTCTAAATAAATAAAATAAATAAAATCTTAAAAAAAAAAAAGACATACACAAACTCAGTCCGAGGCTTCATGCAGCCTCTACTTCCAGATCTCTGGTGATGGGTAACTCAACTCTTTTTGAGCCAGCTCCATCTGTTTTTAGAGGCCGCCGGTTGTCATTAAGCTTGTGCTTAAATCTGGCCCTCCATAATTTCCCTCAGGCTGGTTCTAGTTCCTTTCTCACATGACAGTTTTCAAATGTTTGAAGGTGGTGTTCATGTCCTCTTCTTCACTCTGAGGGAAGAAAGACTCACCAACCCTGATTCCTTTATCCATGTCATATTTGGAGTGTTAAGGAGTCCTTCCTTGATTGGGCAGCAGGTTCACATAGCTAAAAAGTGTTACTCAATATTGATAAGGGAATGAGGCTTCTCTTCTCTAATGGATCTGTTTTTCCCCACTGGCTATGCTGGGCAACTCGGTCTCTTTGGGGGTGTGCAGAGATTGGGAACCCCCAAGGCCACCTTCAGTTTCAGTAATTCACTAGGAGATTTACAGAACTTACTGAATGCTGTTATACTCACAGTCATGGTTTATTACAGTGAAAGTTATAGGTTAAAATTGGCCAAGAGAAGGGATGCCTGGAGCAGAGTCCAGGAGAGCTTTAAAGCTTTCAGTGGTCCTTTCCCAGTAGAGCCTGTGACAGCACTGCTGACTCTTCCCAGCACTGATATGTGACAACACAAATGGAGCATTGCTGGCCAGGGAAGCTCACCGAAGGCAGAGTGTCTCGCATTTTTACTGGGGCTTGCTCTTATGGTTGGCCACTTGCATGATCTTAGCTTCCAGCCCCTCTTGAAGTTGTGTTGATAGCGGTGGCCCAAAGCCCCCACCATAAACCACATGGTTCACATAGACTATCTCCCAGGTAAACAGGCAGAACATTTCAAGTATTTAAAAATTACCTCTCAGGACAAAGGCCAGTCTTCTCTATAGGCAAAATTAATTCTGTTCCACAGGGAGTAGATGAGCCATCTTTCAAGTTTCCTCCCTGTCCATTTCCCACTTCTCTGTCTGCACTTCTCTGCCAGCATGGTGTCTGGGCATGTGGACCCCACTGTGACAGGAGACGAGCCCTGATCTGAGTGCAGGTCCTGTGCTGTCCCATTGTCTGCTGTAGGGTGGCTCATGCAGTCAGGTTCTTAGAGACTTTCCGTGGTGCTTCCCCAAGTATAGTGCTGTTCCTAGGTTAAGTTACAACCCCCTCCCCGCACACACTTTACATCCACCAGGACCTGCAGACCTTACTGAGTCTAGCCAGGTCCTCTCTTTGGCCCTTGGCACAGTCATCTGCTCACTAACCTCAATGCGAGTTACCTCCCACTTAACCACAGAGGCCCTACCACAGCAGGCTCTGAGGCTGCCAATTCTGTCACCTACTTTGTCTCCTGCAGGGGATTGGGTGAACTTCTGGAGCCCTACCCTGCCCCTTTAGAGCCAATGTGGGCTCTCCCTCTACTGAACTGTGCCTCCCTGCTATCTTCATTGTGCCACGAGAGCCCCAGGGGGGCGTAGGCCACTCTACAGGTCCTCTCAGAGTTCTAAATGAGGACTGGGCACAGGTCCCTTCTGCTTCTGTGTCTGGCTCTCCCTCAGTTTCCATATGGCCTCTCCCTCTACCCCCTTCCAGATAATGACGTGGACAGGCCACGGGCTTGTCCTTTTGCCTTCTGTTATTTTTCCCACAAATCACTAGACCAGAAAGAAGGGCTTTATTTATATCATATTTTCCTCTATCCTGATTAAGGATTTTCACATACTAGCTAAATGGCTACAAGGAGTCAGATTTATAAGAGAAGGGAAAGGAAATTGTTTTCAAAATATTATCTCAATCATACCTTATAAAGATTGGCAGCAGTGAGAGCCTGGAGCTCATGGAGAACAGGAAAACCTCTTCCTGTTCCATCTTCCTTTCCTTCTTTCATCTTCCTTATACCCTGAAGAGCTCACTGATAGCTTAGCAACTGGAAGGTCATGGTTTTGGAAATGGGAGGCAGTTCATGACTCACTAGAATGTCAGTATCCATGGTAATGATAATAGCTGCCATTTAATTGAACACTGCATGGCAAGTATTGTGTTGACTTCATTCGATTCTTCCAAAAGCCCTAGCACCACCCTCATTTCACAGATGAGAAAACTGAGGCTCAGGGAAGTTAAGTAATTGGCCCAAAGTCTTACAGCCGATGAGTGGTGCACTAATTAGCCACCATCCTGAACTACCTTTCGATGAAGCTTTCTTATTCCTTTCTGGTTTTCTCGTTATTGTTATATAAACGCAGTCCGTAAAGTACAGCTTTACACTTTGTTGCACCCACAGCTTTACAAGCTTCCAGGATCCCTAGGTGATTGGATCCGTAAGTGTGGCATTTAAAACCTGGCGTGGTGTTGGCAAGCACGCCAAAAATGCTGCTGGGATTACTAAGGGAATCAGCCACTTGGGATTTTTCCTTTCTAATAGCTTCTTAAGGGAACTTGTGATGAATCTAATTGGAAGCATCTACTTGATTCCCTACAGGATTATGTCACATAAACTGATAGCTGGAAAGGTGCTAAAATCAATAAAGAGAGCGGGGAGGGGAACGGGAGAGAGAGAATGAGAGAGAGGAGAGAATTGAAAATGCAGAGCTAAGGGCGGGAGGGCAGGCAGGACACTGATTTTGTAACTCAGGAGGAAAGTCTTGGGCACTTCCTGGTAACTGCTATATGTGTAAAGAAAGCTATGATATAGGCATGGGAGCTTTGGGCACGTATTTTCCTTTTGACTGTCGATAAGCTAAACCATGGGAATTTCTATGGGTGTTGATTGAAAACGTGCAGAGCTGGGTGTGCTCTGCCTCTCAGGAGCACGCCCGTGACTTTCCCTTTCCCTCCTCCTCCCCTGGCCTCTTTGCCTTAGCCTTTCTCCTAAGCTCCAAGGACCCTTTTGCTTTTGTAACTTGTTTCCTGAGCCTATGCAGCTCAGCTGGCTCACTTGTACTACCTTTGTAACTTTCTAAGTAAACTTTCTCTTATTAAAAAAAAAAGAAAAAAAAACAGTACTAATGTGCCAAAGGGCAGCCCTGCCGGCCGAGTTCAGGCCGTACTGAGAACCCAGGCTATGCGACCGTGATCCACATTGTCCTGGGCCCTTCATTCAGTTATGCATTTGCCCGTTAGTTGAACTGCGCTTGAAGGATGGGTAGGATTTTCATAGGTGGAGATGATGGAGTTGGATATCATGGGTGGGGTCAACAGTGAGCAGAGACCTAAAGACAGGAAAATGTGGCACATGTTTGGAGCACAGAGAGTTGTTTTTTTAGCCAGAATTGCAGGAGGAAAAAGAGAGGCAAAAATCAGAAGAGCAGAACAGGGTCAAAGTGTGAAGTGATGACTGCTAGGACTCCAGGCACGGTGCTCAGTGTGACTCCGCAGTGACAATGGGAAATCCTGGGAGTAGGGAAAGCAGTGATGTGGTGAGCTTGGGTGGGACAGAAAGAACTCTTTTTTCCTTTTAATATTGTTCCGTTCCTTCTTTTTAAAGGTTTTACTTATTTACTTATTTTAGAGAAAGGGAGGGAGAAAGAGAGGGAGAGAAACATCAATGCGTGGTTGCCTGTCACACACCCCCAACTGGGGACCTGGCCTGCAACCCAGGCATGTGCCCTGACCAGGGATCGAACCTGCAACCCTTCGGTTCGCAAGCCAGTGCTCAGTCCTCTGAGCCAGACCAGCCCAGGCCAGAAAGGAGGACTTCTTTACATTTGCCCCTTCATTGGCTGCTGTAACAGGACAGCCCTTCAGTCAACAGCTGCCTCACGATTGTCCCACCATGTGCGTTTTGCTGGTTCCTCCTCTTGGTGAGGCTTCATCATCCACCAGAGTTATCTTTCTCTTCTCCTACCCCGGCACCGCCCCACTTTATTATGTATCTTGACAATATATTTAAAGCATTTCATTTCAGCTCACATTTCTGGGGGGATGGCCCTCAACGTTCTCTTACAAAGAACAATAATCAGGGTGGTGGTAGCAGCAGCCAGACTGCAGTGCAGAAGTAGAGGCGGCGCCTGGCAGCATAGACCAGTGAGAGAGGGGTGGCTCTTTACACAAGCCTAGGCTCCGCAGTGTAGCAGGAAGAGCCCGTCTGTAGGAGGGCATGCCGCTATAGGTGCTCCAGGAGGTGACTCATGTATAAAGGGAGAAGACAGCAAGAAGGGCAATTTGTTAAATGCTCAGATTGATAGGATAGTCTTGTGTAAATAAACTGATGCAACTCAAAATTAACTCCTTTATTACCTCCTCACTTCGAGAAGTCTCTGCCTCTGCAGAAATATTTCCTGAGTTCTTTCCAAGATAGCATCTTCTCAAAGTGAAAACAGCAATAATGTAAAATCCATGTTGTCATAGGTTTAATAAGTCAGTTATCTGGACATTCAATCTATGTGAAAGCCAATGTGCAGATGGACTAAATTGTTAAGTAAAATTTTCCATCCCATTGATGTCTAATCTATGTCCTACCATCATCTCTGTAGGATTATCTCCTCCCTTGTGAGTTCACAGTTGCTGCCTCTCAGAGCTTCCACATCTCTTATTTCTGAGTTGTTCATGCCAGCATTTTTTCTCTGTTTTAGAAGACTATGCACCAGTCCTTTTAGAATGTTCTAAATTCATTTTTCTTCCTTTTGGTACAACAAAGCATTTGTATAAGAGGTCTTTATTTCTCTTTAAGGCATAAGTATATGTAATAAGTTTTGTTTTGTTTTGTTTTTCCAGGCAATTCTGGCTGGGAGTTCAAACAAATCCTCTTTGGGTATGGTATATTTACCATTATTCTAACTCACTTTCTTAAAGGTATGACCCTTCCTTTATAACAATAACAACCACTATTATTATTATTGTTATAGGAATAATAAAGATAAGTCTTAAAACACAAATATTATTGGGAGGGGATTCATTGAAAAACGAACATTCTTATTAAGAAGCAAATAAACAATACCTAATTGATCCCTTTGTAAAGGTCAGATTTGAGAGGAGAGGATATTAGCTGTGGAAGGGAGAGGAGGGGCAGAAAGAGAGGCTTTAAGTGCTTGAGTGGGCTGCCAGACCAGTGGCAAAACTGCAGACCACACTGGATTTACTTCCCAGTTTTGCTTAGGGCCATCCATGCTAAAGGGAAACATTAAAATTAAGTGCATTTATAGCTCTATTTTCCCTTCTCTAAATTTGAAATCTAAGTTATCAAATGTCTTCACTAAATGGGATGCTTTTATTTTCATTGTTGTACACAGACAAAGCTATATTTATGATCTGCCACTAAACTGGAATAAATTGAGTTTAAAATGATTTTCAGGGATATTATAAAATGTGTTGACTGCTTTGAAAAGAACAAAAGCAGCTCTGAACAATACCTGTGGAAAATTGCTTTATACTATTTAAAAACGTCACTTGTTTACAAAGAAATGTTTCTTTAAAAAAATAGAAACTCTATCATAGATTTAGTGCTAGCTATGCACAGCTAGTTGTTCTTAAAAGTAGTGAACTGTTAGCAAGTTCATTAATCAGGGTCATGTGTATAGTAATATCTGCTTAAAATGAGACTTTTTTCACTCATTACTGCCTATTTCATAAGATAGACAGTTCTGTCCATTAATTGCAGTAATTTATAGTCTTGAATTTCCCTACCAGGGGCCGAATTTAGGTTAGTACTGAGATAATAACGCTTTACAACTTAGCCACAACAGAATCCTGATGTTTTATTTGTAAAGATTCCTTACATATGGGATATATTATCAGATGATAGGTATTGAAATGACCAGTACCTTTAGGGTTTTTTGTTTTCCTATCCTCACCAGAGGATTTTCTTTCTTTCTTTTTTTTTTCATTGCTTTCAGAGAGAAAAGAAGGTAGAGAGAGAAACACTGATGCGAGAGAGAAGCAGCAATTAGTTGCTTCCCATATGAACCTAGACCTGGGATTGTACATACCTGAAACCTCAGTATGTGCCCTGACGGGGTTTCAAACCCACAAACCTTTCAGTTATAGGACAATGCTCCAACCAACTGGCTAGGGCTCAGTCAGTACCTTTAGGTAAGCAGTGTCCTTTCACAAACCCTTGGTGAAGAATGACAACTAATAGAACTGAAGCAATGAGGCTCAGCAGAAGTTTAGAGAAATGTTTTGATCGATCATTTTCCATAAGAAACAAAGATCTAAACACCTGCTGCTCTAAATCTTGTGGAACTTCTAATAGTAAAGTAATTTAAAGCCTGCTTCTGGACCTTGGCGATATATATTTTAAAACTGTTGCCTAAATTCCTCCTCCAAAGCTTTTGATTTAATTGGTCTTGGGTGCAGCCTGGACGTCAGGATTTTTACAAGCTCCCAGGTGGTTGAAAGATGCAGCCAAGGTTGTGAACTTCAAAGGTTTACATAGCTTTACGGTTTTGGCAGCAACCCCGCAGCAGCTGATAATTTTCCTCTTAAGCCTAATGATTCCATTCAAATGGTGATGTCTCTCTAGAAAATAAATACCCATATTTGAGTCTTCCTTGGACTCCTTGGATAAGAATTTCTCAGAGTGGGACCCTGGCGTGCACACTTTTATCTCCCCAAGTGGATCTTTTGCAGCCAGGGTTGCAAAATCCTGTTTTGTAGTTATCTAGAACCAGCCATGAGACCTTCTTTCAATGTACATAACTGAAGAAGCCACACATGATTATTCATTAGAGCATTTTATTTAAAAATGGAATTTTGTTTAATAACTGTGTAATTGTTTATATTACACATAAAATAGGTATTGTTAGAATAGGTTTCTTGATCTAATTTATACTACCTGGGAGATAAGTCCCAGTACCTGGGCAGAGTAGCATTATGAATACATTTTAATTTAATTTTTCTTAACACTGAAAATCTGTCACCCAGTTGACAACACCAGAATTTTTTTTGGATGGCCTCAGGGTATCTACTGTTTATTGTGGGTTACTTCAGGCTGCTCATTTGAAGGCATGTTATTCCCTTGTTAAAATCCACCCTTTGTTAACACTAAGAAGTTCCTGCTTGGTGTCTCCGCTACTGTAAAAAGTTTTATTATCTCTCAGGCAAGGCCGTACCTTGCCTGGTTTTCTGTGCCTTCAGTTCCAAATATCTTTCTGCGGTGCGGCAGGAGCCTGATAGTCTCTGTCTTCCTACCTGTCTGCACCGGGACTTCTCTTTCATTACCAACACCCTTTTGATTTGTGGCTCAGTTTCATTCATAGCCTGCCCGTGGTTAAAACAATCATTCTTTATTTAGGAATTTCTGACTAAATAACCTCATTCCTAAATACGTTTCCAAATCCTTCTCATACAGGTAATTTGCAAACCACGCTTTGGAAAACACTGATTACTCAAAGGGTCACTCATTGCTAAGAATATGGACTTCTTTTTTTTTTTTGGCAGCTGTTTGGGGCAAAGAATCTTGGATATAATATGTACTACTCAATGAATCAAAAAGCAAATATTTAAGGCCAATAGTTTTCCCCAAGATCATAAAACTTCTGCATACATGATTCTACATTATATTACCTTGTTGTTCAATATTCTTTCTTTTTATCTTTCCTCTCTCAGACATTTTAAAACAGCCTGCTACAATGTACATCAGATGTAGATGTTGGGAGTTAAAAGTGAGTAAGACACAGTGTAACTTGACTACAAGGATAATGTCTTGCATTATGTCTAATGGATGTTTTTGAATGTGTGAATGATAAATGGCAAAGCAAGGAGAGGAAATGGTGAAGAATAGCCACCTCCAGTTTGGAATATATCAAGGCTCAGAAAGACTTCTGATATTTTCTGGTGCAGGTGCCTAGATGCACCTTCACAATGTCATATTACAGAGGCACCGTGAAACATGAAGAACAGCTGTATTCATAGGTGTTTTCAGAGACATGAGCAAAGGGCCCCATCTGGGGGCCCACTCTTTATTCTAAAACCCAGTACAATTTTTAAAAACAAGTAAAATTCAATGATGTGAATCCAAGCTGTTTTCTGAAAAGAAAAAAAAAAGTCAATCTCAAAGTGAAAGCACTCGAAGGATTGTTATGTTAAGAAAAGAAAACCACTAGTCATAAGGTTGCTGGACAGTTTTGTGAAGTTCTTTGAGCAAACATAATAAGAAAACAGAGTCTATACTGTGAATTCTTATGTAGGAGACACTACCTAACGTAGATCAAGAGCTCTTGAATTTGAGCAGAATAAGGACATACTGGCTGCTGAAGTATAGGCTTCTCAAAAAATAAAATCTTTGCTATATAGAAATCATGACCATTATTAATTTTTGTGTATCATATTTTACTTTGTAGTAAATATTATTTTAGGAACATTGAGCTATCTGTAGATAACATAATGATTCTGCTCAGAATGAACTGTTGCCATTGTTCAATCTGTCAGTGTTTTCTCTTAATTTGTATTATTAGCCAAAATGGAATTATAAGTAGGAAATATTATATTAGACCAAAGTGAATTAAGAAGTTGAGTCATTATTCAACTTTCCCTCAAGTTGTAATATAAAATAGGACTTGTTTAATGTTGCTTGTACCTGAAATCACGTTAACTGTGAAGTGTTAAGGGAACCTGAGGTAAATGAATATTGTTAAGATGCTTTTAGAAGTGACTTATTTTTTCTGCTGATGCAGAACCCTTAAAAGCTCTAGAAAAAAACAGCTGTTATCTGCAGGGCACTGATGCCCTTTCATCACAGTGTCATGCGCAGGAGATTGCCCTGTCCTCTCTCTTGGTGCCCCATGGAGGTGGTAGACCCCCAGCTCCATTCAAGCGGGGCAGAGGAATGTGAGGAGAACATACAGGACGAGACAACCTCCTGATAGACTATCTCCCCTCTTCTGGGCCGCAGCAGTAGACTTTTACATGGTCTCTCCTTTCCCTCTGCCTGCCTCCAGTGCTTTTTAAAAATTATTTCTTACTGTTTAATAAAGTATAGTAGACATACAATATTATTAGTTTCAGGCGTACAAGTATAGTGATTCCACATTTATATTCCTTATGATGTGATCACCATAATAAGGCTAGTAAACGTCTGTCACCATACATTTATTACAATAGTGTTGAATATTTTCCCTATGCTATACATTATATCCCCATGACTTACTTTTTTTTTTTTTTTGACTAGAGGTTCGTACATTTTATTTCCCATCACCTTTTTCACCCGTCTCCCAACCCCTTTCCACTCTGGCAACCAGTAGATTGATCCCTGTATTCATGAGTCTATATCTGTTTTGTATTATTTGTTTGTTTTGTTTTTTTAGATTTCACAAATAAGTGAAACCATACAGTATTTGTCTTTCCGTCTGACTTATTTCACTTAATACAATGCCCTCTAGATCTATCCATGTTATTGCAAATGGCAAGATTTTATTCTTTTTTCTGGCTGAGCAATATTACATTGTGTGCCATCTATCTAACTATCTATGTATGTATCTATCTGTGTACCCATCTATCTATCTCTTCTTTATCTATTCTTTTATGGATGGATGCATAGTTTGCTTCATATCTTAGCTATTGAAAATAATGCTGCAGTGAGCATGGGGGTGCATATATCTTTTCAAATTAGCGTTTTCATTTTTTTCAGATAAATGCCCAAAAGTGGAATTGCTAGGACATATGGTAGTTTTATTTTTAATTTTTTGAGGAACCTCCATACTGTTTTCTGTAGTTTCTGCACAAATTTACAATCCTACCAATAGTGCATGAGGGTTTCCTTTTCTCCACTCTTCGCCAGTACTTGTTATTTCTCAAGACCTTTTAAAAACGTAAATTTGAACTTCTGTTTTGGAGAGGATGAAGTAAACAATTTTCCTCACTCCTGCCCCTAAGTACAACTAAAGCCGCTGAACATTGTATATAAAATAAACACAAGACTCCAAAAGTTGGAAAGAAGGAAGACCAGTAGGAACCTTGGTGGTGGGTTGCCTGATTATCTTTTTGCCCCATATATTCCAGACTTGAAGATGAGGAGGCTGGCAACCCCTAAATGCCAATGAGCGCAGATGAATATACCTTCAGCAAAACCCCACTCTCTTTAACCAAAAGACCAGAAAAGAAGCAAATAGAACTCAGCAATATATATGATAATTATATGTCATGACCAGTGGGCTTTATTCCAAGGAAACAAGACTGGTTCAATACTTGAAAATCTAGATATATAATTAGCATGTTACTGTAGTTAAGAATGTATGGTATTAACAGAAGATTAGACAAAATAAGAAATCCAGAGTTTAGCTCACCCAAATGCTCACAATGGATGATTTGACATAGGTACAAAAGAAATTCAGTGGAGAAAAGGTAGCCTTTTAAACAAATGGTGTTGAGCAAGCCATAAGGAAAAAGTGAACCTTGACCTAAGACTCACACTTTATTCAAAAAATTAACTCAAAATGATTCATTGATTTAAAACTATGAATTTAAAACAAAAGTATAAAACTTTTAGTAACACACTAGGAGAAAATTGTCATGATCTAGGAATAGACAAAGAGTTCCTAGACTTGATACTGAAAGTATGATTCATGAAAGGAAAAATAGATAAATTGTAGTTCATCACAAATAAAAACTTTGGCTCTGCAAAAGACACTGTTGAGAGTATGGAAAAACAAATTAGATAGTGGGGAAATAC
This sequence comes from Mormoops blainvillei, assembly GCA_004026545.1. Classification (NCBI taxonomy): domain Eukaryota; kingdom Metazoa; phylum Chordata; class Mammalia; order Chiroptera; family Mormoopidae; genus Mormoops; species Mormoops blainvillei. The sequence continues at coordinate 4,133 of PVJD01000366.1, read as the reverse complement.
ACTTGCAAACCACATACCCAACAGAAAGGGCTGGTATCTGGAATGTAAAAATGAACTCTCAAAACTCAACATTAAAATCTAGTTAGAATAAAGGCAAAGACATGAATAAACATGTAACCAAAGAGAATATACAGATGGCAAGTAAGGACACAAAAATTTGTTAGCCATCATTAGCCAACAGGGAAACGCAAATTAAAACTACAGCAAGGCATTACTACACACCTGTCAGAATAGCTTAAATAAAAAATAACAACACTAAAGCTGATGAAAATGAGGAGAAACTGGATTACTCATAAATTACTATTGGGAATGTAAAATGGTACAGGCACTCTGGAAACACTTTGATAGTTTTTGTTTTGTTTTGTTTTTTTAATGTTTGACAGTTTCTACAAGTTGTTACCATCTAACCCAACAATTACAACATTGGGTATTTATCCCAGAGAAATGAAGACACATGTTAACACAAGGACTTGTACACAAACATTTATAGCAGCTCTGTTTATAACTTCCAAACACTAGAAACAATCCCAATGTCCTTCAGCGTATGAATGGATAAACAAACTGTGGTAAATCCATATCATGGAACACTACTACTCAGCAAAAAAGGAAAAAAAATCTACTGATAGATGCAACAACCTGTATACATATTCAGACAATTATGCTGAGAGGAAAAGGCAATCCCACAATGTTAAATACTATGTGATTCCATTTATGTGATATGATTGAAATGACGAGATTATAGAAATTGAGAATTATATATTAATAGTCACCAGGATTTGGGGGGTTGGGGGCTAAGAGGAACTTGGCATGGCTATAAGAGGGCAGCATGAGGGATCCTCATGGTGTTGAAAATATTCTGTATCTTGACTGTATGAATGTCAATATTCTGGTTATGATATTGCATAATAGTTTTATAAGATATACCATTGAGGAAAACTGGGTAAAGGGCCCATGGGATCTCCCTGTATTATTTTTTATAGCTTCATGTGAATCTACAATTATTTCAAAATTTCAGAGTTTAATAATAATAATAAACCCCCAAATCTTACCATATCACCTCTCTTCAGTAACTTCACAATTGTTGTAAGATAAAATCAAAATTCTTCACAGTGCTTATTAGAACTTGTGCAGTCTAGCCCAGTGATTCCCAACATGAAAGTCTGTCAGAATCCCCTTTGGAGCTTATAAAAAGTACTGGTGCCTGAGCCCTATTCCAGCTCAATTAGATTGGGATCTCTGAGGTAACAAGATGTTAATTTGTGTTTTATTTGATTAAAGTGTGTCTTACCATCAGACCATAGGCTCCATGATGGCAGGAACCAGGTCTACTTTTACTTTCCATTGTATCTCCAGTTCCTAAACCAGTTTCCGCCATCTAGAAGGTTCTCTGTAAGTACATGTAAAGTGAATGAATTAATGAATGAATGGGAAATAGATGTATCCTCTTCCCCACTCTTGCTGCCTCCCTGAACCTGGGAAAGCAGAGAAGGAATGGGGTGGCTTCCCTGGTTCCAGAACATCTTTAGGAAACTTCAGCAGGATCACAGCATTGCTCCAAGGCAGATCTAACCCAGAGCAGAAAATCTGAAGGTGATGACGTGCCTCTTTCTTCACACTCAGTCGACAGATTTAATGAGAGTGCAACAAAAGCTGACAAAGAGGCTGAAAGGACACATGATCTTACTAATAGAAAACATTTTAAATGCAGCTAAAAAAAATTAGAGGCATGACAAAGAAATGAAAAAGATTTTAGGGAAGGAGAAAAGCCAAGGGAAAGGAGGTCCCCAGCCTTTGACCTAGCAATCATGTTTACAGAGAGTCTTTCTTGTGCATTTCTCATCAAGCCAGATTGGCTTACTTAATATTAATGAATGAGTAAAATAATGCCATCAGGCACTGAACTGAGCAAATTCCAAGGTAGTCTTGGGGACATACCAATTCCGTCCTACTGCCCCCGAGCATCTATATCAACATTTGTAGTTTGATCACAGTAGTATATGTTTTAAACAATTAACTTGAGATGTTGCAAGTTCTGGAATTTTATGCTAATCTTGTCCACAAATCCACAAACCCTTGTATGTGAGAAATACAACTTTGTTTTCAGTAACTCCATTTAATTTCCTTTTCTGTGCCGTCATGACCACTACTGCCACTGCCACCGCCGCTACCACCACTGCCCATTCTATCTATCTGGCGGGAAACTTACCTTTTTATTTTTATTTTTGGTGGGGGGAGTGTTTTCCAAGCGCTCCTGGGATTGTCAAGGTTTAGGGTGGTCAAGCATTGTGGGAGTTGGGAGTATATTGGCCCTTGAGTCCCTTTTTCACTGAGGTGAAAGCAAGCAAGGCCCTTTACTCTTGGCAGCACCACCATCTGGACCCATGCTTTGGGCTTGGAAATATGTATGAGGCTGCTTATATTCTCATCTGCCCAGGTGTCTCCATAGCCCTTTGCTCTGTGGTCCTGCCATCTCCCTGACAGGTGTGCTGGAAAGGTGATAAAACACCCTTTTCTTTCCTTCTCTCCTCCCCACTTTCAAACAAAATCTCTTTGTAGTTTGAGGTAAAAAGAAGTCCCATCCACGACCTACCTAAACATCCCAAACCACCTTTCCTGGCTAAGACACTTTGTCTCAGTCTACCTGATTTAAAACATTTGGAAACAAAAGTCAGGAAGGCTAACAAGCTCTTTCCTCATCAGAGTCTGTGAGTGCAGGACCACCATAGGCTCAAATGGAAGTTGGGTTGAAGCAAACACAGAAGGAGGAAAATGGGATATACAGTGATGAAAAATAATATATTACCTCAAAATATTATTTTTGAATAGTATTAGCTGAATACTATAATCATATTATTATAAAGTAATATTATTATGAAGTAATAGCTGACATATATTACGTGCTTACACAATGTGCCAGGTGCTATATTAAGTGCTTCGTATGGCTTATCAAGTAATCCTCGCAAGCCAGAAGGAAGTTATTATCCATATCTTACAGGTGAGGAAACTGTATCTCCATGAGGCTTAGTCACTTGACCAATGTCAGACCACTAGTAAGTGGCGGGGCTGGAACTCGAACCCAGCTTCTGGTTCCAAAGATCATGGCCTCCAGCCTTGCTCCAGCTTCTGGCGGCTGGTTCATGATGTACCTCCCGGAATGAATTTCTGCATCAATCTTGCAGTTGCCCCTTGAGGGCTAACCCATAGGCATTACCTAGAGATCATGCCCATGGCTCATCAGGGCCCCTTTATTTCTGCTAGCCAGCTTTCCCTGGAAAGTTCTCCGATGTCCTTTCCCAGCTCTGAGGCACCCGTTATGCCTAGTCCTCCAAAGTCACTTGGTGCATGTTTCAACCCTTAGATCTCAGTGGCACCCTGGGAGGAGACCACCATCCCATGTTGTAACAGGCAGCTTGAGTGTGTGTATATACCGCAGCTTCTGGATTAAGAAGCCGTATGAAGAACTGCCTCATTTAATGGTAGAAGGGGCAGCCCCATAACAGTGAGGGTTTTTAGCTCACGGGGAAATCCATTACATCTATCTTGAGATAAACAAAGAGCTTCAAAAGATTGGCTTGACAACTAGGTAAACACTTTTAAAACAGATTGTCCCATTAACTGCGTGATAGCCCCTGGAAAAATTGAGCAGTGTGGAACTACTACTGTGCTCTTTAGGACGATCATTTTCAGTGTCACTCAGGTAGCTTAGCCAAACACATAGATGGGTTACCAAAGTTCCTGCACTACAAACAAGAAAAATTATGGTGCAGGTCACACACACACACACACACACACACACACACACACACACACACAATGAGGGAATAGAAAAAGAGAAAATGATTAAAATAGTTATAATAGAAAGGCACTTTGAAATTTGGGAATTTACTGAGTTTCATCCTTTTAAATTTCCCCTCCTCTGAAGCCTCCTCAGATCCAAATGTGATTACTGGTTATCAATCTCCTGCCTTTTTTTCCCTACATGTTCTCTTTCAATCATTCCCAAACCCCTGGAGAGAGGCAATATCATCCCTACTGTAGACATGAAAAAAAAATGTGGCCCCTAAGAGGTTAATGAATATTTGGGCAAGACCTTAGGACCAGGAAATAATTTTTCTCTCTTACTATTATATCAT